>CM042558.1:18102299-18272299 GCA_023630585.1 Cranoglanis bouderius
ACACAAAGAAATGTTATGCACAAACGAACATAAATAAAACTCTGGTACAATTTAATTATCTAACAATCTAAATGTTATTTAGACATTACGTGAAAATCACGCTAGCTGTGTTTGGAAAGCGAGCGATCTCTGGGTCACTAATCACTCGACTCGTCACATCACACGAAATGAAACGCTACGAGAGTTGCGGAGTTCTCTGTCCAAGACCGCGATGGGAGCGAAAAAAAATCTCAGCAGCACCTGCTGGGAGGATCTGAAAACCTGGAGAATGCCATGATTTATTCGTAAACCGATACCCTTTGGCGCCGTTGCGTGTGATTTGCGTATGATTCGATGATTGCTTGTCGTGTTTGCTGTCTCGATGATAAATGAATTCAGGAAGTGAAATATCGGATCGTTTTCTCAGCATGAATGCAGTCTTTATAAGGTTTAATCAAACAAGGTGTCAAAGTACAGACTCTGTGAATGGATACACACACACACACATACACACACACACACACACATATATGTGTGCAAGGTAGTGTCAGCTTTATCACTAAAAATTCCACCCTGATGAGATTTGTGTGCGTGTGTGTGTGTGTGTGTGTGTGTGTGTGTGTGTGTGTGTGTGTGTTGTAGGGTGAGTGCGGTAATTTTGTGCGTCTGATCGAGCCGTGGAACAGGACTCACCTGTACGTGTGTGGGACCGGAGCCTACAACCCTGTGTGTACCTACATCAACCGCGGACACAGAGCCATGGTAACCACACACTCCGTCCATCCCATAATATCATCAAAACACTCTGCAGATCAGTTTCTCTCTCACTCCTCTCTCACCCAACCCCTTCTGTGTAACTCTCTCTCTCTCTCTCTCTCTCTCTCTCTCTCTCTCTCTCTCGCTCTCTCTCTCTGTTTCTCTTTGTTTTTTCGTCTTTATTTGTCTGCGCCTTTCTATCCTCTCTCTTCCGTCTCTCTTTTCAGTCTCTTACTTGTTCCTATTTTCTCTCCTTCTTCTTTCTCTCCCCCTCTCCTCCTTCCCTTTACCTTCATTCATCTCCACCTCTCAATCTCTCTCTCTCTTGCACACTGTTTTCAGTCTTTCACGCCTTTTCTTGTTCCAGGCCTCCTCCCTCTCCTCCTCCCTCTCCTTCTCCCTCTCCTTCTCCCTCTCCTCCTCCCTCTCCTCCTCCCTCTCCTCCTCCCGCTCCGCTCTTTCCCCTTCTTTCTTTCACCTTCTCTGCTTTTTCCTATCCATCTCTATCTCGCTCTTTTCCTTCTTACCTTGATCTGTTTCTTTCTCTGTCTTTCTCTGCCATAATCCCTCTTTCTTTTTTTTTTTTTTTTAATTTTTGGTTATTTTCCTCTCCTTCCCTTTTTAAACCTTTCCACCTTTTTCTCCATCTTTCTCTTTCCCATGTCCTCCACCTCCCCCTTTCTCCGCCACTTATTCTCTCTTCCTTTTCTCCGCTCTCTCATTCTTTCTCACGCCTTCTCCTCACTCTCTTTCTCTCTCACTCTACCCTTATTCCTTTCTCTTTCTCTCCGTCTCTCTCTTTCTTCCCCCTCCTTCGTTTTTCTTTCTGTCTTCCCCTTCCTTAATCTCTATTTCATTTTCTTCTCTTTTCCGTCATTCTCTTTCTCATCCCCTCTCTCTCCGTCTCTCTCCCTGTCACGTATTCTCTCTCTCTCTTCCTCCTTACTTTCTCTTTCTCTCTCCTTCTCTCCCTCCAGGTGATGGTGGGCTCTCACACACAGCTGCTGTCTCCTCTATGTTTAGTCTGCCTGTTTAATTGGGGTTCTGAATTTTTTCTTTTTTTTTTTCTTGCTCCCTCATTTTTTCACACTCCATCGCTCTGTCGCTCTGATGCTCGCTCCCTAATCAGCGACTTGAGGCTTTTAAATAGCGAATAATGAGAGATGCAGGGGTGCTTCTCTCACACGTGTGTAAAGGCTGGAACATATCGCTGTTTTGTAGACTTATTCATGCTTGCCACACACACACACACACACACACACACACACACACACACACACACACACACACACACACACACACACACACACACACACCTGCACAAACATGGTCCAGCTACAGTCCTGATGCCTCCTCCACCCTTCTCCATTCTTTTGCAGACAGGAAGGGTCTCTGTCAACCCATTCACCCAGTCAAACGCAGACAAAACACACACACACACACACACACACACACACACACACACGTAATCTTAGTGTCTACTTATCCCTAGAGTCACCCAAATGTCACTTGAGTAACATTTATTTTCAGTGTGATCTACAAAAACATAGCGTAACCACGGTGATGAGAAGTGGGCAGGGATGGGTGATGTAACAACACTTTATGTAAATGAGAAGCTATGTGGTGGTTAAGAATGAGAAATGCTAAGAATTTCCCATTGCTAAACATCATCTCTCTGTTTTGTTTTTTTTTTGCTTCCATCAGATATTCATTGCTCTCTATTAGCTTAATAAATCAGACTGTTTCATATTAATACATAAATAAATATATAAGTATTTGTCCCCCTTAACTTTTAATTGCACAAAGGTTGACTACTTCAAGTAGTATTTTAACTCCTGATTATGCAATCCCAAATTTTATGTTTTTTATTTGCAAATAAAAAACTATTATGGGCTGTTTTGTGCAGATTCATGACATGTAATCCCAGTTCAATTAGATTCTGCTTCAGGTTGTAACATTACAATGCGTGGATAAGCTCAAGGGGAGGGGGTGAATACTTATGCAAGCCACTTTATATCCGGTTGTAAAAAAAAAAAAAAAAAAATGCCATCATGTGGTAAATATGAGTCAGATAATGCCTACTAGCAACCAGTTTGTTTGTGGAAAAATGGCTGCCGTATGACACCTCGGAGAATTCATCACATTGTTTCTGACAGCTGATAAAATAAAAACAGTGTTCGTTTTATTCCGTTAGACCGAGAACGCTGGAGCAGACCGTACGTGCCCATAGCAGACACACTGACTCACGCTGTTGGCTCCGGAAACACTCATCAGCCCAGATGTGTGGACTTAGTGTGTCACGCTGAAATCGTCCACACCACGGGAACTTACGATAACACCGCTGCTGTTTCACCATCTGGTCAAACACATGACACCAGACCGACCATGATCCACCACACACACGCAAAACACACACAAGTCTAGACATCATACAACCCTTGACACGCATTCACCCTCTCACTTTTGTTCCAGAAACAAAACCTGAGGTTCAGGTGCAGAATGAATCTTTTTATTTGCTATCAGTGGGTGTGGCCAGGTGGCATAGGGTCTTTTACACAAGTGGGTGGGAAAGGATTTCACATGAATGAGGTCCTTTCTACATATGAGTGGGTGGGATCTTTATTCACTGTTGGGTGGGTGGGGTCTTTTCTATGAATGTGGTCCTTTCTATAGGTGGGTATAAGGGGTCTTTTTTTCCACGGTTTGGTGGGTGTGGTGTTTTTACTACAGGTGGGTGGGTGGGGTATTTTCCATGAACAAAATCGTGGACGTTGGTGGAGGTTTGTGCTTTTGATTGGTTTTCCTCTCATTCTGGCTCCTTTTGATTTCCTTTTGAATTATTTCTTTCTTTTTCTCAAATATTGTTGTGAGTTTGCTAACGTAGCATTATTTGATAACATAAGCGCGCGTAGCACCAGTTCATAAAATATAAAATAACCTAACTATCAACCTAACATAGTATAACCATAATGTACCACAAGATGTAGTACATCATCTGCATATGTGTTAATGTGTTTTAGATGCCCCTGCACCTGCAGATGCCCCAGGCCAGAGGGAGGACAAGTCGGGCGGCTGAGCTCGAGACTGTGACTGATGAGACGGGACTGCAGGTATACAGAGGGTGGATCATGTACTAACCCTCCCCTCTGGGGTTTGTCCATTTAGGGGCTTTCTTACTTGACAAATGTCTGTGTCTATGTCTGGAATTTCACTATTTTGCATGCACATGTGCAACTTGATCACAGGTTGTCATGGCCTTTTCTGCTAATGCTACAACAAGGCTAGCATGTCTCACACCTTTCTGTATCTATGATGGTTATCATAATCAAAACCCTGCATGCAAGAGCTGTAACTCGACATTACCTCCAGAGTTATATTTGTTTTCCTGTCTGGTGTATGTCCCTGGTAAATGGTGGTTACAGGACCAGAATGAGATTGTTAGATCATATCCAGTCAAGACTAGTAAACTGATTAGTGCGTATCAGCTAAACCAGCTCTGAGGACTCTTTGAGCAGCTCCGCCAACATGGGAGTAGAACTGGGAAGATTGTCCTCGTCCTGGGCCGGGTGTGTGCCCAAGGGTTCCAGTGACGTGGGATATGTTTATTTGATCAAAATATATTGGTGATTTTTTTTCCCATGCCGTGGTATTATGCACAGCAAGCCTGTCTCTGAGGTCCCATTACGTCCCACTCTGCTCAAGCCAGAGGAATTTCTAAGTGAAATCTCACACGCATACACAAACATAGAGACACTCATTTTTTGTTGATCCAGAGCAAACAAGAGGCATTTTACCTTTGTTTTGTTGTAGTAAAGATTGTGGGGAGTGGTTATTGCTCAACAGCGCTAAGTACTGCTTAAATACTTGAGCCTTGCTACAATGTGAGCAGTGTGAAACATGTAACCTTTCTCTGGTCTCCATTTTGTCTCATCACATGACTGGCATGGCTAGCAACCTGTGCCTGTGGATTAAACCAAACCGGTTTCAGTGTAACCCCTTTTGTGTCAATGGGTACTTGATCCTAAAATCACAAGTAAGATTGTCTGATGCAACCAAAGGCTTAGCATCTGGAACAGTTTGGCTTTTTGCTCCATTTCCCATGCGGTTCAGTCACAATTGTAGTGGTATACAATTTCTGACATTCTTGTCAGACAACTGGTGATCTTTGTAATTCTTAGGATAGACCAGCGAGTCCAGCTGTCAATCAATGCATTGAAAATGGTTTGTTAAGGTGGAAGCTCGCAGAACACAGCTAATAATCTGATGGTCAAATGTATCACTGCTGTTAAATTACGGATTTGCAGAATTGTAGCCTTTGGAAAAAAAAAGAAGTAAAGGCTTTATTTGTTGTTAGCCAGTGTTCAATGCCCCTGGGCATTACTCAAGAACACAACAGCTTGGCATTGTTTAGAAGCCCAAGAACTTTCCAGTCAAAAGATCAAGAATCAAGAACTTTTGCTGAGCCACCAAGGATGATCCACATGAGTAATTTTCTCTAAATCTGATTTAGAAATTGGAGAGAGTCATAAACTTCTAGACAGAGCTTCAAATGCAATTACTGATAGTCAGTAATGTAATTTTAAAAACCGTCATTCACATCCATACATTCTTGGGTAACCAATGGTAACTTCAAGAGTAAAAGTTGGCAAAATGGGACTGTTCACCTTAAGCCACCTTCTAAATCTCAGAGTGAGGCTTTTACTGTGTTACCCAGGTTTGTATCGGACCAGAGAGGAACTCCCTCAATAAAAGCATCAGATTCCTTATTCCAGAACAGAGGCTCATCAGAGCCTGAGACGTCATCTGGAGAGCTGGCAGGGTTGTGTGTTGCTTCTGCATAACAAGAGTTTTAATCCTAGCTGAAGGATATCCTGTACACAGCATTTGGACAGTGTGGCAGGCTTCAGTGTTGAGTGATTGTTTTTAGTGATGTCTCCCACTCTGAGACTGGCAAGAAGTTTAGAGAAGGAGGACAGAAAGAGAGAAAAGGAAAGGTATTTTGGTTGAGGTTTCAAAGCATGTTGGTACAAGCTTACTGCAAACCATGGACCACATGTCCAAAAAGCTGTCAGAAAGATCACTCTGTAAGATGCCTAAAGCACACTGGGACTGGATTGCATCCACCCCACATTTTACTGAGGTGGGTTATGTAGGTGCTGCTGATTACAGGGACACCCATGGATGGTAATTTGACATCACCTTTATATAATTTTACACAAGCGTTTCCCAGAGTTCTGGGGACCTCTTTGACTTGCACAAGCAACCTAAGTCCCAACGATGAAGCCTTTCCTGAGTTGGATCAGGTTTGTTGGGACCAAGGAAACCTTGAAATAGTTGGTTTTCTATTATTATGAGTTGAGAAACTCGGTTTTGCCCAGACCCAATTCCTGGCAAGATGAGGGACCACTATTTTAGCCCATCATTCTCAGACCCATATCCTATCAAGTTGAAGAAACACACCATTTCTTGTGATCTACCAGGCCTGATTTGTCTAAAACAAACTGTTGCTTTTGCCTAATATTTCTATCTTGACAGCACAGCTGGATTCAGGACAATTGCCATTCTCAGTTTTTGATTTTGTGGCAGGAGTACATCTTCCGTTTGGAGCCAGGCAATGAGGATTCTGGGAAAGGAAAGTGCCCATATGACCCAAAACTGAACAGCGTCTCTGCTTTGATCAGTGAGTATCATCAGAGGTTTATCACTTCTTCCATTTTAAGTGTATTAAGTGCATTCTTGTGTCCTTGTCCCTCTGGTTTTCTGCTAACAACATGATAAAAACAACTGTGCCTCTCATCTCCCAAAGGAGCTCATTTCAAAAGTTCCCTTGGATCAATCTTGTGTCTTATGTTTTACTGCCGATCTGTGGCAAGGGAATGCTTGATGGTGATTTTCCCAATGCAATGTCCGTGGCTGTTTTTCTCATGAGACCCAGTGTTCTTTTGCCAACATGAAGCTGGAGATGGAGAAAAAATGAAGGCTCATTTGTTTCCATTTGCTGCACATTTTATCGTAATGATCCATTTTGTGGTGTCTTAGTGACTCATAATTGGAAATTTAGATGTTAAAATGGCAGAGTATTAAAAACAGACCAGCCATTGAAGAAGATTAAATCCTTATAAGCCCAGTAACAGTGCGCTTGAGACTTTATGAGGACATGAGATGAGTCATGGCTATGATCAATGTAATGCAGGACAATCAATTTTTCTTTTTTGTTAATAAATGAAAATCAAAATATGAAGTAGCTAGTTTGATTAAATGTACCCTGTGTGCAAAAAAATGAGTGATTTGATTTCAGCTAATTCGTCAACCACAGCAGAGATCGAGTCCATTGCAGTGGTTCTCTACATCTGGACTCTGGGCTTCTAAGCTTCATTTAAACAACTGCAGGGTCAGGCAGACAGTGAATGTGGGGCACGTAAGCAACATGTGTTACTTAGATTTCATTTTACTGGACAGGTGAGACAGTTAAAGTGAGGGATAAATATCATATTGAGCGCTTCCATATTAACGCTCTCTTATTGGAATGCCAAACTTCACACCATGAAGCAAAGCAAGAAGGATAAAACCCCTGTTAGACTAAAAGCTAAAATGATCACATCTCACATTGGAGCCTACTCCAGGGAACTCGGACACCCTGGACGGGGTGCCAACCCATTGCAGGGCACAATCTCACACACACATTTTCACACTATGGACAGTTTAGAGATGCCACTCAGCCTACAACACATGTCTTTGGACTGGAGGAGGAAACCGGAGGTTTGAGACTTCAATATCTTTTCACATTTAACAGCTTTACTACATTATAGCAACGATAGAGTCCTTGCCAAAGAGATGACACTCCTGATAAATGTGTTCACACACTTCCTTAAAAATACCCTCTGAATTAACCCTGAACTTCACCCTTCCTACCCAGACACAAATGTGCATGTGTCAGGGGGTGGCTCATATTTGGCGTTCCAGTGAGATAACGTTAATCATTAGAGCTGTAGTAGGCAGCTTCTTGCCCGCCCCCCTACCTCCCCCCCCAAAAAAAAAGTGTTCCAGCTACAGGCTAGGACACTTGCTGTTCTCGAATATCATGTGCAGAACTCACACACTAAATACACTAAAGCTTGCACACACATGCACATGTGTCCATGTGCGGGCATGCATGTAGGTTGATAAAATAGAAAATCTCTTAATGATACAGAGTTATTCTCCTTGGCTAGGTGCTGAAAAGTTGATGAAGGTTGTCACTCTGCATTTCTAGCTAGAAGGAGGAGGGTTTAAAGGTCAGACAAGGGAAGGCGACCCCTCCGGCTCCCTGCCAGAGGGTGTGGTTGGCATCGTATGATAGAGACAGTGAGCTTGACTCAACCTATAAATTTCCCCCTCTCTCTCTCCCTCTCTCTCTCTCTCTCTCTCTTTCTCTCTCTCAGATGGAGAACTGTATGCAGGCGTGTACATCGACTTCATGGGAACAGACTCGGCTATTTTCCGAACACTGGGGAAAAACACGGCCATGCGGACGGACCAGTATAACTCCAGATGGCTGAATGGTACAAACATTATGCCAGTTCAGCACTAACAGTGCATCTGGTTTTATATCTATGCCTTAGCATGAATGAAGGTTCCATCCAGCACCCTGTACAAGTTCTTTGGTTTGTCTTTGGGGATTCCCTTTAAGAAATAAACTCCAAATAGAATTATTTTGAAAAGCTAGAACTCTTAACCCACCAAGAAACCCTTGTGAACCCCCTTTTTTTTAGAGTGCATAGTAGTGCATTAATAATTTTCACTCTGTCTTGGCCAGACCCCTCTTTTGTGCATGTGCACCTCATCCCAGACAGTGCGGAGAAAAATGACGACAAGCTCTACTTCTTTTTTCGCGAGAAGTCATTGGAGATGGGCCAGAGTCCTAAATCAGAGGCACGCATCGGACGCATCTGCCTGGTGAGTCAGCCCCTCTTGTAAATGCTAGTGTGCTTCCTACTCCCTAAAGAACAAATGCCCATATAGAGTGAGTGTACTATATATAATTTTTGTTAAAGTACAGACAGGTAACAGATTAAAGGAAAAACCTACCTCAGTGCGGTAGTGAGGTGTTGCACCACTGTGACCCACCAAAGCAGCTTAAATGCTCCTTGTCATAGATTCTACAAGTCTCTGGAATTGTACTGGAAAGATGGAGCAATGTTCTTCCAAATGATGTTCCCATAGCGGTTTTTTCTTTTTCACTCTAAAATTCTCCATAGGTGTTTAAATAGGCTGATGAAATGGAGTGATGGAGGCCATAGTGTATGATTTACATAATTTTCATCCTTCTCAGTAACCCATCATTCATTTTGAATAAGGGTGGGGTCATCCTGAAAGAGACCATGCCCATCAGTAGAACTTTGTTTTGATTTGTGGTCCCAAACCAGAATAGAGCCACCGGACCTCTGGTTTTTCCTTTAATTTGTCACCCGTGTGTACATTACAGGTCATGCTAAAAAACTAATTATCAATACTGGGCCCTAACTATCTACAATTATCAGCCCTTTATACAAGACTGGATTTTTGGAAATCATAAAGTCTGCCTGGTGGGTGGTGTAGGCGTAGAAATGAAACATTGCCCTAAAGCTTTCACGTTGGTTTATTCTTACTGAAATAAGTGTAATTGAACAACAGAGGAAGGGGTGCAGTCTGCGGGATCACAAACTGGCTACAAAGTTAAGGAAAAGGTTATGGGAAACTACGCTACAGTTACCATTAGTTTGCCACTAACATAATATCATTGGATTATTGTAGTGGTAGTAATAAAAAATAAATCTAAGTGAATTACTAATGTTTTACATTAAATCTTGTTGTGTAACACCTTCTTGATAAAGATGGATGTAGAGAAAGATATTAGCCAGGCTTGACTGAGGGATTATCATAATGACTTTGGCAAAGGATTCAGCTCGAGAAACAATACAAGAGAAACACTTAACAATTAATAACCTATAGAAATAGGGCTCTGAGGTGGCATTTTAGAGGCTTTATAAACATTATGTAAAGCAAAACTGCCTGATTATATTAATATAGCAAAAACCGATTTATTTATTTTTTTTAGAGACGGTGCATCTTTCACGCCTTAGTGAATTATTAGTAACTGAAACTCTGTGCGGTCTTGAGTCTTTGCTGTTTTCTTGCCACCAGAGTGCCAAAATCCTCAGATATCTAGCCCCCCATTTGGATAACGGTACTGTCTGTCGATCCTAACCCTAACCTCATGACCTTTTGACCTTTCAGGTTAGTCATCCTAACCCTGCCTGAATGTCTTGAAGTCTTGCAGAGACATTAATAAGGGCATGTCAGCATGCAAATAGGGGAGCTTTAATTTAGTGCCGCTCCAGCAGGTAATCCCAAACATGAAGCCGCGCCACGGCGTCTTAATGAAACCGCAGCATGCTGGGTAATTGAGCGGAAAAGTTAAAACAAGTGCAGTGAGCACTTTGAGCCGCGAGGCACCACCGAGAGACTCTTTTATTCGCAGGCAGAGACTATTGTTTATCTTTTGGATCAGAGTTTGTGTGTGCATATGTGTGCATGTTAATGCATTAGTGAGTATGCACGCATGGCCTCGGATTTGCGAGCGTTCTGAATTTTGTTTATGAGCGAAGGTCAGTCAGTGACCCCCCTCGCACACACACACACACACACACACACACACACACACACACACATACACACACGCACATCTTTCACTCTCCGCTTTATTATCACTCCCCAGAGACTCTCTCCATCTCACATCTGCTTCCCTTTGCTTGCATTCAGCCCTCGATTGTGCTCCTATTCACAAAGAACTTTAGTCCAAGCTCACCAAGCAGTGTTAAGCTCAAAACAAAAACATTTGACCTGTAATCAGCAGATATTCAATATTAGTGTCTGTAGTGTCAGCGGTTTGTAACAGTCAGTGAGTTTTCTGCCAAAGAAAGCCTTCAGATCTGAGGAGTGTACGCTTTTTGGTTTCACTGTAACACGACAAGCTGCATTGTTTTTGTCCTCTTAACTTCAAAAGAGAGAAAAATAAGAGACTGGTAAGGGAAAAAACTGTTGATAGCTGTTATAAGTCATAGCCATAACTATGAATGAATAAAAAGTATAAAAGCTTTAACTATATTGATGGCCCTGCATTAACATCCTTTTACATAACTCTTGGATGGGATTTTTGCGCTCTATGTGAAATATGCTTACGTCCAGCTGTTAGCGTGATATACGCAGGCAGAGAAAGCTGATTAGCCAAGATCATATATTTATGGTATGTGACCCAGATGTCACACTCGCAGTCCATCAAAGTTTAAGACAACATGCTTTAGAGGAGAATTAGTGAAAGGGTTACAGGACACTCTGCTAATTGACCTTCTTTCTTTCGTCCAACTTCTTCCTACTTCTTTATTACTCGCTCTACCTTGCTTTCTTTCTCCTTTCCATTAACATTTTGTTCCTTATCTTTGTTTTATCTATTGTCTTATGGTGCCTCTCTCATGCTTTCTTGCTTTCTCTATCTTTATATAGTACTTTTTCTCTATTTTCATCTCTCTCTCTCTCTCTCTCTCTCTCTCTCTCTCTCTCTCTCTCTCTCTGGGAATTGGCTGACTCTGGAAGCAGATGGGAGGTTTTTGCAGTAAAAGTGGACATTGTGTTTATGGCCCCATCTTACCAGAGCTCACTAACCCTTTCCCCTTCTTCCCTTTCACTCTGGACGCAAGGCAGTGTTTGTGGTTCGCGTGTAGTCCGCGATGTATACAACACACCAACCTGTGTTTACATTCAGAGGAGATTGCTATTGAATGCTTAAATTGATTGTGCGTGTGTGTGTGTGCGTGTGTGTGTGTGTTCTCAGAACGATGATGGTGGTCACTGCTGCCTGGTGAACAAGTGGAGCACGTTCCTCAAAGCTCGCCTCATCTGCTCTGTCCCGGGGGCCGATGGGATTGAAACACACTTTGACGAGCTCAGTAAGTCTCATTTTTGGTCTCCTTTCTTCTTCCATGGCTCTCTTTCTTTTGTTGTTTATTTCTTTAGTACTTTTTCTCTTTATTCTGACGGTACGTCCAATGCGTCCACAAGCAAAGATATCATGAAGAAAGCAAAACTTTCTTCAAAGGTAGTAACAAAGGTAGTAGATTAGCTGATAAGCAAGTTATTTTATAGTAAGTAACATATAATGGCAAGCGGAATGGTAGCAGACAAGAAAGGCACATCAGGTAATGACAGAGGGGACGCAGATCCGATAAGTGCACTGACCTAGAGGTTAAGAGCATTGAGGCATTGAGGACCAGATTAGGTAAGGGCATAGAGGAAGGAGATTTGGGTAAGGGCATTGAGGAGCTGATTCAGTAAGGGCATAGAGGAAGGAGATTGGGTAAGGGCAATGAGGAGCTGATTAGGTAAGGCATAGAGGAAGGAGATTGGGTAGGGCGATCAAGGAAGCTGATTAGGTAAGGGCATGGAGGAAAGAGATTGGGTAAGGGCATTGAGGAGCAGATTAGGTAAGGGCATAGAGGAAGGAGATTGGGTAAGGGCATCAAGGAAGCTGATTAGGTAAGGGCATGGAGGAAAGAGATTGGGTAAGGGCATTGAGGAGCTGATTCAGTAAGGGCATAGAGGAAGGAGATTGGGTAAGGGCAATGAGGAGCTGATTTGGTAAGACATAGAGGAAGGAGATTGGGTAAGGGCATCAAGAAAGCAGTACAGGTAAGGGCATGGAGGAAGGAGATTGATTAAGAAGACAGTGGGGGGTGGGGGGGTGTCGCAGAACATGCAACTATTCTCGGGATCCAGATCAGGTAAGGTCAGGCAGATCAGGAAATTCCAATGCATTCCAAATCTGTTTTTCTTCCTTTTTTTTCTAGCTCTGCGAGTCTTTCTATGTCTCTCTTAATATTTCTTCTCATTCTGTGTGTGTGTGTGTGTGTGTGTGTGTGTGTGTGTGTGTGTGTGTTTTATTCTCTCTGCTTTTCTTTCCTTACCCAATCTAATAAAGAGTAGTGCACTTTCTTGGTACTGCTGTGGCCTTTAGAGGTGATTAGCTTTTCCACTCGGAGCTTATAAACCAGTTTCACTAGTTGTTAGCAGGAGCCCTGGCATGCAGGGGATTTAGGTGTGTGTGTTGTACGCTGCTGTTTTAATAAGGCCATAAAGCTGTAGTGCAGTATGACATGTACTAATGAATAGCCTCATGCTGGCCATCCAGACAAAAGACTGTGTGTGTGTGTGTGTGTGTGTGTGTGTGTGTGTGTGTGTGTGTGTGTGTGTGTGTGAGTGTGTGTGTGTTGCTTGTTAGATGCTTGTTAGTGGTGTGTGACAGCTCAGGTGAGTCCAGCTCCAGATCTAAAGATCTTGCACATACTCGCACAAAACTACCGAGGGAGAAAGGAAAGAGGTCGAAACCTTGGGAGGAACCAGCACTGGGAATTAAGGGTTATTTTATATCAGGTTGTCTAGAAATTTTAGGTTATATTGCATTTATGGTTAGCAGTAAGGGCTCCAATATGCCAGTGATCATCGATATGAATATATTTAAGGTAAAAGATACAGATTAATCATCACCCCAAAACCCAAAGAGCCCAGAGCCGAGACGAGACAACGCTCTCTGACACCCAGCGAGTTGCTTTGCTTTTCTTTGAGCATCAGTGTAAAGATGAGTGTGTGCTCTATGTGATGGAACGTGGCCTGAAGCTGCTCTCCCCCTGTGTGTGTGTGTGTGTGTGTGTGTGTGTGTGTGTGTGTGTGTGTGTGTGTGTGTGTGTGTGTGTGTGTGTGTGTGTGTGGGTAAGGACGTTAAGAGATTAGGGGAGTTTTCACAGGTGGAGAGCGTTAAAGCCCTGGCAGGTTCATCCCCAATGAGAGAGTGCTCGCTGAGGTAAATCCGGCCCCGTCTCATTTCACAACACGCTGAACGGATTGCAGCGCTGGCTTAAGGGGGTCAGCGTCATAAAGTGTGAGAGAGGAGAAGAAATATTAGCACACGGACAGGCCAAGAAATGTCCCACTAATGTGGAGAGATGATCTGAGTGATGATCTGAGTGATGATCTGAGTGATGAGAGCGAAGCCATGCGAGTGCGTGAACACTAATAACACAGAGAGAGAGAGAGAGAGAGAGAGAGAGAGAGAGAGAGAGAGGGGGGATTAATGAGCAGGAGAAAGTAATGTGTACCACATGCAGGATCTGTTTTTTTTTTTTTTTTTTTACCTTCACTGATGGGTTAAAAGAGCGTTTCTGAAGTTTCTATATTTTCTGAGATATTTTCTTGATGTATGTCTGACCTATGAAAAATTTATTTTAAGCAGACATCGATTCAATATGACTAACCGCCTCTTTCACGGTGACTGATAGATACAGAGGCCACACCTCCTTCACTGTGACTGACAGATACAGAGGCCACACCTCCTTCACTGTGACTGACAGATACAGAGGCCACACCTCCTTCACTGTGACTGACAGATACAGAGGCCACACCTCCTTCACTGTGACTGATAGATACAGAGGCCACACCTCCTTCACTGTGACTGACGGATACAGAGGCCACACCTCCTTCACTGTGACTGATGGATACAGAGGCCACACCTCCTTCACTGTGACTGACGGATACAGAAGCCACACCTCCTTCACTGTGACTGACTGATACAGAGGCCACACCTCTTTCACGGTGACTGATAGATACAGAGGCCACACCTCCTTCACTGCGACTGACGGATACAGAGGCCACACCTCCTTCACTGTGACTGACGGATACATAGGCCACACCTACTTCACTGTGACTGACGGATAGAGAGGCCACACCTCCTTCACTGTGACTGATGGATACAGAGGCCACACCTCCTTCACGGTGACTGATAGATACAGAGGCCACACCTCCTTCACTGTGACTGATGGATACAGAGGCCACACCTCCTTCACTGTGACTGACAGATACAGAGGCCACACCTCCTTCACTGTGACTGACAGATACAGAGGCCACATGTGTGTGTGTGTGTGTGTGTGTGTGTGTGTGTGTGTGTGAGAGAGAGGCTCACTGGGAATATTAACGTCAGTGTGTTCTATGATTTCATTTTGTGACGCAGTCACAGTTTTCACACCTCACTGTAGAAAGGAACACACAACTCTCTCTCCGTTTCTCTCACTCTCTTTCTTTCACTCTGTCTCGGTCTCTCTCACTTTCTTTTCTTTCCCATCCTCTTTCACTCGTTCTTTCTCTCCCACCTTTCTTTACCACACCTTTTCTCTGTCTCTCACTGTTTCCCCGATGCCCTCTCTCTGTGTCTTCCTTTCTTTCTCCCTCTCTCCCTTTCTTTCTCCTCTCTTTTCCTCTTACTTTCTCTCTCCCTCTCTCTCTCTCTCTCTCTCTTTTTCTCTCTCTCGATTTGCCAAGACGTGCTATGGCATGTTACCTTTACTGGTGGCTCCTTCTTATATAAATGTGTACTATGATCGTACACACACACACACACACACACACACACACACACACACACACACACACACACACACATTCCTTACTCATTAGGGAGTTTTTACCCCTCTGTATGAGTGATTTAAGACCTGCAAATATTAGTGTGTGTGCACTTGCTGAGGAATGTGTGTATGTGTGTGTGTGTGTGTGTGTGTGTGTGTGTGTGTGTGTGTGTGTGTGTGTGCACATGTGCTTTTCTAGCTCTTACATTAACGCACCATTTGTGTGTCTGTTTGTGTTTTAGGAGACGTGTACATACAACCAACACAGGACACCAAGAACCCGGTCATCTACGGGGTCTTCTCCGTCTCTGGGTGAGTGTGTGTGTGTGTGTGTGTGTGTGTGTGTGTGTGTGTGTGTGTGTGTGTGTGTGTGTGTGTGTCCTGACAGAAGGTCTTTTTCCATCTACAGATGGCTCTTTTCATATTTAAACCCTCTACACGTCCCACATGCCATCATTTAAGCCACAGTGTTGCATGCGATACACACTACAAAGCCTGAAACAGGAAGTGGCCGTCATCGTTTCCTCTGTAGGGCTGCTCTGTTTTTCTTCACCGAGCCATTCGATGGAAAGCCGTCACTCGGTAGCGGTGTTGCCTCTTTAGACCCGGTGTAGGGTAGAAACTCGGTATCTTTCACCCGAGTCATCTTTCTGACTGTATTTCTGTGTCTCCTTGTCCCCACAGCTCAGTGTTTAAAGGCTCCGCGGTTTGCGTTTACTCCATGGCCGACGTTCGGATGGTGTTTAACGGACCATTCTCGCACAAGGAGGGTCCAAACTACCAGTGGGTGGCGTACACGGGAAAAATCCCCTACCCACGGCCAGGAACGGTGAGCCTCATGCTATTCTCGCTCAGCTTTCATTTTAGAAAGTAGCATAAAAAGAGAATAAAAGAGAAAATAAATCCAAACCATCAAGGCTGCACTTGATGATGAAACCATCAGTGTCGACCACTCTAATTCTGATGGTGTGTTCTTGGGCCAGCATGAAAATGTAAGTGTTTATTACATCCCTGGTTATACATTAGATAATAGTAATACAGACTAAGAATACCTCAGAATATGTCAAAAAACAATAATCCAAAACATGAAATTGTACATTATTACCATTTATGCCTCTTTTTCCAACTCGACACTTTCAACAAAAAGTGCAAATGGTGTTCCCAGGTGTCAGTACTAAGACCTCTTTAGTTAAAAGAAAAAAAAAAACAACTAAAAATTAGTAATCTCGAGTATACAATAACATCTGTGTCTTGTACACCAACCATACAGCACTTAAAAGCATGTAATTTTAGCTTATAGTACCTTATGTTTTCTTCTTCTTTTAAACCCTTTCTCGCAGTACACTGGACTTGTGAACAAATGAATTATTTTATCGCAGCAAATCTGTTATAAGATTAATCAGGACACTGTTGGGTTTCTGTGTGTAGAGTATTGTGACTCTGTGTTTAGTTGCTGGTGAGCAGGGTGATGGGAAAGGGGAGGGGTGTGAGCTCCCTAATGGATGAACAATTCACACCTCTCCACAATAACACTGGTACAGAGATCAGACAGACAGCACGACTAAAGCTTTTTTGATAGTAAACCACCGTATATATACAACTTCCACAATAAAGTGATAACATTTAAACCTAGTAGGCAAGGTAAAAAAATACTTATACATACTTATGAAAAAGTGCAAATTCTTAAATTAAACTTTAAACTATTAAACTAATATATATATATATATATATATATATATATATATATATATATATATATATATATATATATATATATATATATATATATATATATATATATATATATTAGAGTACACAATATTTGTAACATTTGTGTCTGGAACACCAACCAAAAAAAGACTTAAAAATGTGGAATTGTACCTTGTAGTATGTTACAGTTCCCTTTTTTGTCACTTTCAAATCCAAAGTACACATGGTGTTCCCCAGGTGTCAGTACTAGGACCTTTTTTTCAATTAAAAGAAAGTACTCAATACTATTACCCTGGAGTACAGAATACAGTGAGGGAAAAAAAGTATTTGATCCCCTGCTGATTTTGTACGTTTGCCCACTGACAAAGAAATGATCAGTCTATAATTTTAATGGTAGGTGTATTTTAACAGTGAGAGACAGAATAACAACAAAAAAATCCAGAAAAACGCATTTCAAAAAAGTTATAAATTGATTTGCATTTTAAGGAGGGAAATAAGCATTTGATCCCCTATCAATCAGCAAGATTTCTGGCTCCCAGGTGTTGTTTACACAGGTAATGAGCTGAGATTAGGAGCACTCTCTTAAAGGGAGTGCTCCTAATCTCAGTTTGTTACCTGTAAAAAGACACCTGTCCACAGAAGCAATCAATCAATCAGATTCCAAACTCTCCACCATGGCCAAGACCAAAGAGCTGTCCAAGGATGTCAGGGACAAGATTGTAGACCTACACAAGGCTGGAATGGGCTACAAGACCATCGCCAAGCAGCTTGGTGAGAAGGTAACAACAGTTGGTGCGATTATTCGCAAATGGAAGAAACACAAAATAACTGTCAGTCTCCCTCGGTCTGGGGCTCCATGCAAGATCTCACCTCGTGGAGTTTCAATGATCATGAGAACGGTGAGGAATCAGCCCAGAACTACACGGGAGGATCTTGTTAATGATCTCAAGGCAGCTGGGACCGTAGTCACCAAGAAAACAATTGGTAACACACTACGCCGTGAAGGACTGAAATCCTGCAGCGCCAGCAATGTCCCCCTGCTCAAGAAAGCACATGTACAGGCCCGTCTGAAGTTTGCCTGAATTATTCAGAGGAGAACTGGGTGAAAGTGTTGTGGTCAGATGAGACCAAAATCGAGCTCTTTGGTATCAACTCAACTCGCCATGTTTGGAGGAGGAGGAATGCTGCCTATGACCTCAAGAACACCATCCTCACCGTCAAACATGCAGGTGGGAACATTATGCTTTGTGTGTGTTTTTCTGCTAAGGGGACAGAACAACTGCACCGCATCAAAGGGACAATGGATGGGGCCATGTAAAGCCAGGGCATTGAAAATGGGTCGTGGATGGGTATTCCAGGAGTGGTTCAAGAAGAAGCACATTAAGGTTCTGGAGTGGCCTAGCCAGTCTCCAGACCTTAATCCCATAGAAAATCTGTGGAGAGAGCTGAAGGTTCAAGTTGCCAAACATCAGCCTCGAGTCCTTAATGACTTGGAGAGGATCTGCAAAGAGGAGTGGGACAAAATCCCTCCTGAGATGTGTGCAAACCTGGTGGCCAACTACAAGAAATGTCTGACCTCTGTGATTGCCAACAAGGGTTTTGCTACCAGGTACTTAGTCGAAGGGGTCAAATACTTATTTCCCTCATTAAAATGCAAATCAATTTATAACTTTTTTGAAATGTGTTTTTCTGGATTTTTTTGTTGTTATTCTGTCTCTCACTGTTAAAATACACCTACCATTAAAATTTTAGACTGATCATTTCTTTGTCAGTGGGCAAACGTACAAAATCAGCAGGGGATCAAATACTTTTTCCCCTCACTATAGTTCTAACATTTGTGCCTTGTAGACCAACCAAAAAAGACAGACCCAGGAGAGCTTTTTTTTTTTACTTTTACATGTCACTTATAAATTGAATGTACAGAATGTACAGCAGGTGTACATCAGGTGTTAGTACTCAGCCCTTTTCATGTGGAGTCCATGCTATACTGTACTTGCTCACATGGAAACAGAGATTGCTCGTTACTGTACTTCTGATTGTATGTCGAATTCCTACTGAAAGAGTGACGGTGAACTTGCTTGCCAGCTCTTTGCTAATTCCTCCATCTTTCCTCAGTGTCCCGGAGGAACTTTCACCCCCAACATGAAGTCCACCAAGGATTACCCCGACGAGGTCATCAACTTCATGCGTAACCACCCCACCATGTACAACTCGGTGTACCCCGTCCACAAGCGCCCTCTGGTGGTCAGGACCAATGTGGACTATGAGTTCACCACCATCGCTGTTGACCAGGTGACGGCAGCCGACGGAAGCTACGAGGTCCTCTTCCTGGGAACGGGTGAGTCTGCGCTGTTTCACAAAGGAACTAGCTGGGCCCTTTTTCCAGCTCTTGGGCCTAACGTTGTCTTGCAGCAGCCCCATGTTCCGCTATTCCATCCCTCCATCCTGTCCTTTCAGCTAGACACTCATACCAAAGAATGCAACCTTCCAGTCACATGGTACCTTGTTTCATGGGTGCGACCGTGGCCTTACCTTCGCCACATGCTGAAAGATGAGTAGTGCATGAAGAGCTGTTAAAACAGGCAACAACAAAAGGTGGGATTTAAGCAGGAGAGGGGTGTAAATGCTTGAATGCGATGGGGATAAAAGCAAGAGGAAAGAAAGTAAGAAAGAGAAAAAGACCTATTTGAAAGCCTTTATCAAGAGGGGATCAGCATAATCTGACCTCGGAGCAGCCGCGGTTTCGGTTTGACCATTTTACAAGGCACTCAGCTACACAGAGACAAAAGAAACATGGCTAAAAGGGAAGATAATATCGACTAAAAAGGGATCTTAGAGGGCGCTTACCTTAAGGGTCATGACTCCCCAGCTAAATTAGTGTTTTGGATTACAGTGGAGTGGGACGGCGTGGAACTTAATAGCTTCCAGTTAACAATAAAGCCTCTTGCGCTTTTAGAAGAGAGCTCCATAATCTCCATTTTGTTACATTTCAGTCACTTGTAGTGCTGTAGTGTCGGCTTGCACTGCCAAGCTCTGTGTTGGGTGCTTGGACCCCTAATTATAAGTCATACAAAAATATGATTGCTGATCTGAGAAGAGTTATGACCCAGCTGTAGTGAAGAATTCACTGATGGAGCCTGATCCCAGATCAGTACTAGTGACGTTTAAAGGAGTGTGTGATAATGAGTGTGTGTTGCATGTAGTTTAGTGTGTGTAATGGTTGTGATGATGTTGTGTTACAGACAGAGGGACGGTGCAGAAGGTGATTGTTTTGCCCAGAGACGACCTGCAGACGGAAGAGCTCATCCTCGAGGAGGTGGAGGTGTTCAAGGTGAACTTTTTCCTTCCGTTCTAAAGCCTCTTTCTTTCTTTCTTTCTTTCTTTATTCTTTCTTTTTCTTTTATCCTTCTGTGTTTTTCTGCCTTTCTTGTTTTTCTTTGTTTCTTTCTTACTCATTTGTCTGTAATATCCTGCTTGTTCATTCTTTTTTTTTCTATCTACCTGTTGGTCTGTCTATTTATCTTTTTCTTTCTTTCTTTCTTTCTTTCTTTCTTTTTCTGTTCCACACTAATGTTTAAATCACACTCTATTTCTCTAAATATAATCTCTCTCTCTCTCTCTCTCTCTCTCTCTCTCTCTCTCTGTCTTGCTCTCTCTCTCTCAGGTCCCGACTCCTATTATGACCATGAAGATTTCATCTAAAAGGGTAAGGCTAAGACCCCTCTCTCCTGTACAGCTCTTAAACCCTCACGTTCCCGTGTTTCAGAGTTAAAGTGTAGAGCAGAGAGCGGACAGAAACACATGCGGAACAGATTTATCTAAACCTCATGCCCCGGGCTTGCGCTCGATCTATCTTCTGTGCGAGATCATAACTCATAACCCCCTGTGGTGTGTTAGAGTAACGATACAGAGCCGGAGCACTGACACCGCACGTTCGTAAAACCGTGACGAGTTCAGCGTGTCCTCTGCTTGCTCTTTTTATTGTTGTTAAAAAAAAGAAGAAGAAAAAAAAAAAAAGTTCCCAGGTTGAATTGAAGTTTGGCCAAGTTAGACTTTCAACAATAACAATACTGTAGGCTTCATGAGTTAGTAGAACGTAATCATCACGTCCTGTCCTGATGTCCTGACGTTGACGTCTTTGTTTTTGTCGTTGTTGTTCACAGCAACAGCTGTACGTGGCGTCAGTGGTGGGCGTGACCCAGCTCGCGCTGCACAGATGCGACGTGTACGGCGAGGCGTGCGCTGACTGCTGCCTGGCCCGAGACCCGTACTGCGCCTGGGACGGCAAATCCTGCTCCCGCTACTCAGCCTCGCACAAGAGGTGAGCGATGACACACTAAATATAACACACACACACACACACACCATACAACAAACACAATCAACACCTGATTGAGACTTCAAAACTCAAATCATGGCCTGCAGGTTTATTAAGGCACGTAGTTGACTGTCCAGGACAATGGAAAAGTAATTGGGCCCTATTTCTATGCAGAATAACCGCACCATGTCACAAAGGTGAATTAAAGGTCATTTCCGAAACACTATGAAGTTTGCATATCACTGAATATCAATATCAACAATCTGAAAATCATAATACCTGAATATCAACAATCATTTATTTACACACTCCTTTCCACGATCGTTACTGGAAAACAAAACACGCTAACTGCTGACTCATGCTAACCTGCTTTCGCCTGCACTTAGGACATATGATATTCCTGACGTTTTTATTCGACTGGAGACCAAATGATATATAAATTTCTTTTGTATACTGGCTGCCTTTCAGACGCAGTCGGAGACAGGACGTTAAGTACGGGAACCCGATACGGCAATGCCGTGGCTACAACTCCAACGGTGAGTCCCTGAGGCGTCACGCTCAACATCCTCAACACTGTTTAGTGCTCAGAGACATCAGTACACACATCAGAGCTGTTCGCACTAACCTTCGATTTATATTTCACTTTTTTTTAAAACACTGGAAATCAATACATCGCATATTAACACATTAGTATGTATAGCTGATGTGGTTTTGTGTGTGTGTGTGCGTGTGTGTGCGTGTGTAGTCAATAAGAACACTCTGGAGATGGTGCACTATGGTGTGGAGAGCAGCAGCACGTTTCTGGAGTGTCAGGCCAGATCTCCACATGCCGCCATTAAATGGCACTTCCACAAAGACAACAGTGATCGGAGGAGAGAGGTATACACACACACACACACACACACACACACACACACACAATGCAAAATGATTAATCTCTCCCTGTCTCTGTCTGTCTGTCTGTCTCACCGTCTCTCCCTCAGGTTCGTTCAGACGGGCGCGTGCTTAAGACGGATCAGGGTTTGCTGCTGCGATCTCTCCAGCCATCCGACTCGGGCGTGTACGTCTGCACGGCCACCGAGAAGAACTTCAAGCACACTCTGATGAAGCTGCAGCTGGTGGTGCTGTCGAGCCAGGCGGTGAACAGCGTGCTCCTGGAGAGCGGCTCTCGGCCTCAGACGAGCGCGTGGACGCCCAGCTCCGGCCAGTACCGAGAGCTTCTCAGCATCCTGAGCCAACCCGAGATGGGCCTCATCAACCAGTACTGCCACGACTACTGGCAGCTCGGGGACGCGCTCAGAGACGGCGGCAGCGTCAAACCCAGCGAACTCAACGAGCAGAAGAAACCGCGCAACCGCCGGCATCATGGTGAAGAGCACGAGGACGAGGAGGAGACATGAGGACCTCCGTTACACGTTCAGAGACTTGATCGTGAGCGTGATGGAGGGGGGGAGGAAAAACCGCGACGTTTCCGAACTTTTGCCAGAACGAACAGATGTCCCAGATGTTATAAGGCGTAAAGAATATCATACACAGTATTTATTGTAGGTTGTAAATAGTATAATTCTGTGGATTTCTTTGTACTTAAATAGAAAAAAGAAAAAGAAAAGAATGCTCTTTGTGTATAGGGCGGATATTATTGTTATATCATTTTTATTGTCATTAACGAGGAACAAAAATCTATCGGGCATTGACGGGCGTTTTCATCTCGACTCGATGTTTGGACTTCGTAAAAAAATAACCCAAAAAAAACAAAGAGGCGGGACTGTGCTGTCTGCTGGAACGTTAGAAGAGACTTTATTTCCGACAGACAGACAAAAGGGGAAGACGTCGTTCCCAAGCCCGGTGCGTTCTGGGCCGGCTCATCAGCACATCATTCATACAGTCGTCCCTTATTTCTGGGCTCATCTCTCGTATATATCTATAAATATGCACATAATGTTCTACATGATTGCACAAACGTTCAGGTGGCATATGAACTGAACCGAAGAAAAGAAGAGACACGGAGCAGGGTGTGATGATGAGTCATGATCACACAGCACAAGCGTCGTTTCACGGACTCCAGCATGGACTTTGAGATTCTGGATGAAAATGTGCATTAGGTTTGTTCAGCTCCTGATTGAAATATATATATAGCGATTAGTAAAGATGTTTGAAACCACTGCAGACTGACTCTGGGGAGCTTCACCTCTCATGTTTACCACTTTTGTAAAGAAGAAAAGCACAAAGCGACTCGTTACGTCACACGACAACGAAGCACACGTCATTACAGATCTGTAACGGTCTGGGATTATACACGGGAAACTCGCAACATGATACAGAAAATAGCTACTTACCACACACTGTTATGTACCGTATTTTCCGGACTGTGTTAGCATAATTGTTACATGCCCATTTGTTACTGTTATTACAGTAGGCTTTATACTCCAGAATTTATGGCAAAAAACAGACACCTTATTTCAGAACTCAAACGAGATCAACGCCAAATAGGCAGAGTGCACTAGAGGTCGAGCGATGGTGGATTTTACCGATACCCATAACTGAGTTGGGCAGCACCTGCCGATAACCGATTAATCAACCGATAGTTAAAATGAAAACATAACACTCAAAGTAGCTCAACTTTATTACAAATATAAACAGCACTGACTGCACCATGAAAATGTACTGCACTTTTTAAAATGAAATAAATATAGAAATATTAATATATATTAACTATTAATAAATATCCAAACTGAACCAAATAGTAACACTCCAAATAACAAATAAGAATAGAGACATTCAAAATGAATAAAAAAAACACTTCAAATAACACACCAAAATTTGTCAGTGATAGTTTTTATTTCACCTCTAGAGGCCGCTCTCGAGAGGCCGCTTCCATCTCACGCTCTCGCAACGGACGCAACCGGGAAAAAGTGCACTATATATATATACATATATATAACATTTTTAAAAATAATCCACAATTTGTGCTCTTATCAAATATTAGTATTAAAGGTGCAGGGTGTAATTTAAAAAAAAAAAAAAAGTTCCTAAATCTATAATAATCATACGTTTTTAAGGGTACCTGGAAGAACTGCGATGTGCGATTAGTGCAGTGCAGTAAATCTTCACAGTTTCTTTATTTCAGGCTCCTGTGTCAACGTTTTCCGGCCCATAAATGAGTTCCACCGAAGCCAAAACTGTGCTCTTTTTCCTAAAAACTCATGGGCAGCTCATGTTGTTGTCAGAGGAAGGGGTGGAGTCTGTTGTGTGAAGGGTAAGACTTGCCATTGTAATCCCAGTAGTAGTTTACCTTGCAAGCAATAGAGGCCTCTAAAGATTACAAACCGCCCCTTTAAACCTCGCTACAGCAGTGTACAACTGTTTCTGGGTGAAGATGGGTTTCTGGGCAGATAGTTTATAGTAAAGACTGTACCAAAGCTCAGGAAATAAACTGAATTTCGGGAACACTAAGAGGATTAAAAACAAGACACAAAGTGGCAGGACAAACACAGAAAATAAAATGCGATTTACGCAACAAGGCAGCAGAATTAACAGCGACGTTTTGTCCAGAAAATACGGTACTCATCAGGAAGTTAGATTTCACTGTGTGCATGACTCATGTGTTTGTAATACTGTAATTCTAAACATGGAAATCGTTGTTATTTTTTTTTCCCTTTATACATTTTCCACAAACAAGTTGATGGAAGAAATCACCCGAGAGCAAGGATACACTCATTGTTTTTTTGGTTTTTTTTGTCCACCCGCCGACATGCAGTCCTGTGTGTGGGATTGTTGCTGTCCTGAGGAAATACCACATCTGTATCTTTCCTTCATCTTACAGCAGGAGGAAAAACGGTTGTACAATTTATTGGTCTTGACTTCTTTCATCATCACTTTTTTAAGACTAAATGCACAGGTGATGTTATTGTAATGATTCGTGTAAATGACCCCGCCCCCCTCTTCTTGTTGGTGTTGCTGACTAATAAATTAAAGCTCTATATTTTATAGTAATCCAATGTTTACTTTATTTTTCACTGAAATCTCAAGTACATACAGCTACGAGATGGACGAATAATTAACAGAATGTTAACTGCACAACTAGTAACAACGACCCATCATTTTTGCTATGCGATAGATCACTGCAGACTGGTTAAAATGAAAATTCACAGGTTGCTAGTTAATCAAAATTAAATGTCTCAAGTGTATACCTCTTTTGAAAAAGTACCCTGTTTTTAAGGGTTGTGTAAATAATGTAATTTTCTCATTTGGCACAAGATTAACAACAGAACTATAATCCCTCCGTACAGTTATACTGTCGCCCCTTAACCTGGAGCCAGATTTTACTATGTGGAAAACCTCTGTTTTAAAGCTAGCGTTAGCCTTATCCGAGCCCAGGAAATTTGAGATCAGACATTTTAACCTAGGAACTTTATCCCAGAAAAATAATCTATGGTACTTCAGTTTGAGAATTGAGCCCAGAAACTTTAGCAGAGGCATTCTGAGTCCAGGAACTTTAGCCCGAAGATCAGACTCAATTTTTTTTCTTTTTAACTTTAGCTCAGGAACATTGTGTCCAGAAACATTGAGTCCAGGAACTTTATCCCAAAGCCCAGGAGCTTTGAGTCCATGTACTTTAGATCAAAGATCAAACTCTAAGCATTGGAACCTTTTCTCAGGGTCTTCAAACCATAAAAGCTCAGGAACATCAGCCTTGGAATTTTATGTCAGAAACTTTAGCCATAGAATGTTGAGTCCAGGAACTTGAGCCCAAAGCCCAGGGACCTCGAGTCCAGGAACCTTATCCCTGGAACATTAAATCCAGGGAGTGAAAGCCCACAAACTTTAGACCAAAAAAGCTCAGGTACATTAGAGCAGGAACTTTAGGCTGGAAATTACCCATATTAATTCAAGACTAGGAACTAAAGGCCAGGAACTCTGAGATCAGAAACATTGAGCCCACGTACTTAAGCCCTGAAATTTGAAAACACATAGTTAAGTCCAAACTGGAACTTTGAGCCCCAGGAACTCCAGCATTTCCAACACAGAAACCCAAAACATTACAAGTCAAGCTATTCAAACAGAAGTGTTTTCCCTGCTGACTGTTACTATGGAAACCGCAAAGCTACCAGGAACCCTGAAGCCAAGTTCGAGCATCAGAATTGGCTCAGATTCTGGCTTTTCAGAATTTATTTTGAGTAGATGTTAAAAGTCTCTATTCAGGTTTGTCTGCTAGAGACCCTAAAAGCACTGCACGGAACCAAACAGCTACTTTTCAAAGACGTAGCGACGCATCAGAGGAAACCCACGTCATGTCTCCTCAGTACAAAACACGTTTGTGCCTTTTAAACGAGCCTCCATTCTTTCATTATCTGATCTGATCTGAGGCACGGGTCTCATTCTGGAGCCACACTCTGACCTAACCACTTTACCCAGAATGCCACTCTGTCCATGAAGGAACGCTGAACGGGTAGCCCACTCAGGACGCTTATCTCTGTGAGCCATCGATTTCTCCAACAGGCCGTCATTCTCCAGTCACGCCTTCAGTCTTTATCTGAAAGAGACGCTCATTGTGAAGTGTTCTTCTGTTCTTGTGTTGTGGTACCTTTTGCGCATTTCTGCATTCGGACCATTCGGCTCTCCTGCTGGAGAAAAACCCCACGACATCGAGTGAGTGAGAACGCTCAGGTGTTATTACGCCTTTTAAATGTTACTCATATTGCCGTTAAAGTTTGTTTGTCTTTATCGCCATGTCAGATCACGGATCTACAATGGAGTCCCTTTGAACACACGATAAGCGGGGTGTGATCAGACAAAATCAGATCAGAGGGGTTCAGAGAACGAGGTCGGTTTGGCGTCTGGTCAAGCCGCACCATGACCTGCGGAGGCACGGGATCTTCATGTGAAAGGTCATGATCAGACGATGACGTCTTCCGAGAGCTGGTGATTGGACATACAGACTCGAATGTAAAGTTTCATGGTGGTGAGTCATCTCCTTCACCACAGAGTGTAATGTTCTGTATGAACCACTAGAGGGCAGTCTTTACCAAACTTTTAATCTCGCTAGTCACAGGTTTGCTTCTATTTGAGAGAGCAGTAAATGTTTTATTACTGAAATATTCCATTGATTAAAAAAAAAAAAAAAAAAACCTCTTTTATTATGGTGGATTTACGTCATTGGTCACATGACCAGAGCTATTTACTTCATACCCCTGAAAGAAAATCTGTTCCATATAATCATTAATAAGGTATGTTATTGATATTTTCATCAAATTACACTGCACCATCCACTGGGATAACTCATGCTTCACTGTACCTGTGACTGAACTCATTTCTAAACGGTTCCTACTTTAAAAGTAACAAAAACTCTAATTATACAAGGTTAAAAATTAATTCTGGTTTTATTCACAGCTGTTTAAAGAAAAATGTAAGTTGTGAAATGCAACATTTAAAAAAAAAAAAAAATTAATGGTAATAAATTTGTCAACTAAGATCAACTGAATCAAATGATGGATGCTGTTTAATGCACTGGTTAATTATTATTATTTTTAATTAACAAAATTTAATGTAACAATGCATTATCAGTCTTTTGCAAAGCCAGTGTTTGCTTTGATAATTATATTCTCTATTTCTAAATTTATCGATAAACATGTTTACATTCTATTTAACATTAGACAGGCTTCAGTCAGGCTACTACTACTACTAATAATAATAACAACAACAACAACAACAACTATCATCATCATCATTATCATCCCCATGAATCGTGCTAATGTCCATACCTATTCTCATAAATAAATAAGTAAACAAACAAACAAACAAATAAATAAATAAACTGTTGCTTTATAAGTATGTTTTTAATCTTTTATTCATAAAGTATTTTTTAGGATTTTGATGACTATTATAAGATATAAATATTATTATTTTATACTTGATATAATAATTGTCTCAAATTTGACCACAGTTTATAATATTAGCCCGATTCCATTTCATCCCAGATTTGATCATTTTATCCAACATTTGTAAATCCATTGACTTTTTTTTTTCTGACACGTCGTTAAAATGTTCTTGAACGTTAGAGAGAAAGACACATCCTTCACATCTGTGGAGCAGTGACATCATTCCTCCTGAATAATAAAAAGCCATATCCATGAAATCAACACGTATGACTGATTATTGACACGTGCACACTTATAAGATATAAAAATGGCAGTAAAGAGAATGGCAGCCGTTCGGAAAGTCATTATTGACGTGTGTGAGGCCGCAAGCGTCACCATCATCACCCCAGAAATAAACAGCTGCAGGGAACAAACCCACAGAGAGCTGTGGAGATGATGAAGCTATGCTGAGTGTGTGTTTCTCAGCATTTCTCTGAGTGAGAGGTTTTACTCATTTAAAACAGATTATCTTCCACAACATCTACACACACACACACACACACACACACACACACACACACACACACTGCTGCTCTAATCTCATCTAATACAGCTATCAGAGCAGCGTCGATTAAACAAGCAGAGCAGAGGAGTGTTACAGAGCTGAGAGATTCCAGCGTCCAAATCCAGAACCTTGTTTCCTCATATAAGACGTGGAAGAAGAATCTTTTGGGAATCTTCACCGTAATTATAATAATAATAATGATAATAATGATAATTAATATGCAGTGAAGATGCTCAGGAACGAAGCAGATCATCATCTCTTCTGTCTCTTTCTTTTCATTTTCTCTATTTTTTTTTCTTTCTTCATATATTTCTAATCTAACCTTCTCTAATCTAATCTTCTCCAGCGTTTTGGGTTTTTTTTTTCCTTTTCTATTTCATTATCCTGATTTTATTACTGTTCCTGCATCCTGGATCCATGCAGTAATTAACACACCCATGCAGTGATAAATACAGGATGAAGAGCAGCCAGATCACCAATAAGCTCTGCTTTTACTCCTCGGTTTAGAGCTGACACTCTATATGTAGGTTTTTCTAAATCCCTTCACACGGTCAAATATGTATATATACTACGCTATATGTATACGATATCATCTTCTGCATGTAACTCAAACGGAAGTAAAGTTCTTGCACTTTAAAGTGAAAAGGGATAAAACTGCATTTTAAAGATTTCATGCCAGTTCCGATGAAAGACGCCGCGCCTCCCTCTAATGGGGAAATAATGACATTATTGCCAAATTGGAAAGAATCGTGTATTCCTTTATCTGCTTATCCTCAGTACTACACAACTACAACCGCTCTCTGTCACAGTTTCCTCCCACGAAACTGTATACGTCACTCCCCTTCAGCATGACCTTTTGATCTTTTATCCGTGTCCTCTACTCTGAGCTCTGAATGGTCTGATCTCTCACCACGGTCTGATCTCTCACCACGGCCTAACCCCACACATCTCCCTGTGCTGCTGCGGTAACAGAACAGACCAGCAGGGGGAGTCACTAGCCGGCTAACGTTAAACTAGCTAGATAAAACCGAACGCACTTTTGCTTGGGTTACAGCGGTGTGGTCAAGAACTCGTTTCACGGAGGCATGAGGAAATATACAGAATAAAAATAAACAAAATATGAATAATGTTGGAAATAAGAATAGATTTATCACTTCCAGATTTCATCACAGTCCCGGGGAAGGAAAATAATCTTTTCTCTTTTTTTTTTTTTTCCTCCTGCAGTCCATCTCCAGTGCAACACATGTCCCTGAGCTCAGAGTATAGCCAGCTGGCTAGTAGTTTTCACATGAGAAAAATGGACGATCCTGATTGGCTAATCCTGTTTCTCAGTTAGTAGCCAATAAAATGTAAACGATGTAAGCGGCCGGTTTGTTTGGAGGTTAAATACCGTGGAATCACAGCAGTGACTCTGCTGAACATCATTATATTATGTATTATATATTATATATTAAAGTATGACACAAAACAATGTTATTTTAAGCGTCTATAATCAGTATATAATATGGGTGTTATGTTAAACACCTAGGAAAAGCATGTGTTACAGCTTGTCTGTAACATTTCTGTCTGCAAACTATCACTGAGATCCACCTACAGCAACTCGCAGCAATAGCATATTATTATTATTATTATTATTATTATTATTATTATTATTATTATTATTTATTAATTTATTTATTTCATTTTTATTTTTATCTTAGGCACTGCAGCTTTAAAATATTATTTTTCCTTAAGGATGCATCCTTTTGTACTAGACGGTACTGTAGACTTTACTCTGGTCCATCTAGCACTCTATACACAGCTGATTATCCTTAGTTAATTTTTTAAAATTTTTTATTAATTTTTAAAAATTGTGAAGGCAGGAACCGTGTCGTCTCAGTAAGGAAGTTGGGACATAACAATAATACAAATCCACACAACCTTGACTCATTTGATACTTTATTATTATTATTTATTTATTTATTTTTTTTAGAATTATTGTGGTTATTTTTAATTTATTACCATCAAATGGATGAAACTGAGAAGAATGCAGAGGATAAAGATGAGAGAGAGAGAGAGAGAGAGAGCTCCAGGTGAGCAGAGCTCGCACGCCCATGAACAACCACGGTATCGACTACAACAAGAAAAAAAAAGTCAACAACTCAACAACCAACACACAATGATACAAATGTTCTGCGCTAAAAAAAAGCATTGCTTTGAGTCGTATTAACACAGTATTTGATCGCGGTCTAAGTGTGTACATGTATTCTGTAAAACAGTTAAAGTGAAAAGTTTTACTCTAACCCTCCTGGTTATCGCTTTCAAATAAAATTAAATAAAAACAAGAAGAATTTATTAGTTTGATAGAATCTCAAATAATATACAACAACAACGGGAAAGATACATGAAGACAAATAAATGTAAAAAACAAAAACAACAACTGAACAATAAACAAACACAGCATTGATATATTTATACACATAGTTCCCTTTTTGTGTGAAAATGGATGTAAAATACATGAAAACCAGATTTCAGCACAAACACACACTTTCTCGATGAAATCCATGAATACAGCCTTCACAAAACACAACCTCTGAAGCCTCTTCCATCGGTTTTGCTACGTTTCTGTTCACCTAGCCGCTATGCTAGCCCGAAAAAGGACCTGAGTGCTTGTAGGTGGCGAACAGATTTAGCCGGTTAATTCTGATAAACACTGTTTAGGTGAACATGGCGATGTTTTTTTTATTTTTACCAATTAATTTCAAACCTGCCAAAGAAACACTTTGCTTGTGAACATGCTAGGATAAGAGGCTTAAGTGACATCAGCTTCAGCCTCTTTAGCATGGAACTACAGAGGTTAGAGGTTAGCAGACGGTTTTAGTCAATCTGATCATTTGAGTTAATATTTAAAACTTAAGTATGGGACTAAATTAGCTTTAAAAACTTTTCAAAAATCACATCAAGTTTAAAACTAAACTAGCTGTGCGTAATTTGTTGTAGGAAATGGCTGCTCAGAAGCGGCTATTAGCACTGACTGCCGTTACTTCCTGTTTCTAAGTTAGCTAGCTAACTATGCAGCCTAGCACAAGCACCAAGGCCCTTAACGTTCCCTAAAGTGACAACACAGGAAGTTCAGTTGACGGATACGCAATTTTAAGCCACGCCCTAACATTCCAGAACTGTTTTCGACTTGCCCTCATCGACTTGAGACATCGGCTGTGTCAAAACAAGCGCAAGCGTGTGGTGGCATTTAGCATGGACGCACTTGATTTCCACAGCAGTAGCTAAAGAGTTCTTTGGCCACACAAATCCATTTCCTGTGTACATACAGTAGCTATATTAGCTAGCTACCTCCCTGGCATGCTAAGAAAACTAGCAAGATAAAGTTATATACAAGCAAACTAGCAGGATAAAGTTCCATCCACCGGTAGGTTGGCTACATAGTAATCAGTTTGAGCACAGCATCGGATGTTAGCTTGTATTTCTTGACACTTTATTGCTTCTTTTTATGTTTCCCGTTGGAACTGGATCGTGAGGAACTCTACAGAAAATCTACAGTGTTGAGGCTACACTGCATTCACACTAGCAAGCGACAAACAGCGAGGCAATTGCAGTTGAGATTTTTAAAATAAATTCTATGCAAATTACGTATGACGCTGTAAAGAAGCGACAAATCCAAACTATCGGCTTGAACGATTCCTCGGACCAGTCCCGTGACGCTCTGATGTTTCTTCAGTTTTCCACTGACGACTGTTTGACACGCAAAAATGGAAGCAAATCATATCGTCTTATACAACCTCTCATTAAACGTCTGTAGACATTATGAAGAGAGAAAAAAAAAAGTGTGTAAAAAGTGGAAGTAGCAGAGATGGTCGGTGGCTCCGGTGAGCGTACGTAGCTAGTGCTGATTGGCCAACGAAGCCGAGCGCATAACGTAAAACAGACCGCCAACTGTCACACTGATTAGGGAGTTATTTAATTTGTGTTTAACTAGTTTGGTAGCTATATGTAGCTACTACAGCTTCTCGTCTGAGTGTAATAAAAGCTCTGCATAGGCCACGCCCACAAATAACTATAGTAGCGGTTACTACACGTCCAGAAGAGAGACACGAGTGACTTGTCACTACCTAGTCTTAACGTAGGTTTGGACTCCAAGGGGTCCTCTGAGAAACCTCGTAAACGTAATACGGCAACGTATCAGTGTAACGCTGTGGTTACGTCATGGTTGACGAGGGCTCGCTAAAACAGTACTGGAACGCAGCCGTGGTGAACCTCCCGGTATTCCGACACGAACACGAGCACATTTAGGCCGTCCGAACAGGGCAAGAGCGAACAGCAAGAACACGCGTCACAGTATCGCAGTAGGTCGACTATTGCTCTAGTTTATGCTGAACACACTCTCACTCCTGTCACTTTACTACACACACACACACACACACACACGTGTGTGTGTCTCCTCGGTCACACCGGCTGAACCGGAGCAGGACACTGAGTTCGTGCGTTTTCCCGTGTACTTCATGCTAAAATGCATGGAAATGTCTAAATATACTGTATACGGAAAATATATTAAACACGTATTAAAATAAGTAGAACGGTATACTGTACAATGGATTAATAAATATTCGTAGGTTATAGTGTTTTAATACAGAATTGCACACATATAAAGAATGTTATTTAAACTAATGATAAAATATGATTATTTATTTATTTTTTATTATTCCATATCGCATAGACAGTAAAGGAATTGTAAACTGAGCACGTCCTAAGCGTGGGTTAAGAGATTAAAGGAATGGTTTTAAATAAATAAATAAATAGATAGATAGATAAATTTCGCTAACATTGTGTAAATATAGTTGATCAGACTTTCTTGGAGCTACTGGCTAGGACGCTGATGTTGCTAACAAGTAATGTATCACTATCTCCGAATCCAAAAGTTCTTCAGTAGGTTTAATCTATAAACACGGACAAAACCTCACCGTGTAGATGAACCCTGGGACGATATCTGGGCGGCCATCTTGGACAACCAGAATAATTTATTTCCCTAAATGCTATTTGGTAATAAACACCAAACCCCACTCAGGCCCCGCCTCCCAAAGTGGAATGCGGAGCTGCTATGTTACAAAATAGTTTCTTTAAAAGTGAGATTACGGAGCTCAATGACGTTTGAAGAAAAAAAAACATCTCCACTATCTTAGCTAGCATAAGCATAAGCCACCAAACATGTCCTGGCTGAAACTTTTGGTGAAAGTTTTCTCATTGTAAATATTTAACGCAGTCGTGTGTCTGACATCGCATTCGGTTCAATGGACATAAACTGCTGACCTCGAATGCATAGTAGCTAAAACACCGAACACGTTACATTTAACTAACCAACAGTATATTAGCAGAGCATGGCTTAATGCACCCTAGCCAAGACAAATTAACGACTAATGTGTAGCTTTTGTGTGGCGTTTAAAATGTACTAAATAAAATGTACAAAAAAAAAATAAAAAATCTAATAACATCCTTATACAGTTTAATAACGACCAATTTGTGAATATCGTGTTTTATTTTTTGCCGAGCTACCATGCGGATCTAAAGCTAGCTGTGCATCTTGTTCCCAGTGCATACTTCAAACCCCATAACTATCAAACAAACTGCAGTTTAGATAGCTAAAGTATAGCATGTAGCATGTTTTCCATATAAATCTCCTGTTATTTAATGTTTAAATATATTTAAATGATTAAATATGTAAATATGACATAGAAATGGCTGAACCAGGAGGGACAAAACTCTCCGTGTAAGGCCGATAGTCAGACATCTTTGTCGACACACAGGTTGGCAGGACTTGTATGAAATAAACGGTAATTGTAAAACGCATGCTGTTTTTGGCTACGTCTCTCTGGAGTTTAGTATTTACAGAAATTTTACAATCGCTGACGAGCCACGGCGTGCTTTCCTGAGCACAGTAGCGAAGCTGTACCCAGAGGTGCCAACATTGCTGAAAACATGCGAGACAAAAGTTTGATGGGATCGCTAATTAATAATAAGCGGCTCCTCATTTATTTTAACTAACCAAAGAGATCACAGTCCTGCAGACTTGTTTCCTATTGGACCACAAGACCGAGGCTCACGAATTCACACATCGAAGTATATTAACCTCTAACAGAAGCAAATCCGTCCTTTCCCCTTCGGTGACTTTGCTTTCCCGCCCCGTGAATTTCGTTTGCGTTTGGTCTAACTTGAGAAAGTAGAAAAGAATAGTTTTTAAGGTATTTTCTATATCGCCGGAGTAATCAAAAAAAAAACAAAAAAAACAACTAATACTAATGTTGGCACCTCTGAGTAGCGACAAATATTGTAAGGCGTACATCAAAGCGTTTGTTACTTTACTAAAAAAATCCCACGAAAGTTCCCAAATTTGGCAAAGTAATACCCTTCTCTATTTATTTCTTTTTTCTTAAATCTATAACGATTAACGCAAAGCAAATCCTCGTGTTTTTATAGAGCATGTGACAGTATGGCTTGTAGGATTAGCAAATACAGCTGTCGTAACAAGAAAAGACAAGGAAGCTCAGGAAAAGACGTCGACGAGGCTCTGCGAGACGACACTGGCGCTGCTAATGTTACCGTGAGAGCGAAGCAGGCTCAGGGTGACCATGCTAGATGCTAATTTACAGAGCTCGGGGTTTGCTGCGAGAGATGTGGATAGAGGTTGGGTAGAGGGACAGACTTTAACCGTTCTGCTCGTCTCCGGTCTGTGTGGCGAAAGGCGGGGGAGCTGGAGATTCACCGTTGCACCGTGACGAAGAAGCTTCTGCGTTAGGTGCCTCCAGACCAGCAGGGGGCTCCGTGCCTGCGGGGGACGTGGAGGCCTCAGCTGGAGCCTGGGGATTTTCCTGTGCTCCTCCTGCAGGGTTTGTGGCTCCCTCGCTGGACTGAGCTGCAGCGGCAGTCTGGTGGTGCTCCGGAGCTCTCAGCCTCTTCATGATGGTCGTGACTCGCACAGCTTTCTGAAGAAGAGCAATCCAAGCAAGAGGAATAAAGTTTACAAGTTTACGGTGAGAGGATTGATCTTTTTATGTTAGATGATCTATCTCAATTTTCCTGTTACATATAATCGTAATGGGAATGCAGGAGGGAATTTTCATTCTATTATCCATGTTCAGTGACAGAAATGTGTAACACAGATTTCACACCAGATGTTAATGAAGCATAATCCGCACGGTCAAATCTTTACGTGACGAGTTTTGACAGCCGCAAATCATCAAACTTTAATGTTTAAGCTCCACCCACTCAGCTGTCTGGAGCCACCCGAAAGGTTTACTCCGTTCAGATCTTTACAATATTAAAATCAAGAACCTTAAAGTTGCGCCAGGGATTCGTAAATGTAGCACGAATGTCGTAGGTAGACCGATATTCTTAATCGCGAGATGATTTTCGGAAAGACGGGAATTATGATTGTAGTCATGGAGACACGATTGTAGATTTTGAAATCTGATTATAAATCTGTTTCATCTCCAACCAGAATCTAACACATCTGTTTTAGTTGATCAAGAACTTCTTAATGCAGTGATTAGATGGTCCAGTGGGCACCATTATGGTTGGAGCTAAAGTCTTCAGCAAGGTAGATCTCCAGGAACAGGGCTGGTGACCCCTGCTTTACAGCATTAGCAATTCATTAGCTAAAAGTAAATAATGTCAGCTATCACAGTATCGCATCCCAAACTGCAGAAACGTCATCCAATCAGATCATTCCTTCTTGCAATGTTCCTCAGCGAAAAGAAAAACAACCCACTCCCCGAACGTGCAATAATAAAAGATGATGAACAAACAAAACAAGTCCATGACTTAAAAGTCTATCGGAATATGATTTGAACGTAAATAATTACCTTCCACTTGGCTCGTGCAAAATTCTTCTCCATCTGTGCGCACACGTTTTCCTTGATGTTTTTATCTGAGGCAGCATTTCCAGATATCCTACAGAATATAAAGCAAATTCAGATATGGCCAAGAAAAAATCATATTAAATAAAAATAAAACAACGCTTCAGCAAAACATGCTGTGGAGAACATGGCTAGGGAAAAATAAAAAAAGATAAAAACATCTGTACCAATCATGGTTGATGGCTTCCTGCGCTGTGAGTCTCTGATCTTGGTCGACCTCCATGAGACGCGCTACTAAACTTTTAGCTGCAAGCGGATGACATGATGCATGTTACTTTAACTAATGGCAGTAAAAATAAAAAAAATAATAACAATTTTAAGTAAGTAAGTAAGTAAGTAGGTAAATTTTATTTATATAGCACATTTAAACAAAGCACAGCTGACCAAAGTGCTGAACAGAGTCGAGAAAATATCAATAAAATCAGAATGAACAACATAGAAGACAGACAAATACAATACTAGATTTAAACTAAAACGCCAGCGAGAAAAGATACGTTTTCAGCCTCTTCTTAAAAATGATAATAGAAGGTGCAAGGCGGATAGCCAATGGCAGCTGACTCCATAAGCGAGGGGCAGCAACAGAAAAAGCTCTATCACCCTTGGTTTTTAAACGAGATCGAGGGACATACAAGAGATACGTATCAGAAGATCTTAAGGATCTGCTGGATGAATGTGGAATAAGAAGATCTTTAAGATAAGAGGGAGCTTTGTCGTTAAGAGCTTTAAAAACAAACAACAGAATTTTAAACTGGATCCTTGAATGGACTGGGAGCCAATGGAGTGCTGCTAAAATTGGGGTGACATGGTCAAATTTCTTTGCTCTGGTCAACATCCATTTTAAACTTAAGGTAGTTTTTCTTGGTCTTAATAAATCACCTGAGTCGGAGATTTCGTCCCAGTACGGCGAATCAAACTCGTAATCTCCTGCCAGAATTTTGCGAAACAGGTTCTTGTCATGGTTTTCGTAATCGTCATCGTCGGCTTCCTCGTAGAACGGAGGGTTGCCAGAAAGTCTGCAGGGAAAAAACGGTGAGAGGATTAAAAGTTCACTATTATCCAGTCCGTACAGGATTTCATGGAGTTTTGTTGTGATCGTTGCGGCCAAAAATTTTTGATTTTGCTGCGTTTTGTTTTCTTCAAAATTTGTGGAGTTTTTGTGCTTTTTTTTTGCGGAAAACTACTTGAATTGACAAAATTGCAGTCTTTCACAGTGATGTTTGTTGGTAATTGAGACCTTGTAGCTGTACTCCTGTTCCACGCACGTGAATCAAAGCTGAATGGCTGAATGGGCGTTGTGATGACGTCACGATGACGTGTCTTGGCCCATATCAGAGTTTGCTTGAATTTGCATTAATTTCTACGATCGTGAAATCCTGGAAGGACTGATTGAATAGGGAAAATGTTTCCAGATTATGTTTTGTTTACGGTATTTTCACGTCCATTTTGATTCTCCACATGCCCCTTTTCTCTGCTCATCATTCCTTATATGGTTAAGGCTTCCTGTTCTTGTTGATTCTCTTTAGTGATTGGTTCTCTCCGCTTTTCATTTCCTTATTTAAGCCCTCTGGTTTCTACTCAGTATGAATAAAGAGCTGCAACTCTACATCGTTGTCATTCTGGTCTAGTCTCTTGCAGTGCTTTTCTGGTTCATCCTCCCTTATTTTTGTTTCTCAGTTTCTTGTGTTCTCCTGTTTGTTTGGGGATTCTTTGTGCATTTCTTCCTACTGAGTGTTTTTGCCAAGTTTTCTTGGCCTGGTATCTGATCGTTACTGGAATTAACCAAATAAGCACTTTTTGAGTATGCACTACTGTATTGGACCTCATTCCAGCACCTGCATTTTATATTATTAAGGCTCATATATTATGGCTTTAAGAGCCAGATTTACCAGTGCTAAAGTACGTTTTATCATTCACACCAACATGGGGTCCATGGTTTTAAGCAGTACATGAGTATTTTTAGGGTGAATATTTTGTACATATTGTCTACATACTGTATGACATCTCACATGCTACTTCTGGAACATTTCGTTCTAACACTAATCCAAAGCACCTGATCCAGCGAATGAAGGTTTCTCAGGCAGGATTTGCGATTAGATACTCACAGTATGTACATGATCACTCCAAGAGCCCAGCAGTCCACGGGTCGGCCATATCTCTGTCTCCCAACAACTTCTGGAGCTAAATGAGGCACAGAAAAAGGCACCGGGTCACTCCAACTTTCTCAGTTGAGCAGGATTTCTACACTCCAGTCCCACAAAGTTTCCTTTACTCCCAACACCACAGAGAGCTGGATAATTATCTGATAAGTAAGTCTGAGGCCCTTAGGACTGGAGTTGAGAAACACCATCAGACACAAGATCACCATCAAAACTCTTATTAGATACCAGTTGGTGTTGTGTATTATGGGTTCTGCACAAATGCAACTTCTCAGAATGTATATGATGTCATATAGAGGACACACACAAGTTCGGAAAACTATCATTCTGTGCCATATACAGTATACCACTATTGGTGTCCAATCAAAACCTATTAACTCTTAGAAAAAAGATCTTCAAGCATTCTTTAATTAAGGGATGGTTGAATATTTAAGGGTTCTTTCTGATAGGTAAACGCGGAAACTTTAAGGCCCCAGAGGGACAATCGAAGAAGCCTTAAAGGTTCTACATTTTCTAGGAGTGTACTTTCATGACATGTTCAAAGCCTCATACCCAGGTACTCTGGAGTCCCACATGGTTCTTTAATAAGCCCATTCTCAAGCTTGGCCAGGTGGAAATCACTGATAACTATTTTGGAGTGCTTCAGGCGGTTGTAGTACACCAGATTCTCCAACTGCAACAAGAACCAGTGTTATTAAAATTAACCAAAAAAGATAGTTTTTTCAAATCATAAAATGTGTAATAACAATGAAGGTTTGTCATTTTTGTACATTAAAATCTATCAATTGCAAATATTTTGCACATGTGACCACCAGGGGGAACAGTACCATGTACCTTCAGATTGCGATGGACGATATTGAGGGAGTGCAGGTATGCCACAGCCTCCAACACCTGCCGAATCACGTTGCTGGTGTCCTTCTCGGAGTAGTAGCCTTGGTCCAGGATCCAATCAAACACCTCTCTGCCTGTAGCACTGAAACGCAATCAGAAACAAGAAACATCCACGTTGTCATCTGTGATGGAATCCTGAGCAGGAAGGTCATCCGTATAGCTTTCCCCCCTTTTTTTATTGCATGCCTGAGCTTCGAGGTCCTACAGTTATAAATCCATTCTGATTTTTCCATTCTAACTCTTCTAATGTGCATTCCTTTGCTTTTAGCGTTAGCAAGGACACATCGTTGAACACAACACAGCAAAACTAAAGCCCGGAATCAGGGCCATGGTTATTACGGTGTCCTTGCATTTCTAAATCATGCAAATAAGGATTACCTTCAAGGACTTGTAAATGTTTGATCAGTGAGGTATAACATTCAGGCAATATAGTGGCCAGGGAGGGAAAAAATACACCACTGAAGTAGTTTTGCTGCAGCAATCTAACGAATGCAAATCCGAACCCAAACAGACAGAAAAGAACATTGCGGAAGTGTCTCGTCGGATGAGAGAGAGAGAGAGCTTTGTTGAGAAAGCGAGAGATTTCGGTACGGTGTTTCTATCTGACATATCCTCAGGCTACATGCGCTCAGGTTCCTTGAGATCTGCCTCAGCACTGCGGGCTCAGCTGGAGAAAAGGAGAGCAGCATCTCATAGTTGGCAGGAACAGGGATTAATGTGGAAATACATCCTCATGACTGGAACTCTTTCTCCGGGTTAAGTCTTAACAGTATATTTATTGTAGCATTGCTTCACCTTCACATAGCAAGTGCTCATTTGCATACCCATGAGTCTGTGTGGCTGTATGCTATTCTAATGTTTAATGCCCATGTTTTATACGCATAAGTGTTTGCTGTTATAAGTTTATGGCTGGTCCATGCCATCCATTGCTTCATGTATGTTTGTGTTTTACCGTCCAGTGCAAGTCCGTTGGGTTTTAATGGTTTCCCACCATTTTTATGCTATAAAACATAACTGCCAAGTCAAAACCCAATCCTTATCCAGTGAAAAGGAACCTTGCTTCTTTTCCATTGCTTTTAGGTAAGTAAAATTTTGCTGACGCAAGAAGAAACTTCCAGATATGGACACTGGCGTCTGCTTTCCTTTTGATCGAGAGTTGCTTGCAGAGTACCAGGCAAAAGTCGAAAACCTTTCAAATGTATCCGTCCCCATGAGAGGACCCTGTCAGTTTGTTGGTGCTGTGCCGATCACTGAATTCAGGACATCGCAAAAGTTCAACCATTCCACAAATCCCATCAAAGGTACAAACCGTCTGTGCAGGGTTAAACCTCAAACCTAACATTTTGTGCAGGTGCATGTTGATGCCATAGTTGAGCTCTATAAGACTGATATGAAGGAAATGTTATATGTTAATGTAGAACTTTCCATGCACGACTTACAGTTCCAAGAAGAGGTAATATTCTTTTCTTGTCTCATAGACGTCCACCAGCTGGAGAATGTTAGGATGCTTCACCCTGAAATGAAAACATGAAAGGAGGCAAATGGTTTAGGAGAGGCTTTAGTGCAGAAAGGAAAGTATTTATTTTTTAAAAATATTTTTTTCAGTGAATCCATGTACATCTAGCTTGTGATCAATGATAAACCTTGTGGTCTTCAATGACCCTCTAGCATTTTAAGTTTTCATGTCATAATGTCCAGCCGCATTGTCAAGAACAGTCAGATTAGTCAAATTAGTTGATCTCTCACATGATCATTTAGATGTAAAGGTTGTGTTTTATTCTGTAGGTAGCTGGATGAAGTTGGTGCCACGTGTGAGGAGTCTGCAGTAGCTGTTGTGTGTTTTAGGGGATAAAGCAAATAGATGGCTGGTGTATGGCAGATTAAGATGATTTACTGATGTTGGGACTCCAATGGATGCTGATTTGAAAGCACAGGGTGTGGCCTCTGTGTCTGTCAGTCCCAGTAAAGGAGGTGTGGTCTCTGTATTTCTCAGTCCCAGTGAAGGAGGTGTGGCCTCTGTGTCTGTCAGTCCCAGTGAAGGAGGTGTGGCCTCTGTATTTCTCAGTCCCAGTGAAGGAGGTGTGGCCTCTGTATCTGTCAGTCAAAGTGAAGGAGGTGTGGCCTCTGTATCTGTCTGTCAAAGTGAAGGGGGTGTGGCCTCTGTATTTCTCAGTCCCAGTGAAGGAGGTGTGGCCTCTGTATCTGTCAGTCAAAGTGAAGGAGGTGTGGCCTCTGTGTCTGTCAGTCCCAGTGAAGGAGGCATGGCCTCTGTATCTGTCAGTCAAAGTGAAGGAGGTGTGGCCTCTGTATCTGTCAGTCAAAGTGAAGGAGGTGTGGCCTCTGTATCTGTCAGTAAAAGTGAAGGAGGTGTGGCCTCTGTATCTATCAGTCACAGTGAAGGAGGTGTGGCCTCTGTATTTGTCAGTCCCAGTGAAGGAGGCGTGGCCTCTGTATCTGTCAGTCAAAATGAAGGAGGTGTGGCCTCTGTATTTGTCAGTCCCAGTGAAGGAGGCATGGCCTCTGTAGCTGTCAGTCACAGTGAAGTCACATGGCTTCTGTGTCTGTCAGTCCCAGAGAAATAGGTGGGGCCTCTCTGTCTCGATCCCAGTGAAGGAGGTGTGACCTTCAACTCCTCAAAGCTTCTTTCTTTTACCATTAAACTGTTTATAGTTGAACTGAACCGAATTGTATTCCATCATATCGCCGTGTAACAGCTCTGACCTTATTGTCTGAGAAACAGAGACACACCCACCTAGTTACTAACACACTGAGATGATGCTTTCTAACGCTTCTCATCATTATGGTATTAGTGTATAAATATAATGGTCATTCAGTAAAAGCAGTGTTAAGTCTTCTGCTGACCCCGTTGTTTATTTCATAATGCTTTCCTGCAGATGCTCATTGATGTTCTATTATTAATCCCAAAGCGTAAAGCTTTTAGGAGATTGCAAATGATTCTACACAAAGGACACATTACAGAGCAGGGGGGCCGGCTATTCAGAAACTCAGCCTGCAGTTCTGGCTGTTTGTAGAGCAATGACGTCATTGTGCTTCATCACAGAAATAGTTAAGAACATCTGCTCCATCTCTGCTTTTCTCACCACTCTATCTAGTCGAAACTGCTGCGTCTGCAAGAAAGCATCTCGAGAAAGCACCCGGGACTGTCACTGCGTTTCTATAAAGCTGTCCAACAAATGTCATTTTAAATTTCTTCTTCTTCATCAACTTCAGCTGCCCTGAAATTGAAGGAATATAATTGCTCTTTGAAAAAAAAAAAAAAAAAAAACCTCTCTCGAGGTGCTCTCTGAACTCACATCTTCAGAATGAAAATCTCATTCTTGGCAGCCTTGCGCACTTTCCTCCCGTCCTTCTTCAGGAACTTTTTGCAGGTGTACATTTTCGATGTCGTCTTGTCCTTGGCTCGGAAGATCTCACAGAACTCTTCCCTTTGAAAAGAACAAACGAATGAACACTGAAGGGAAAACAGTAATAAATGGATCTCATTGAGTTTGGACGTTTGTGATGGCAAAGCAAAGTTCTTATATCTTACAGCCTCAGAAAAATGGTTCTGAGGTGTACTTTTCCAATGCAGGGTTCAGCACTGGCGTGGATCCCTTAAGAGTCAGGTTTGCTTCTGTATCTTTAGTACCAGTGTATCACCTGAAGCACACTACACTCATTAGAAGTTCAAGTTATTAGAAGTAGAAGTTACACAATAATGGTACAAAACATGCTTCAAAACTTTCCTTTTCTTTGTTTTTTTTTTTTAAGTGTAAGGCATAAGGAACTTGCTTTACAGTGGAACCTTTCATTTTGAGGTTTTTTTTAGCTCCGTCCCATTGATCCTGAGTTGGCACTTTTGCAAAAAACAAAACAAAACAAAACAAAAACAAGCTTCCATTTGGGAATGTTTGTTCCAATTAGATAAACCTTAAATGTTTTCTCTAGGTCTCTTTAACAGATGGTTTCCCAAGGAGGATCCCCTCTAAATAAAAAGGTAAAACCGTTAATCGTCTGAAGAGCTCTAGAGGAACTCAGTTTTTCTAAAAAGTGCACTTTAGATGGTGTCTTTACGTTGTCTGTAATCCTGCCTTTGGGAACCTAAATGGGAACTAAAACGGAATAGTACACTTTATTTAAGAAAAAAGCAAATGGGCACAACACTGATCTCCCCACAATGCCAATGCCAAAGCCATCTGTGGCCAGGAGTCAAAGAAAGTGAAACAAACAAAAAAATTCAGCCACGGTGTCTGAGTGTCAGGGATTGCGTTACTCTCTCCTGTCAATCATGGGCAAGTGTGATTTAAGGTATGCATAAAAAGATAGTTAGCAATTTCCTCCAAGCAGCTATCTGTGTTTTACAGGAAGCACATGCTGACCTTCACTCTCCATGATTGGTAGCTGTTGAGAGAGAGATGGCTAGGGGGCGGGATTTGGAAAATGACCAAATTGGTAGACAAATGGAGTAAAAGTATCAAAGATACTAGGAATACATCACATACTAATCCTCTATGGCCAACATGACATTTACATCTTTCTTCTTTTGCATATCCCTGCCTTTATGAATTTAATATTATTTCCATTGGTTTTCATTTGGGCTATATAATGGATCCAGTGGTGCTTACGATTTCACAATCTGGCCGAGATCATATCTGTCCGTGATCTCCGTGGGACTGTTGTAGTCCTTCTTCTCTCCGAGCGTTAAACAGCCGAACGGCATGGTCCTCCTGGGGAGAAAAAGAGAGAGACATACAGAGAATAATTGAGAGGTTCATGAAGAAATACTGGATGTAGAGGGACATGGAGAAGACAGATGGAGAAAAATAAAAGAATCCTCTTCTGTTCAAATGTAAATTCAACACCAGCGGCATTCAAAACAAAGCCCGACTCTAATATCACACGCAGACCCTGAATAAATAAATCAGTCAATCAAATACAAATGATTTATACCATAATACCCATCACTGGGCGCGATATCATACACTCGGTGTCACTCGGAGCTCGTCTCCAGGACCGTCCGATCCCATCGGGGGAAATCAACACGGTGCCTGAATAGCGTTAGAGTCAAAGCTTCCAAATTCAGGAGCCTGAAATAGAGCGTGGTACCTCGGGACTCGAACCCGCCAGCAAAATTAATTTACCTCCAAATGCCTGTCTCACGGCGAAAGACTGACTCAGGACTCAGGGGAGAGGAGGAAGATGAAGACAAAAGAGTGGAGAGACAATCATGAATTCCTGAAATGCATTCGGAAAGGAACTGCACTTTTCAAAATCCCAAAAAATTATGAAATAGCCAAAAGGGGGAAAAAAAGGACACGTATGTGTGGCATTTCAAACAAGAAAAACTAAAAACATCTGCTAAGAACTCCCTGACGAGACATGAGGACGAACCAGACGCAAAAGAGTCAGATTATGTTGATTAGTTTTCTATAACAGCAGCTCTGAAAGTAGTGCAGCTGCAAGCCACAGGTTTATATTACTGCGCTCATTCTAATATGTACGTTATTGTTTCTATAGCAACAGCTCATTCACAGGGACTTGTACGGCATGCATGTGTAATGGTTGATGTTTTCTGTAAGGAGACATTTATTTAACGTTTATGGAAGGAGTCTCCAGTGCCAGACATCTTCAGGACAGAGTTGTTTACGCTTCTTTGCTGACGATCTGTGCTTTTTTTGTCTTAATTAATTCAAAAGAGTGAAAAAAAAACAGAGGATTGTGAGCGAACAACTGTTTATAGCTGCTATAACGCAAGTGAGAACAGGAACTGACTTGTTTTACAGACGTTCCACGACATTAATTGTAACTATAAATGGATAGAAAAGTATGGTGTGTTGCTGTTGTTGTTGTTGTTGTTGTTTGATAAATAAAAAACGTGTAATTGTAATAAGACACTTTGGGGCATGCTGCTGTAGGAAAATTATCAGCTTCGGGGTGAACTCAGTGACTGATTATTTTTCTATAGCAGCAAGATACAGATTCCTTACATCTATCTCATAATCCTCTGCAGTAACAAAGACAATTCTTGTAAAGACACACACACACACACACACACACACACACATAGGGTGATAGGGGTATTGGGTGTATAAATGGACTATCTGGCACGCGCTCAGCTGCATAACTGCGTTATTATCATCTCATGCCGACCCCGAGGCCTCTGAATCCCCGAGAGGACAACAGAAATGTCGATCGATGTTGCAGGATTTGCAGATAAGAGATCTAAGAGATCGTCTCTGTCTCCGGCCCGAACCCTCGCCACTGACAAATTGAAATTTCCCTCCAGATCAATAAGCTTGTGCGTCATGTAAGAAGCATGGGCTGAGATAAAAGCGTGTGTTTGGCCAGACTGATTCCGTAACAAAAACCGAATCGATCTGCGTAGTTAAAATGGACCATTTTTCTCTCCACTCACATAAATACAATGAATTATTATTTGTTTTAAACGTACAAAATTCAGTAACGAGTGGGTTTTTAAATGACCGTCATGGCTCTGAAGGCCCTCCTTGGTCCAGAATGAAGGGAAGCTTTTTTCTCATCTCCTTCATACCCGTCATTTCTAACAGCATTATCCTCCAGTTCCTTATTCTCCCAATAATCACCATATTCAAACTAGCCAAAACTGGCCTTCATACAAGCATGGAAGAACTTTTTTTTTCTTAAAACAAGGATTATGTTTCTATATTTACAGTCTTCACGTTTGGTGCCACTCTTTAAACGTGTGTTCGGCACCTTAATTGGAAACGCAGCCTGAAAAGTAATGCCTTAATTTGGAATGTGACACATAAACTATTGTTCTTTTTCTTTTGTTTTGTTTAGCGTTAGCCTTGCGTTCACACTAGCAGGTGACCCTGTACGGAAGAACAATACGTCAGACACGAATACGTCATGACTCCGCAACAAAGAGACAGAGGGACGAATCATTTATGAAGTGATGAAGAGACTTAGAAATGTAAGAAAGGGGTGGGTCTTTTTTTTTTTTTTGTTTGTATTTTCCTGGGTTTAACTACAAAATAAAATTGAAAGAAAGAAAGAAAGTGAGAGAGAGAGAGAGAGAGAGAGCAAGCAGATGAGAGAGAGAGAGTAGGGGTGTAACACAATGCCATTATCTGTATCTACAGTATATCTGTTTAGACCCCTAAATATACAAATAATTTTTTTTTAGATAGAATTATGTGCAGGTCTGTTAGTTAGTTGGTTCTACTTCCTGAAACTGAGACCCTGACCAGGCAGTTACTAAGGATGAATGAAAGACTGCAATCGTTCACGTCGCTGAACATGGTCTTTTTTCGTCCTGCAAGCTTCGTGTCTGACTGCTCGCTTAAAAAACTCCCGCTCCTGTGGGTTTTGTTTTTTTTTTAAATGAAGAGTGAACAAATTCATTCTGAATAATGTATTCGTATTGGTTACATTCTTATAAAAGAAAGAGACAGAGAAAGACACAGAAAGAAAGGAAGTTCAAAGAAAGAGGAAGAAAGAGTGTGTGAGAAACAGAAAGAGAGAGACAGACTGAGAGAAAAAGAAAATGTGAGACATACAGAGAGAGAGAGAGAGAGAGAGAGAGAGAGAGAGATGTTGTGTGTGTGATGCAGTGTAGTTATCTTCCTGAACTAAAGAGTCGGAGAAGAGGACAAGAGAAAACCGATGCTGAACTTCCCGAGGGCTCTGTGTAGGACGATCACGCGAAGTGACCAGAGCATCAGAGCTTCAGAGCATCAGAGCTTCAGAGCTTCAGAGCTTCAGAGCTTCAGAGCTTTAGGATCTCAGTCTCAGGTGAGCAGAGCGACAAAATCAGAACACAACGTGAAAGAGAAAAGAACTTGAGACAGAACTTGGCTGAGAAAGAAAGAGCGCTTCTCATCAGTCTGAATGAATTAAATCGGATCAACAGCCATCTGTATGTTCTGTGTAGAAAGCTGTCTGGTTTTCCTCCTGGTGATGGATGACATTTTACATGTGCTCAACCTCAAACTGAGCCCAAAGCCAGAAGAGACTTTCTGATGGGGGGAAAAAAAAAAAAAAAAGTTTATTTTAAACATTCTTCAAGGAGAATGGAAAAGAGAATGATTTCGGGTTGATTAAGTCATTTCTCCAGTAGTTTCCGTGTGCGATCATTTCACCCAGTTAGTCGAAAGGGTGCCAATACTTTTTTTTTATTGGCATGCACATGTACGGAGTGGCATTTAGTGTCAAAATGATAGCTTTAATGGTTTCATTATTTACCCTGCGATTAATCTTCTGCTTTGCTCTTTATTATACAAGCAATCCACCTCGTTAGAATCGTTTTCATTTTAATTCGGATTAATTTGGATCATTCGATTTAGTTTTTTTTTTTTTCCGGATTTAGCTGTTCACATGAAGGGTTTTCATTCCGGTTGTTCCATCAGTCAGATTATTTTCTTCATCTGAGGCTGAGAGAAAGGAACGAGGTGATGATATAACAGTCATGAGAGTGATGTGAGATGGAGAAAGCAAGGCGAGGAAGTTTTACAGCATTATTTATTATGCATGTTCTCTCTCTCTCTCTCTCTCTCTCTCTCTCTCTCTCTCTCTCTCTCTGTGGTTCTCTGTTCTCACCACCGCTGTCTGAGATTCTCTCCTGCAGCATTTCATTCCCCATCCTAATCAAAGTGCACAGTCCCGACTCGTTATTGTGACTCCACCCCCTTTGTATACACAAACACACACACACACACACGCACGCACGCACACACACACATGCACGCTGCCACTCATCTCTGTGTTGTGTCTAGCTCTGAAGCGCACGAGTCACTTTAGAAATTTGTAAAAAGAAATCTTATTCCACACACACACACACACACACACACACACACACACACACACACACACACACACACACACACACACACACACGCGCGCGCGTGCACACAGGCTTGTTTTTGAAAAACAGTATCTTTAGGTATTTCATGCAGGTTTCATGCAGAGTGCTCCGGCTCGGCGGGTTTAGAAGGTGAGCGCTCTTACTCTACATCGCCTACGAGTTACATCATGGAGGCGCAACACTTCAGTGTGGAGTCCAGTAGATTTTCCCTCCGTCTCGTAGTCTCTTTCATCTCCGCTCTTATTTTCTCTCAGACATTTCGTAAAGATAGTAAAGTAGGCGTGGCCTTAGTATATGTCAGTGCTACAGTACCTCTGTGTAAACTCCTGGCCTGCCAGACTGCACTAATCGTACCGTACCCATTTCACCAGGGCCAGTAAGATTCTGGCATGGAATCGATATGAATGTGCAGCAGCTCCTCTCGAAACCAGCACCTTTATACAGTCAACACAGATGATCCTCACACTCAGATGATGCTGAGCTCAACACTGTGTCAGGAGTGTGTCAGGAGTGTGTCAGGAGTGTGTCAGTGTAGATTCAGGAATGTCCAAAAAGTTAGATTTCAATCAAATCAAAGTGTAAAAATGCCTTAGAGAGTAGGAGACGACACATCTGACTGACATATACTAAGGCCACGCCTACTTTACTATCACTCACACATACAGAGGCCACGCCTCCTTTACTGTCACTGACATATACTAAGGCCATGCCTCCTTTACTGTCACGCACAGATACAGCAGCCACGCCTCCTTTACTGTCACGCACAAATACAGAGGCCACGCCTCCTTTACTGTGACTGACATATACTAAGGCCACACCTCCTTTACTGTCACTCACAGATACAGAGGCCATGCCTCCTTCACTGTCGCTGACATATACTAAGGCCACGCCTCCTTCACTGTGACTGACATATACACAGGCCACGCCTCCTTCACTGTCACGCACAGATACAGCAGCCACGCCTCCTTTAGTCACTCAGAGATACAGAGGCCACGCCTCCTTTACTGTCACTGACATATACTAAGGCCACGCCTCCTTTACTGTCACTCAGAGATACTAAGGCCACACCTCCTTTACTGTCACTGACATATACTAAGGCCACGCCTCCTTCACTGTGACTGACATATACACAGGCCATGCCTCCTTCACTGTCACTGACATATACACAGGCCATGCCTCCTTCACTGCGACTGACATATACACAGGCCACGCCTCCTTCACTGCGACTGACATATACACAGGCCACGCCTCCTTCACTGCGACTGACATATACACAGGCCACGCCTCCTTCACTGTGACTGATATATACACAGGCCACGCCTCCTTCACTGTCACTGGCATATACATAGGCCACACCTCCTTCACTGTCACTGACATATACACAGGCCACGCCTCCTTCACTGTCACTGATATATACACAGGCCATGCCTCCTTCACTGTCACTGACATATACACAGGCCACGCCTCCTTCACTGTCACTGACATATACACAGGCCACGCCTCCTTCACTGTGACTGACATATACACAGGCCACGCCTCCTTCACTGCGACTGACATATTGTCATGGTTGCACCAACTTCTGCGCAGGACTACAATTCCCATCATCCACGGCACCTCACCAGATCCGTTTTGGTTTAATGTGCACTAGTATTTAAGTCACGTCTTGCACTACCCAATTTGTGTAGCTTTTGACTTACGGTGCTGTTGTAGGGTTCATGTTCCTCAGTCCTCGTATTTCTTTCTGCCGTGAGCTCCTAGTTCATGTTTCTGTGTGTCTGAGTCTACAGTGTTTGGATCATTTATTTATTTTCATTCGGTTCAAATTTTCACTTGCACCCGCCTTCGCCTGCATTTCGTGGCACATATACAGAGGCCACCGTGAAGGCACCGTGACTGACAGACACAGACTCAGAAGCCACACCTCCCATTTCCAGAGCATTTGATATTTGTGAAATTTAATTAAGCTAAATGAGCTAGTTAAGGTTTTTTCTGATGCTGAACAAATAAATATTTAAATGAATAGAATTTTTTGCATTTTGTATCACACCTGATTAGTGAATTAATCCCTTTCCCGGGTTGAGTAAGTGATGTGTGTTAGCAAGCAGAGCGGTACATCTCCAACACTGAAGGCTGGTCCAGGGGTATTTAATAATACATAAGAACTACAGAGAGAGAGAGAGAGCGAGAGAGAGTGTGTGTTTGTGTGTGTGTGTGTGTGTGTGTAAGGATGTGTGTTTTCTCCATGCTTCAGAGACATACTGCTGCAGCTATCTGTTTTTATTTATTTATTTATTTTATTTTGCATTTCTATCCCCTTTCTCCTTTCATTAGCCATGAAACCGTATTAGCATGACTCCTCCAGAAGCGTGTTAAAGCAGATCTGCTGGAACAGAAAATAATGGGTGCAACCATAATCGGCATTCCCTTTGGTTTGAAGTGTGGGGTACGTGTACACACACACACACACACACACACACACACACACACACACACACACACACACACACACACACACACACACACACACACACACACACACACACACACACATATATATTGAGAGTGAGCATAATGGCGTCTATTTTAAAAAGGCAATGAAAGTGTTTGGCACGGAAATGAAGTGTGTCGAGATTTTGTAGCACTTCATTTGTAAAAGTGCAAGAGGCATTGATCCTCTTGTTTCATTAGCTTGGCTTCACAAAGCGCGCGTACACACACACACACACACACACACACACACACACAAATACATCTATGTATGAGAATCCTCTTCTGCTGTAACCTCATGGCAGAGGTACACTCTTACACTCTTACACTCTTACCCTTGTACACACTGACGGCACTATTCCATCACTGAATTCAGAGCAGCATATAATTTGAGTGAAGACGTGTCAGAAGATGTCTCTGCTCTCCATCACACCAGTGATCTATAACTTTGATATGAATACATTTCTGCTATTTTATAAACCCGTAGTTTATCCCAGAAACAGAAGCAGAGTTGTTGCTTAGTGACTTTTGGTTTCCACGGCCACGGCATGACCATTGATTTATGCAGCGTTCGACTTAACTCAGCAATGAGAAGTCTGAACTCGCCATTTTCGAGCTACAAGGTGGCACACAAGCACGGACACCTCTATGACAGCATGTGCTAGCCAGCTAACTGTAACGATCGTGAGTTTACGGTCACCGTATGTTCAGTGCTACAGATTTGACCGACTAATTTGTCTGTGTAGGTTGCCCTGAAGTAAATTAGTACTAATACTAAACTAGTACTGACGTACAGAAATGATATTTCGTTTCCTGTCGACCGCCTGAGTGGCCATGTTGACGTGACGTCATGGGTTTAAGACGTCATTAAAGCTTCCCAGAGGACGAATTCCAGGTTGAGCAGGATTTTTCTTTCCTAGATGGAGGTGTGAAATGAGGAGTAGCATAAAGGGCCGGGTTAATTCTGGTCACTGTAGGCGTACCTACAGCCATTGTTGCCCAAATACAAAAAGTGTATCCTAATCTCTTTTCAAACTGTGCACCCATAAGCGTTTGTGCTAACTCGTGCTACCCCGTTAGACTCCACGCCGGTCAAGAAGACGTCGGTGCTTTTGCGACTCTCATCTCACCATCTCCACATGTCCGTTTCGCTGCCTCAGCAATGGCGCGCAGTAAAATCGCCATCGAATGAATTATCCGAGGCCGCGCAAGAGGATAAGTAATGGTGGCGCTGGGCGTTAGCATGGCACGAGCGCTAATTGAAGGCCCTGTTAGACTGCTGACTCGGAGACGGAGCTCAGAGGACCGATTACTGACTGTAAATTCCATCGGGTGTCACGGGGAAAGGGCTGCGATGGAGGTCATTGAGACTGCCTTCAAATCAGAAAGATGGATTTTTAAAAAAAAAAAAGTTTTTGCAGCGATGTAGAGTTCTGAAATCTTCCTCAAACTACACACACACACACACACACACACACACACACACACACACACGTGTGCACACGCGCTCAAAGAAGAACTTCAATATACTGTCATATCAGCGAGGGAATGCATTATGTCACTCGGATTGAAATGCAGGACGTGCGAGTGCAATATTTTACAGCCGTCCACAGGGAGCAGGGAGCGATAAATCTTTTTTTTTTTATTTTTTTTTTACTGTGTGCATCTCATATTTTTTATAGTTCTTTATATAACCACTTTATATAGAGTATAAAAATAGACCATAGCTTGGTCATCATGGACTCCGGCCAGGTCGTAGCATGAGAAATGGATTTGCTGTCAGCCAAGGTGTTAAAAGTGTGATGGTTTTGAGATGCTGCAGCGTCTTCTCCTCAGCCCACGCTGCAGTGATGCCGTTCTTCATGTACTGTACACGAATCTATGATTATCGAACGCCAATCACACACACACACACAGACAGACAGACAGACAGACAGACAGAGACAGAGAGAGAGACAGACAGAGGTCTCTAAAAAGTTTGCAATAGAAAGCTATGTGATGGTTCAACTGGATTCTGATTGGACAGAGATAAAAATGTTTGATTGTTGATGTGGTTCTCCAAGGAGTCGTTCATTTAACATCCTCGCGACCAAAAGAAGAAGTGGGTGGGGCTTGGAGCCAAGCCACGGGTGAATGTAGGATACAACACTATATCCTGAGTGTTGAGTGACTACATCGAGTTTGAGCTAATCAACTGTAAACGTGTGCTGTTAGCTATTTGTGTTGACAAGGAAGAGTTAACCACTTCTAGTGTGTGTTTGGAAGATAATTACTGAATTAATTTTGCGCATGCGGTTCTGTATTTTTCTAGTTTTGTGAGTGTTAAAGCACTGGCTAGCCTGGTCGAGTCCTGTTAGCTATGTACGTGTGTATACAAGTGGAAATGTATGTGGTGTAGTGAGTTGTTTTATACTTGTACACAATTTGCTGTTTGCTACTGTAACATGGTGTATTTGGCTAGAAGACACGGACAGTGTCCTTTGGGGACTTTTCTTACTGGTTGAGAAACGTTCGTCTGCGGGACTGAAAGAGAGCAGCCTTAGCATTCCAAAGCGGAAGACTTTTCCCCATGCACTACCCAAATCACTGTCAGTTCCTCCTCATAGAGCAGTGTGAACGACATTCACTTGGACTTGCACTTCATTGTTACGTTCAAGTCTGGCTCTACCGATGATCACTGTTCTGGGATACCTTTGGGAAATGTCACCCAGTTTGGTTGGTGTGTTTGACCAATGTGTGATTGTTGGGAAGCGTCTAAAGCTTCATCCTCTCCTCCCAGTTTCATTTGGTTGCTTAGTTTTTTGCACTGAATTACCAAAATCCAACAGCCAGTGAGATTCAGACTTAATCAATCATGCAGTTTTCAACTCAGCATTGAAGGTTCGGTGTAATTTATTTACTTTTTTAGTTGAGGTCCGATCTCAGGTTCTTGGTTTGAATTTGGCTCAAATGGTTGATGGTATGAGGCCCACAGATGAGAGCTTGGCGAAGCAAGGATGAGAGGTGATAAAGAGAAGAGGGTAATGTTAAAAAAAGACACCAAACAGTGTCAGCTGGTCAGTTTTTGTACTGTACTGTCAAAAAATAGCCTTAATATTTCCCGAATTAATCCTATAGATTTCTCTTGAGCTTTGATTTTTTTTTTTTTTTTTTTTAAATTTAAAGTCAGTCTGCTTTTAAAAGACAAACCCCCCCGAAAAAGATAATTATTGTGCAGGAGTTGGTGGTGGTGTGGTAAAAGCCTTGCTTCTCATCTGTGAGGTTCTGGGTTCAAGTCTCACAATGGTTGTGTGAGTTGATGATGAGAGGCCTGAAAGTTGGATGGAGGGCAAAAATGGATGAGGATGAAAGTGGGTAGAGGAGAAAGGAAAGGTTGGAGGTGAGGTGAAGGGAAGTGGAAAAGTAGGTGAGCAATTCACAGGTGTTATATCTTCTTTGTTAAGAAGACACTTCTGTGTGGCTGGGCTCTGTCCTCTCTCTTGTTCACCCCCACATGCTTTGTCAAGCCCTTTCCACTAAGTGTGCACCTTGGCCACCTTGTAGAGTCCAGCCCACTGTCTGTTCCACGTAGTATGCACCTTTGGTGGCATGCTTGCACAGTCCAGCCCACTCTACATAGTATGCACCCTTGTTAGCATGCTTGGCTGAGCCCACTGACTACTCTACCCTCATTGAGGGCCCCTACTCAGCTCATTGACATGCTTGGTCTGACCCAGTCAGTGTGGGCCCTCACTAGTCATCCCACTCAGCATGTATTTTCTCATCCTACTGACCACCCCATTCAAGGCATGCCTTCATCTGCCATTCCACAGGCACTTTCTGACTCACTGATTACCCCACTCTCTCAGTGAGCCACATTTTGTTTCATGGACCTGGGCTTTGATCCACAAACCTCCAACACAAGAGGTTATCCTCAACTGAATGAGCCACAGATCTCATACCAATCGTTCCTTTTGAAAAACATTTCTCTTTTAGATTCAGCTTACTAGTAGGAAATTGACAAAAAGCCTATTTGATCCTACAATGTACAGCACCAAAGAGCACTACTCTAACCATCATGCTGTGAAAGAGGTAAGGGACTTTTGGCACATTGGACTTTTGTCCAATCATACCAAAAACAAGGTCTCGTTTAGATTCTGGTTATTACTAGGAAATTGAATAAAAGCAGATTTAAACCTATAACACCCACCATGAGAAACCATTACTCTAACCACTGTACTATGGAAGGCTTATGTTGAGGTAGACATGCTTGACTTTAGTTCTGCATCATAACAAACCTACTTGAACAACCTTCATAGAAAAACACATTTTCTTTAAAAAGAAAAAAGAAAGACTGACTAAAAGCAGATTTGAACCTATGACATGCACCACAAGAGAGCATTACTTTAAATACTGTGCTATGGAAGAGGTGCAGGAGCCCAAACATGTTGGTCTCCTGCACCTTTTTTTTTCCTTCTGAAAAGCCTTTCAGAAAGATTACAGCAAGTTGGTTCTTTAACGTCAGCCCCTTCCCTGTAGTCTCAGTACAGTTTCAGTAACAGGAAGCTGCAGGTGAAGCTGCCACACTAACACCAGTCCAACCCAAAATGAAAGATTTTGTCTGTTGTACTAATGTGAGTCTGCTGGGAAGTTTCTGGAATGTTCTCCTCCTGGTTTTATTTTGGTTGCTTCTTCTTTTCTTTCTGAAACAACAGAATGCACATGTTTCGAGATCTTACAGATTACTGATAATTAGTGACGCACCCTCGCTGATGTTCCACTAACCATCACGATACACACAATTCCACTCTAGTGAAGTGGAATTGGAATACAGAGTACCCTTCAAGAGCAGCATTTACCCACAATGCATTGCAGTTTGACACACCTCTGCATTTTTATAATGTTGATATCGATAATGGTAAGTTTAAGGAGGCACAATAAAAATGCTTGATATTTCAGGAACATGAATGTTATATTTGACTGTTATACAATGTAATATTTGATGTGTTAAACTTGGATATAACATCATGTGGCATAACCCTACAGTGGCAGAGGTGGGATTCAAGCTCACAACCTTCTGATCAGTAGCACAACATCTTAACCACTGAGCTACCACTGCCTTCAAGCAACACGTATCATGTGTTTAACTCAACATGACAGTGTCACATGTGTTGTTGTTGCAGTTGTTGCTGCCGCACTGCAACTGCTTTCCAGGAAATCTAAGTTGTTATCCCACATTTCTCCCCTCATTAGAAGGAAATTGAAGGAGTGATGGGATGAAAACAAAGGGTGGGAGGAGAGGGTAACAAAAGAGAGAATGTATCATTCAAGCACCCTAACAAAAGATGTTTTTTTCTGGGCCTGACTGTGGCCTAGTGAGGGGGATTGAGATATTGCAGCTTAGAACCCAGGATGGGTTTTTGAACCAACAATCTCCACCACCAGAAACAAACCTCAAACAACTGCACCACAGCACTCATAACAAAGTGCTCTCTTTTTAACCATTTCTCTTTTACATTCAGGGTATTAGTAAGAAACTGACTAACATCAGACTCAAACCTGCAACATACACCAGCAAAAAGGAGCACTCTAACCACTACACTATAGCAGACTGGCATTTGGAAGGGTTAATTGGACTTTTGTCTTAAAGATTTGCTTTACTCATTTAAATCATTTGAAAAAGTTTAAGTTTACTTTAACCTGTAGTTACAGTCAGTAAGAGAAACTTCAGGTGAAGCAACACCAATCCAATCCATAGTAGCAAAACCTTTTTTTGGGGGGGTGTCTCCAAACCTCACTAGCTGCTGGAATTTGGTATATTTGGATGAAATTTTAGAGGCTTGCCAATGATCACACACCAGTACAATACACCAACCAAGCAGGATGAAGTTTCATAAAAGCATCACAAAACAATGGTGATTGATAGATGGCAAAAGTGGGGTTTGTTAGCACACCAAGAACTTATCTTCCAAGATTTACAGCACACCCTTTTCCAAATACAAATGGTTGGATTTGAACCGATAATCTTCTGATCAAAAGTCTTCCAGTTTAACCACTGAGCTACCACCAGCAGGACTGTTAATCTCAACAAAACAACCTCATGTATGTCAAGTGTTGTATAATCTCCTAAACAAAATGAAAGAAAACATCTGTCCATCTATTTTCTGTATTACTTATCCTACACGGTTGCAGGAGAGCCTATCCCAGGTAACTCAGGGCACAAGAGAGGGGACACCCTGGATGGGGTGCCAACTCCTCACAGAGAACAATCACACACTACAGACAATTTGGAAATGACAATCAGGCCATGACACATGTCTTCAGACTGGAGAAGAAAATCCTGAAAGCAAGCTGTTTAATTCAAACCGCCAACCTGGGGAAAACATCTCAAAGATTAAAAAAGTAAAAATACAGCTATGTAACCAATTGAAGTGGGATTCTCCAAGATGGTAAGGCCTTCTTTTCACGCCACTCACAAGTTTAGCCAAGCCAATGCTACAATATGAATATATCTCACTTCTCAGCTAAACCACACACACCAAAATACTGAAACTTTCCATATTCTTACAAAAAATGCCTCCAGAGACTTCACTTCAAAACTTCAAACTTCTGTTCAGATTGAAAGTGGATACAACTGCCATACAAATGCTGAAGCAATTCAAGAAAACGTATAACATGTGATACGTCTTTCTAGATATTTCTGTAGAACAGGGTCTCAAATCAAAGCCACTGTTTCGCATTTAGGAAATGAAACATAGCCTCCTTCATTTTCCAAGCCATTTTCCAAGGCACTGGAAGTAATTTGAGAAGAAAGTCAATAGCCTAACCAATTAATGGTGATTCTAAAGATCCTTCCTAGCTAACTGCTCCCCGATTGCAGACGGTAATATGCTTGAATAGCGGTCATTAGAACAATGTGACATTCATTAAGATACATTCACAAAAGAATCCTATTGAGTAATAGGATGTGTGGTGATGGATGTTCAGAGGCTGTGAAAATCTAGAAGTTGGAGAACGAGTGTGAGTCAGAGGTCGGCAGGCCTGCTGTGGAGGCGTTTACCTGCTCTTTTGCTTTTTCCATAGGGCTTTGAGCTGCTTTATTTACTGCGAGAACGAAGGTGTACGATGACCTGCAGCTCAGAACACCTGCACAGACATCACGTTCACTTTGCTTACACAAGTCCAGGACAAACTTTTTCCCCCCGTGTCTGACAGCCTGTAGGAGATTGTTCTACATGAAACAGATGAATGTTCTACATGAACAAGACAATTTATATGAAACCGATAAGCCATGAGAGGGTGTGTCTTATAGTGTTCTTAGGGAACTTGGGGCACAAGGTGGGGGGACACCCTGGACAGGTTGCCAACCCATCGCAGGGTACAATCACACACCCATTCACACACTACTGACAATTTGGAAATGCCAATTAACCTACAGCACATGTTTTTGGACTGAGGGAGAAAACTGGAGTACACAGAGAAAAACCCAAAAGCACTAGGAGAAAATGAAAACTCCACATACACAGGACAGAGGCGGGATTCAAACCCCCCAACCCTGGAGGTGCGAGGAAAACATGCTCCGTACCCCCTTATTTATTTATTTGTTTGTTTGTTTTTAATATTTGCAATAAACAATTATTCCGCCACGCAATGCTGTCTGTTAACAGTAAGCTTTGGTGCTTAATAGAGATAGTAGTATTTTTACATGGAAATCTGCTCCCTGGAGCACATTTTGTGTTAATTTATGTATAAATGTATATAGTGTTAATTTCGTTAACGAAATTTTCCATGACGAAGACGAGACGACACCGACGTCATTAAACACTAACTGTGACTATATCGACATGCAATATTGTTGACGAAAAAAGACGAGATGAGACTGAAATGTAGTTTAAAAAATAATAACTTGGCTGCAGCCAATGGAAACGCTTCTTTATCGGCGCACGCCCTCGCAGGTCCGATCAGACCACCTCAGGGAAGTTAACGGAGTTAGAGTTTTCAGTGACTAAAACTAGACTAAAATACTTACGGTTTCCTTTGACTAAGATAAGACTAAAATGCCCAGACTTTTAGTCAACTAAAACTTGACTGGATGCGGTGCGTTTTAAAAGCTCCATGCTGCTGCCTGGTTGGTGATATCATCGATTATCATGATATTTTATTAATGGAACGTTGTGAGAATTATTTTTAGACATCGCCTAGCTCAACATAACGGACGAAGATTGGCGTGTTCCATGGGCAGGACAAGGGAACGAAGTGTAACAAGGTTTTTAAAATCGGTTTAATTCAGAATCAGATTTCAGAACTGAAGCTTTATAATAACATTTTACCCACATAAAGCCAGTTTTTACTTTTACTTGGAAGGAAATGGATTGCAGACAGTGTAATTTAATCCAGAAAAACTGGACAAACTGTCAGAGCTGGAAATACTTCGCATTTCAAGTCATTAATATCTTCTGAATAGATTCAGCTAGCCTGCAGACACGATTAGGCAAAAAGCACAGCAGCAGTTACTTAAGTTCAAATCAATGGCTCCAGCTGTGTAATAAACACTGACTTCTTCCGGTGTTAAAGAGGAATCAATCTTCCCATTGGTAATTATTGGGCTGCATTGCCGTACCCTATGGGTAGTGATAAGTTATCTCTATTGGACCTGCTGGTGGAAGTGAGTGTTCCTCAGATCCGAACCGGGAGGCGTGTGCAAGTAATGAAGGCTGTAACTGAAAAGGAGTTGTATATCGCAGGAAAACTGAGTTGAAACCACAGTCATGTGGCCTTCCAGTACAGGATGTGGTTTACATACAACGTACAACCTTAATAGCCGGTAATGGGTCTGACATACAGCATCTACTTTATATCTTACAGTTTATTCTGCACTTGCAAAACGAATGAATCCTTTTAAACCTGTGTGTATTTTAATAATAGATCCATTTTTTTTACACAGAGTAAAAAACATGGCAGAGTGTAAAATCCTCTGTCCTGAAGATGTCATAAAACCTAAAGTTACAGCTTTACGTCTGACTGTTACAAAGCGCTGACACCGGAGACTCCTTCCATAAATGTTTTAGAAACGTCTCCACACAGAAGACTTCACCATATCAACGAGTTTTCTGGGTTCAGTAACAATTTGTCGTGAGCGTCCCGCAGTTATAAACAGCCGTTCCCTCACCAGCCCCTCTTTTTTTCTCTCTCTCTCGTAGTTCATAAGACTGAGACGGGAAGAAAAAAAAAAAAAAAAAAACTCGTCATGTTTATCACGGCCATTATTTCACTAAATATCCTCTGATGTAGCAGTTTTTTTTTTTTAATTACAGAGTTTCATTCCTTAATAAAAAAAAAATAAAATAAAATCTTCTGACGCTCTCATTTACTTCCCGAAGTAAACCAGGCCGGATCCGTAAAGTGCTCGGGTTTATGGATAGCGTACGAGAGCCGGGAGCTGCTGTAATTAGATTGGACGTAGCTTCCAAACACATTAGCCCGCGCAGAGGCGGCCAAAGTCATAAATTGCACAAGACTTGAAATATATCCTCGGTGCCACTGCAGTGCCAACAGAAAACAAGCAAGCCAAAGCGCTCGCTCATCTCAGCAGTCCCCTTCAAAAGCCACCATCCTTTTAACCTTCAGATATCAAAGCTTAAGTAGCGCTAATTAATTAGACTTTTGACAAGCGTTCAGAAATTTCCGGATAAAGGTTGGGTTTTTTTTTTTTTTTTTTTTTTGATGCTCTGTCTTATATAACCATCAACGAACATCATAACTTCAAACGGGGAGGAAGTCAAACTGAAGTAAGTAACTCTGACGCATCTGATAACATTCTTGATAATATAATCTTTATTTATTTATTTTTTAGTGCCTGAAGTATAATTTCATGACTTTTGCGCTGTAGTTGCTCTACATGTTGAATTGGAAAAGATATTGACCAGAAAGCACTAAGTAAAACACACAATAAAACACACAGAAGTACGACCACGGCGAACATCGCTGCTAACAGTCCCGCATGACAGATATATAATCGTTTAGAGTAGGGACGTGAATTTTGGAGAAAAGAAGTACCATGAGTACCACAGGCCTTCGCTTCCAATGCCAACCAGTAACCAATCATAAAACTTAACACGGAAATAGCAGCTCAGACTTTGTAAAATATATCATAAAAGTCGCAAACTTTATCACAATTTTACTGTGCTGTCATGATCAGTTCTTCGGAGTACACCTCATACTGGCTTCCAACGCTTTCATTCTCTCTTTGGGTTTCAGTTCCTGTTTGTTTTCACATTAACATTTTTATGCTTTGTCTCATCCTCAAAATGAGACATTGTTACTCAGAGAAGAAAGGATCATAGATCATTGAGGAAAAAAAAAAAAACAGGACCTATTGGACTAGAGCACAATGAATGAAGAATACTCATGAATTCTTCGTAAAAGGAAATTCATATAACAGTCTCTACGGTACGTGCTGTGTGTGTAAGAGTGAGGAGAGAAAGCAGTTTAAATGTGATTGTGTAAGCGTTTGTTACTCAAATTTTCTCCCCTTCCCTAATGAAGTCCGATCTAATCTTAGTTAACGATCTTGGTGGATCGAGGCGGATCTATCCCGGGAACGCTCGGCACGAGGTGGGAATACACCCTGGATGACATACCAGTCCTCCTCCCTCCTAAGGGCGGACGGAAACCAGAGAAGCCAGAGGAAACCCACACAGACATGGGGAGAACGTGCGAAACTCTGTGTATTGGCTCAGGGTTGAACCCAGGCAGCATGTAAATAGTGAGATATAACAATAAAGGTTAATCAGATCAAAGATTTTTGATTGTAATATTATGAAACATATTACTATATTTAGCAAAAGTTTTTATTTTTGAATTTTTTTGCAAAATTGTCCTCAGAGTGATGCCGAGAGCCGGGTCTGTAGAGCCGACACGGCGGTGATGTCAGAGTGAATAAGCACGAATTTCTTGCTTGCGTAGGCCTAATAGCACCAGCTCTGTTCGTTAGCACTCATGCCCTCTGGTGCACAAGGTTAATAAGAGCCATAGCAGTTCCTCTGCTCTAAGAAACCCCCAACACATTAAGCATCTGCGCTCCCACAAGGGTGAAAGACTGTGGTTCCTGGTGTGTGTGTGTGTGTGTGTGTGTGTGTGTGTGTGTGTGTGTGTGTGCGTGTGTGTGTGTGTGTGTGTGAGAGGGAGTGAGAGAGGGCGAGAAGGGTCTTTAGAGCAAACATGACACTCTCTGGGCTTTCTGTTCTGGAGCCAGGTTGTGATTAATCAGTGTTATTGTGTCATTTCCTAGGACGGAAATGAGACAGAGAGAAACATAGGGTAAATAAGAAGAGAGACACGGAGAGGAGCAGCATTAGAGTGGGTGAATGTGAGGAGAAAGAGAGAGAGAGAGAGCAAAAGAGAGAGAGAGACAGAAATAGATAGAGAGGCATGAGTCACCAAGTGGATGGGGTCGAAGGGCAGCGAGGTGGGATGTGAAGAGCACTAAGTGAGAAAGGTGTGAAGCTGCACCGGTAATAAAGGGGAACGCCCACATTCCATCCTCTACGCTAAATCACTGTACCAAGCACCTCTTTGCGTGTGTGTGTGTGTGTGTGTGTGTGTGTGTGTGTAAATGCAAGCAGGTCAGAAAGAGAACAACTATTTACATCTGTGATACAGATGTACAGACGCTAAAGATACCTTGTGCTTCCCCTCACCTCAGATTAATCAAAAGATGGGTGGTGAAAGCTGAGCTAGTTTTTATCCCGGTTCCTGCGAATCACACCACAGCACGGCGTCAGCCCCTGGAAATATATCATCTTACATGTTCTAAAGATGCTCCTGGAAACCTACAGCATTACAACGCACTGATCCAACCATACTGCCTCTAAGAATGGCAAACAGGGATTATTACTAATCCCATGATTAGAGATCATGGCTAATGAAGAAAAGCTTAGGTTTAAGCTTAGGTTCGATTTCAGAGAGGGGTAACAGTCACTCGGCTTCATCTCACCACACCATCACTGATTTTATATATATGTATATATATTTTTTTATAACAACATGTTCCAAAAGGTTCGGTCATCATCTCAAAATTATAGCGCAGGTTCATTCCAAATCATCTATAATCTCCTTATTCCAGAGCAATGTAGAGCAGCTCAACACATCCTAAAGTCAGGATGCGTTCTGTTAGTCCCCGTGGTCCGGGATTAAACGGCACCCGGGTAAAGGGTTGGACAAAGCGCCACGTGTGATCTCGGGGGCAGTTAAAGAGGCACAGTTTGTCTCCCACCTCACCGTTTTAGCAGCAGTGTGAATCTCGAGCTCTGCGTTTTTCACATGCTAATCAGAGCATCCTGCTTTAAGGCCTGTTGTGTGTCTGGATTTTTTTTTCTTTTTCTTTTTGCGTTGCCTTGGATACGGCCCTTCGCTGGTGCATTCGCTGTACAGTTCCAGTAACGCAGAGCATGAGAATAAATCACATGCTTTTTTTCGGAGGGGGGAGGAAGTACGCCATGTTATGCGTGGCTAAATTTAGGTGCCTCCTGTTCTTGCGATGGTCTCTAAGAATTTGGAAGGGGGGGGAAAAAAGCATCTTTTTTGTTTTTGTTTTTGTTTTTTTAAATCTGGAGCATTGGAAATAGTGCATAGAGAAGCACATGGATCTCACACAGTGTGGGCAGAATGAAGGAATTAGAGCAAGCATTGTTGCATGAACTTACACACACACACACACACACACACACACACACACACACCCACACACACACACAGTTAATCGTATGCCTCAGCCATCTGCTATATGTCGTAATAGATTTGCAGTGTTTCATATATATTCAGCAAGTTCAGACGCTGCCGAAAGATTTATCGCATCATTCGCTGATTCTCTCGGACGTATCGAATATTATAATCACATTAAAGCTTCAGTTATCGATGGGAGAAAGGCGCGCGGTATCGTCCAGGCGTGAAGCGAGGGAATCTCTGGTCAGATTCGGACATTTTTCTACCACACACAGTATAGCGCTGAAAACTACGAACAGAACTGAAATCCAGTGTTCCACAAATCTCACGTCTTAACTTTTCAGAATCTGGCGAAAAGGAAGTGAAAAGGGAACGAAAAGCCGTACTTAAAGATTTCACTCCGAATGCGGCGCAGGAGCATCGTGGACGCTTTGACATGATTACAAACTGAATTCATTAGGCTTATGTCCTTTTTTCCGCTACAGCACATAGATATCCGACAACCTGATCAAATCGTGACGTTCACAGGGAAAGGAAATCACACTTCGCTAGCAAGGTTTTAGACGTCTTAAGGCAGACCGTGTTTGTTAAACTGGCTCCTTACACAAGACCTCTGCAGGAAGATCATGAAAGGTATTTATGTTAAAGTATGTTATAGGAGAAAAAAAAAAAACCCAAAACAATTCTGGCCAGAATTCATGCACAACGGCATCCGACGGAGCCACACGAATGGTGATCAGGAGAGTAACAATATGTCGGTGTTCACAACATCAAAACAGTGTCATGATAACTACAAAACACCCCCGACACTGAATTTCTCCATGAAGATTCATGGTTTGTAAAATTGTTAGGAATAGCTAGTGCTACATCCTCATTAGTGTACAGTTGTGCTGTTTCACCTACACCAGTATGACCACAGTCCTGAGAGATTTAACCCTTTTACACACCTCAAGTACAAAAACAGCATCACCAGTGTATAAAAATTGAGTGACTAAGACGTGGTGGAAGAGGACGGCTCCGGGCCGCATCGATCGGAGCGCTGGAGCTTTCAAGGCCGGTGATGCAAGTTTAATGAGAATAGATTTCTACCTGGCTTTTACCTGAGATCGAGAAAGATACAGACATCTTCGGGTTCTGAATGATGATATACTGCTGCGAGTCAAATGAAATCAAATCTGTCGGCAGGAGTTCTAACCATTTTAGCATAAGGAGGAACAATAGCTCGCGTAAATAAGACGCGATCCGGAACCTGGAGAATCTCACGTCGAAAGGGAACGCTGGTCAGACGATCGGGTCTTAACAAACGGATTTGCAACACCACCACCAGCACCAGCTGGTCCTGAGAAGAACACACAGAATGGTGTGAGGAAGCAAGAATGAGGCTGATTCCTTTCTAGCCCAGACTGTAGAGTCATGTGATATACAATCACAAACACGGCGGATTATTTAGTGTTTAATAAACATTTGGAGGAGAAACTAGAAGCAGATACACTAAGCACACATTGTTGAATTAAAGTACAAATTACGTTAAAAAAACAAAACAATTGTGTTTATCGTGTTTGGTATTCGGAGAAAATGCGGCATGAACCCAGTCGGCCATTACAGACTTTAAAAATAAATTCAATCATGAGCACAGCTGTCTGCCTTTAACGTGATAACGTGTGACACGTGATAATGCGCATTAATGCACTGCTCAGCACTAACAGTTTGGTTATCTACCTATTGACAGACATTACACTTGTACCGCTCGTCTGTCTCTGTGTTTTTCTGGGAGGCTTTCGAACGGCAAGAGAAAGACACACATGAGGTAACTTGTGCGAAACAAACGCACTCTCCTAACAGACCGTGAAATGGAGAAACATCATATGGTCGAGAAGTAACGAGGGAAATAACAGACGAAACTGCAACACTGCAACAGATTGCATTATGAAGCCATGAGTCATGAGCCTCCGTGACCAGAAAAAAAAACATTTTTATATTTTTGTACTACGACCACAGAGGACTATGAACAAGAAATATGTGTCAGGTTACTGTATATTTGCTATAGACTTATCTCTCTCTCTCTCTCTCTTTCTGCTTTCCTGCTTCCTGCCAGCTAACCCACACAAATCTTACATATAAGCGGCGCTGTACCAAAGAGTCCATGTGTCTCTTTTGTCTGATCCGGGACTTTCTCTCATTCGGAAATCCACTACTGCCTCCTACAAGCTGTTAAGCGGCAGCGCTGCTGAGGCGTTATTAATTAAGATGCTATATGCTGCCGGTCAATAAGTCATTCTGGGTTAATAATTAACTTCGCTATTAGTTTATTATCAGGAATTACTCCATGGTGCCAGAGAGGCAACGCACGACTCCGGGAAACATCTCCACTGGTCATGTGCGTAAAGTTTCGCCGTCAAGAGCTTGCCGGAATGACAGCTTGAGAATCCTGCTCCTTCAGCGAGGGCTTAATGACTGGACATGTTGTATCCGGACAGAACCAATGAAACCCCTGAGATGAGTGATGTAACATGTTCAGGATTAAAATGCAAGACTTCATATCACTCCATATCCAACGAAAAGCGGTATGGAAAATGGATGGATGAATGTTTATTAAAAGGTATCATGATACCCATGATAAGTCAGAAAATTATTACAGTTATTGTGACCATATAATCTATATACAGTATCTCACAAAAGTGAGTACACCCCTCACATTTTTGTAAATATTTTATTATAACTTTTCATGGGACAACACTGACGAAATGACACTTTGCTACAATGTAAAGTAGTGAGTGTACAGCTTGTATAACAGTGTAAATTTGCTGTCCCCTCAAAATAACTCAACACACAGCCATTAATGTCTGAACCGCTGGCAACAAAAGTGAGTACACCCCTAAGTGAAAATGTCCAGATTGGGCCCAAAGTGTCAATATTTTGTGTGGCCACCATTATTTTCCAGCACTGCCTTAACCCTGTTGGGCATGGAGTTCACCAGAGCTTCACAGGTTGCCACTGGAGTCCTCTTCCACTCCTCCATGACGACATCACAGAGCTGGTGGATGTTAGAGACCTTGCGCTCCTCCACCTTCCGTTTGAGGATGCCCCACAGATGCTCAATAGGGTTTAGGTCTGGAGACATGCTTGGCCAGTCCATCACCTTTACCCTCAGCTTCTGTAGCAAGGCAGTGGTCGTCTTGGAGGTGTGTTTGAGGTCGTTATCATGTTGGAATACTGCCCTGCGGCCCAGTTTCCGAAGGGAGGGGATCATGCTCTGCTTCAGTATGTCATAGTACATGTTGGCATTAGCTCCCCAGTGCCGGCAGCACTCATGCAGACCATGACACTCCCACCACCATGCTTGACTGTAGGCAAGACACACTTGTCTTTGTACTCCTCACCTGGTTGCCGCCACACATGCTTGACACCATCTGAACCAAATAAGTTTATCTTGGTCTCATCAGACCACAGGACATGGTTCCAGTAATCCATGTCCTTAGTCTGCTTGTCTTCAGCAAACTGTTTGCGGGCTTTCTTGTGCATCATCTTTAGAAGAGGCTTCCTTCTGGGACGACAGCCATGCAGACTAATTTGATGCAGTGTGGGTCATATGGTCTGAGTACTGACAGGCTGACCCCCCCACCCCTTCAACCTCTGCAGCAATGCTGGCAGCACTCACACGTCTATTCTGCAAAGCCACCCTCTGGATATGATGCTGAGCACGTGCACTAAACTTCTTTGGTCGACCATGGCGAGGCCTGTTCTGAGTGGAACCTGTCCTGTTAAACCGCTGTATGGTCCTGGCCACTGTGCTGCAGCTCAGTTTCAGGGTGTTGGCAATCTTCTTATAGCCTAGGCCATCTTTATGTAGAGCAACAATTCTTTTTTTCAGATCCTCAGAGAGTTCTTTGCCATAAGGTGCCATGTTGAACTTCCAGTGACCAGTATGAGAGAGTGTGAGAGCGATAACACCAAACTTAACACACCTGCTCCCCATTCACACCTGAGACCTTGTAACACTAACGAGTCACATGACACCGGGGAGGGAAAATGGCTAATTGGGCCCAATTTGGACATTTTCTCTTAGGAGTGTACTCACTTTTGTTGCCAGCAGTTTAGACATTAATGGCTGTGTGTTGAGTTATTTTGAGGGGACAGCAAATTTACACTGTTATACAAGCTGTACACTCACTACTTTACATTGTAGCAAAGTGTCATTTCTTCAGTGTTGTCCCATGAAAAGATATAATAAAATATTTACAAAAATGTGAGGGGTGTACTCACTTTTGTGAGATACTGTATATAGATTATATGGTCACAATAACTGTAATAATTTTCTGACTTATCATGGGTATCATGATACCTTTTAATAAACATTCATCCATCCATTTTCCATACCGCTTTTCCTACACATGGTTGCGGTGAGACCTGGAGCCTATCCCAGGGAACTCGGGGCACAAGGCAGGGAACGTACTGGACAGGGTGCCAACCCATCGCAGGGCACAATCACACACCCATTCGCACACTACAGACAATTTAGAGATGCCAATCGGCCTATAGCGCTTATCTTTGGACTGGGGGGGGGGGGGGAACCAGAGTACCTGGAGGAAACCCCCAAAGCACAGGGAGAACATGCAAGCTCCATGCACACAGGGCAGAGGTGGGATTCAAACCCCCAACCCAGGAGGTGCGAGGCAAACGTGTTAACCACTAAGTCACTGCGGCCCCCTCCTTTTAAAAAATGTGTTTTTCTTAATAAATATTACATAATCCTTTTGTATGCTATAATCTTTGTTTAATATATTTTAGTAGATTAAGTTAAACTGTCAATGCATGAAAACGTAAAAATAAACGCACACATAAATGATATGATATGATGTGTCAGGCTAACCGTTGTGTATACGTGTCACATCATAGGCTATATTAAGGAGAGGATTTTTATTGAATTTATGTGTAACTATTGAGTACTGATTTAAACAGTCGTCTTATGAGGCAGCCTAAACCCGAGACTAACGCTGGATTTCTAATTTAGTAAAAAAGACAAATGACAACTGTAGGACAACACGCGGTCTAGAGAACTTATTGACGTGTACTATGATGCTCGATCTACGCTGCATTACTGCATTGGTTCATGCAGGCAAGAAGCAGGAGGTTAAAACCTTGATCTCTACTGGCATTGCTTTAATTCTACTAACTCCACAATCACTGCAATACCCACACAGCTGAGATGATACCTTTTAAAAAACCTTTTACCCTGACACATTCATTTTCCTCTTCCTTTTGCATACTTCAGGTTGTAACAAACGATTAAAAAAAAGGTTCAGTGTGAATAGAAAATGCAGTAATTATGAAAGACAGACAGAAAAAAATATGATCAGTGGCAAAGAGAGGATTCAGCAGCATGAGCCTGGAGAATAAAAAAAAAAACCCTGAATTCATACCATCACCGATTCAGCGAAAGACACGAAAACGCCTGCAGTGGTGGGATGAGTCAATGTGTAAGTGAAATATTAATCAATTTTTGATTTAAAATTCCCCTTCAAACCCGCTATGGAGCGAGGCTTTGAAGTCCCCTCTACGCTACCAATGACCCTCTGAGTGGTCTCTCTCTCTCTCTGTCTCTCTCTCTCTCTCTCTCTCTCTCTCTCTGTCTCTCAGCTTTTTTCAATCTGTTTTTGTTTTCAGGCTCTGGCATCTTTGCTGTCAGTTGAATACAGGAATCAGTGTCACAGTAAGTAACAGATTGAACTCTTGCAGTCACTATGACGAGTGCCTGAGTGACGAGTCGTGCCCGATATGAGGTGTAAATTGAGGCTCATCACCACCTCTCTCTCTGAAGCTGAGCGCTGCAGCTTTTTCCCCCAGCACTTCTATCTCTCTCTCTGTCTCTCTTACATGATCTCCTGTTCCCTCCCTCCTTCTCTTTTTTTGCTCAACGTCCTTCAATCTATGTCTCATTTTCTGTTAAGCTCCTCTTTTCTTTCACTTGAACACGAGAATCAATGGCACTGTAAGTAACAGACTGAACTCTTTCAGTCACTCTGGCGTGCGCCGCAGCCTTTCAGGGCTCGCTTTTGTCCAGAAGAGCCTTTGGCAGAACAAGTGGCGTGTCATGACTGATCCATGACATAAATTGAGGCTCATTGTCACCTCTCGTCCTGAAGCTATGCATCTGAGTGCCGCAGTTGTGGTAGCATTTGTGGGAGCATTGACATGATTTTTACTTACATGATATAAAATGTATTTGTTTGTTTGTTTTATAAAATATATTTACATTTATGTTATAAAGTGGACATGACAAATGAAGAAAAGAATGCTAATTGTGAGTGTTAGCCAAGTTAAAATGGTTAATACAGTGATCCATTCTGTCTGTGATGTAATGACATTCTGTCTGTGATGTAACAACATTCTGTATGTGATGTAACAACATTCTGTCTGTCATGTAATGACATTCTGTCTGTGATGTAACAACATGATGTTCTGTCTGATGTAACGACATGCTGTCTGTGATGTAACGACATTCTGTCTGTGATGTAACAACATGATGTTCTGTCTGTGATGTAACGACATGCTGTCTGTGATGTAACGACATTCTGTCTGTGATGTAACAACATGATGTTCTGTCTGTGATGTAACAACATTCTGTCTGTCATGTAATGACATTCTGTCTGTGATGTAACAACATGATGTTCTGTCTGTGATGTAACAACATGATGTTCTGTCTGTGATGTAACAACATGATGTTCTGTCTGTGATGTAACAACATTCTGTATGTGATGTAACAACATTCTGTCTGTCATGTAATGACATTCTGTCTGTGATGTAACAACATGATGTTCTGTCTGTGATGTAACAACATGATGTTCTGTCTGATGTAACGACATGCTGTCTGTGATGTAACGACATTCTGTCTGTGATGTAACAACATGATGTTCTGTCTGTGATGTAACGACATGCTGTCTGTGATGTAACGACATTCTGTCTGTGATGTAACAACATGATGTTCTGTCTGTGATGTAACAACATTCTGTCTGTCATGTAATGACATTCTGTCTGTGATGTAACAACATGATGTTCTGTCTGTGATGTAACAACATGATGTTCTGTCTGTGATGTAACGACATGATGTTCTGTCTGTGATGTAACGACATGCTGTCTGTGATGTAACAACATGATGTTCTGTCTGTGATGTAACAACATTCTGTATGTGATGTAACAACATTCTGTCTGTCATGTAATGACATTCTGTCTGTGATGTAACAACATGATGTTCTGTCTGTGATGTAACAACATGATGTTCTGTCTGTGATGTAACAACATTCTATCAATGATGTAACATGACATTCTGTTAATGATGTAACAGTGTGACATTCTGTATTTGATGTAAGAAACAAATCTGAGAGAAAATGTTTAAAAAAACATCCACTATGGAATCATTCACAGTGATAGCCCTATGACGCAAACAAGATAATTCTGCCAGACGGAATGTTGTTGCTTCCACCGCATTTGCTGACGGTGTGACATTTCAGCTCGGCTGGTGGTTTCTCTTTTTTTCCTCCACATTTCCTTTTTTGCTGTGCTGCCAAATCAATATGGACCCTCAGAGAGGAGGTTAAAGAGCAAGAGAAAATGATTAACCTCCGTTGTTATCTCTTGAGGAACATCAAAGGGCATAAACAGAGAGAGCTGCTAGTCAGTTACAGATTGACTGAGACCTTCGGAAACAAATGAGCTGTACAATGGAAACAAATAAACGGGCTCTCCTTGGGCCATTAGGATGCTGACTATTTAAAGCCAATGTCCGAAAGGTATATACTGTATATTTAATTTAGAAAGGAGAACGTGCAGAGATTACATGTTCCTATTCTTAGACACAGTCACAGTATGTGACCTATGGGGACGATAATAATCCTTTATTACTGAAAACAAGAAGTAAAAAAACAACAACAGGGAGTCAAAGGAGCAATATATTTTGGCAGTATGCAGTAAAAGGAAGCGCTCCTACACGGCATGGTACGTTCGCCAGACGCCACTTAGTCCAGCAGCAGACAGATGAGAAATCAGCATGCAACAAATGGAGGCACCACAAACTGGCGGCCAACAACTTAATGAATGAGTAGAACTCAGTCCCCAAAAACACAGCCAGCAACAGACAGAACAAAGACACAGAGACAACAAGAAGCGAAAAAGAGTCATAAAACAAAACACACTGACGAGTGCACGTATATTTGCATGTGTATGTGCGGGTATGCTAAAATATAAATACGTTAATAAACATGACTGCCCTTTTTTCAGGTTGGCAAGCAGCGCTACACACGCAGGATTCATGTGTTATAAACATCTTATTGCTCCACTGTATCTGGTGGCTCAGTGGTGCAGCTTGTCTACACATTTTGAATGAGTCTGTTCATTCAGGTTTGTTGTGTGAGAGTAACAACATGTTGTTCTGTCTGTGATGGAACAACGTAACATTCTGTTAATGATTTAACAATGTGACATTCTCTGCGATATAACAATGTGATGTTCTTTCCATGATGTAACAATGTGATGTTCTGTCTGTGATGTAACAATCTGATGTTCTTTCCATGATGTAACAATGCGATGTTCTGTCTGTGATGTAACAATCTGATGTTCTTTCCATGATGTAACAATGCGATGTTCTGTCTGTGATGTAACAATGTGATGTTCTTTCCATGATGTAACAACGTGATGTTATGTCTGTGATGTTAACAACGTAACATTCTTTCTATGATGTAACAATGTAATGTCCTGATGTTCTTTTTGTGATGTAACAGTGCTGTATTCTGTCTATGTAACAATGTGCTGTTCTTTTTGTGATGTAACAGCGTGGCATTCTGTCTGTGTAACAATGTGATGTTCTGTCTGTGACATCGGTTTGGCTACATCACAGACAGAACATCACATTTTAACATCATGTTACATCGTCCAGTGGCAATAAATGATGTGGGAATTTCCATATGAAAGCATGTGCAACCTAATAATAATTAACTAATTAAATATTCAGTATAGATCAGAGTACATATTATATCTTGTTTGTATTGTGCCAGAGTAATTGCACAGTAGCACTCTTGACCAAAGCCAGTATTTAAGTATGCTAAATTTGTTGGAACGCAAGTAAACATGCTTGGCAAGTATACAGCAGTATAAGTATATAGCATGCACATATGCTAGTATACAGATTTAAATATACAAAGAATATACAAATACTTTTTTTAACTTAAGATGAAAATGGTGTAGATGTTTTATTTTATTTCACCAAATTCAACTGTCAGCAGCGTTGTTTTACTGATTTACTCAATTTCAAACAATCTTGAAAAGGTTTTCTGTCCAAGTGTGTTCTGGGAAAAATAATTACACCCAATTACTGATAACCTGATTATACGGCTTGTGCAGACAGTTACTGGGGAAATAGGTTTTTATTCGTTATGATACTTCAGCCTGATTCGGAAATGTAATAAGGCTTAATTAAGTAATTTGGATTCATTTGGAAAGTTATTGTTTATAAGCCTTGTGATATGTGATATACAGTATTTTCGAGAAAAATAAGTACTTGTAGTAACGTCTTTTAAAACAGACGACTAGCTAGTTAGGTAACATAGCCACATTCATAGAAAAACAAACAAAACAATGTAAACACTGTTGTAGAGGTCTACAAGCTAAAGAACCTTTAAGGATTCTAGATTTAACCGTTTTCCCCCCTGATAGTGCAAGAGCCTTAAATCTAGTGATGACTGTAAATGTAAATGTAAACGTGACTAATGAGTTACATTACACAAGGCATCATTAAACTAAGATTTATGGTATAAGTGTAACAGAGTAAATTACATTGTTATGAAGTGGCCCATCCGTCTGGCAGACTTTACTGTGGCCTCTGAGCAGACGAGGACACCCACGTCCACACTCACTCACTCACTCACTCACTCACACTCACTCACACTCACTCACTCACACTCACTCACACTCACTCACACTCACTCACTCACACTCACTCACTCACACTCACTCACTCACTCACTCACTCACTCACACTCACACTAACTCACACTCACTCACTCACACTCACTCACTCACACTCACTCACTCACACTCACTCACTCACACTCACTCACTCACTCACTCACTCACTCACACTCACTCACTCACTCACTCACTCACTCACACTCACTCACTCACACTCACTCACTCACACTCACTCACTCACTCACACTCACTCACTCACACTCACTCACTCACACTCACTCACTCTCACTCACTCACACTCACTCACACTCACTCACACACACTCTCACACTAACTCACTCACTCACACTCACTCACACTCTCACACTAACTCACTCACTCACACTCACTCACACTCACTCACTCACTCACACTCACTCACCCACTCACACTCACTCACTCACTTACTCACTCACACTCACTCACACTCACACTCACTCACTCTCACACTCACTCACTCACTCACTCTCACACTCACTCACTCACTCACTCACTCACTCACTCACTCACTCTCACACTCACTCACTCACTCTCACACTCACTCACTCACTCACTCACTCACTCTCACACTCACTCACTCACTTACTCACTCACACTCACTCACACTCACACTCCCTCACTCTCACCCTCACTCACTCACTCACTCACTCTCACACTCACTCACTCTCTCTCACACTCACTCACTCACACACTCACTCACTCACACACTCACTCACTCACACACTCACACACACTCACTCACTCACTCACTCTCACTCACTCACTCACTCACACACTCACACTCACTCACTCACTCACACTCACTCACTCACTCACTCACTCACTCACTCTCTCTCTCTCTCTCTCTCTGTCTCTCTCTCTCAAGATGATGAACTGTGTGTTTAGCTGCTCGGTGTAAACACTCGAAGACTAAGAGCGGCGAGCACGGAGCTGGCACGCATACGAGAGCCTCGTTCACAGGATTTAAGTCTGGCTCTAAGTGTTGTTTAATATTGTTAGAGTGAAATATTTTCATGCAGGGGATGTAGAGTAGGCCGTGTGATAGAGGTTTAAATATACGTATATATGGCTTTTGGACCCTGTGGAAATGATAACAATCTCTGCTGTACCTGGCTGTTATTTCATTAACATCATCCGTGTCTGCTTCATGTCCTACTGTTCCTACTGTTCCTACTGTTCCTGCTGTTCCTGTCACTCACTTTCTAAAGAAATCAGGCCTTTTACTTGAAAATGATGACATGGTTAGCAACCACATATAATAAACATAATAGACATTTATTATACAGTCTGCTGAACTCAGGTAAAAATGGGACAGATTAAATTACCAAGCCTTTGAATTGGTAGAAACAACAGGACTTCATTCGTGTGATGTCATAAAAGTGGGTGTGGCCATTGTTAAACTGGACAATGACCTCAAGCATTTTGTGGTTGGAGAAATGACACATGCTTTGCCGCATACGATTATATTACAGTATATTACACATATACAGTACTGTGCAAAGGTTTTAGGCACATTCTTCTACGTTTAAAAAAATACCATAAAGAGCAGTAAACAGTAGTAAATGAAACAAAGTCAATATTTGCTGTGACAAAAAAATAAAAATAAAAATAGTAGTCTCCGGTACAATTAGTGCAGTTTTATAAAGAAATGAGCTGGTAAGTTTTATTGAGCATCAGTTCTTCTGGACACTTTGACTTTCGCACTCGCTTCTTATTTTTGCAGCAAAATTTTACCCAGCAGCCTTCATTGTGTTTTTTTGTCTGAAAAGTGTCTCTTACATAACAGGCTGCTTTCTTTAATGACATACAAACATTTTTTAAACCTGTAACATTTAATTTTGTGCTAGAAAACTAATGTTTGGGAATCTAAAATGTATTTTGTCATAAAATCAAAAAAATCTGTAAGAAAGTTTGTACTAAAAACAAAACAGGGTGCCTAAAACTTTTGCACAGTGCTGTATGTATGATGCATATATACATAAGATGTACTACTGTAACAATATAAACATAAAGCTAGGTCAAATCATGTATATATGTATATAGTTTAATAATTATAATTTTCCAAGCTGTCCCAAATGACCAAGCATGGTTCTTAAAATACAGTAAGTGGAGAGAGGAAAAGTGGATATAACGTATAACTGTGGTTAAATGATGGCTTTTATGTGCATTAAATTGTGTTTTAGAAACATCTTAGAATGATCAAAGGAATCAAGGTTGTGTAGACTGGGAAATATAAAATATTTATCACATGCTGAAGATATTTTGCTGAAGACTTTTATTTAGTGTTCTGTGTTAAAATCATTTCAGAGATTGATGAAGTTTTTGTTTTTGTTTTTTTTTATCCTAAAATCCTGTGTTATGCTCCGACTGAAAGAAATACATTACAAAATATTACTTACCCTTTAGTGGTGTTTATCTACTGTGATTAATGTTTAATTTAGAAAAGATTGGGTACGAATTTCTAAATTAATGGAGATTTTCTAAACCCTGATTTTCTTATAGTTGTTACTGCTATAAGAAGGGAATTATAGAACGTGTGTGTGTGTGTGTGTGTGTGTGTGTGTGTGTGTGTGTGTGTGTGTGTGTGTGTGTGTGTGTGTGTTCATAAAATGTAAGAATAGAAGATATATGATGAATTTGGAGATAATTTCTGTTACTGAAAAGTGATTTATTGATGCCAAGTATACTACAAATAAGTTTAAGTTTTAAACGGAGTAAAATTCTACACCAGTGAAACTGTGTGCCAAATTACCAAACATTAAATGTCACTTTAAATGTCATGCATCTGTAGAATGTGATATAAACATTATTCCTTTACACACACATACTCAACACTTTGAGGATTTCAGAAATGTTTCATGTGTTGTGGATTTTGTTTCATTAACGTACAGAACCCCGGGGGGGGGGGGGGGTTAGTGGAACAATGACTGTACCTAAAATGTAAAATGATCTATAGATTTTATGTAAATAGTGTACAATATGGAGTACAAAACAACAAACATCTCAGATACAATTTATTCAAGCACACAAACACCGCCGACACACCTTTATACTTTGCACATTATATCTTTACTGCTCCGTTTTTATTATATTTATAACTCACTTGACACTTTATGCCACGACACTCGCTTACTTACTGACTTACTGACAGATAAGTGTGTCTTGTAGTATTTGGTGTCTGTAATTGTCTGCTGTGAGAAAACAGTTCAATCAAGTACTCTATCTATCTATCTATCTATCTATCTATCTATCTATCTATCTATCTATCTATCTATCTATCTATCTATCATAACTAGATAACCAGACAATTTAGTGATGGTAAAAAATAAAAAAAATTCTACTCTGTTGAAGTCACTTCACTGAAAATTATGCAAGTCTTCACCATAGACATGTCTTCAATTCTGAGGCTGATCAAAAAGCTTCAGAAAGATTTCAATCTTACTTCATATTTAATAACAGATCTGCAGAGCTGCAGGGTTTTTTTTCCCCCCTGAGTGTGTGATGGTTTCTATAAAACCCTCTATTTACACACACACCAGTTTGGGGGGCACAACACAAACATCACGCCTTATTAATATATGCACTTAATTATCTTGTGCCTTTGCGTTGCTAAGTTGTGGCCACGAGTTAATTATCTCGATCAGTCGACTTAATGATCTTGTTCGCATGTATTACTACGTCGTGGCCATGCATTTATTTAACTTGAGCTCAAATTTAACTCAAACCACTGTACTAGCTCTCCCCTACACCGCATTTGCACACTGTGTGTGTGTGTGTGTGTGTGTGTGTATGCGCGCCCGCGCGCGCGTGAATCCGTTTCGGTGACACTGAGTCAGGGCGCAGATGGTTTTACAGCACTTTGGCCCAGTCTCCTATATTTCAGCTCCCATTTGCATGATAATAGTATAAACATAGCGCTTTATGACGCTTCATATACATATCCGTCCTTAAGAAACGCATAAAAAAGAAAACTTCCGGTTATATGAAATGATGACACTTGTGTGGGAATGGGATTATGAGCGCGCGCGGTGCCGGGTTTATTCAGGATGATGATGATGATGATGTGTGCGCGCGCGCTTAAAGGTTTGCTTCCAACAGGTTCATCGCTCAAGCAATCAATTAAATCAATAACCCAATGCGCGTCATTAAACTGATCACACTGAGCGCGCGCGTCGAGCTCGTTCCAGACATTATGATGCACAATGTAACTTATAAATAAAGCACGAGCCGATGGTGATCGTGATTATACGAGACACAACTGCAGCTGCTGCATCATCACTTTACCTCAGTAATGCGCTACAGTTACTCCAACCTGTTCCTGCGTCGCATTATCATCATCATCTCAGTCATTTTAATTTCTTCTGATCACGTCTCCTTTTACATAGAATCATATATCACATTTACATATAGAATCAATGTATTCTATATTTATGACGTCATATTTAAATGAGTTCAACTGCGCGTTGCCTACTTTAAGCCGCGCTTTCAGCCACGAGGCTTTTCAAAAAAAAAAAATTGGGTTAAACTTTTCTTTCTTTCTTTCTTTCTTTTTTAAAGAAAGTCCAGTAAAATCGTTTACTCTTGTACGCGTATATCCTGCGCGTGAAAGCGCTCCAAAGACCGCAACCGCAAACCTGGACCTCCAAAATTACGCAATACTGTGTCACACAATACTACAAAATGTGTGGAACTATGGATCTATGGTAACTATGGTAACATGCGATACTGCACTATTGTATCTTCCTTAATGTCTAACAACAGCGCAGTTCGCGTCTTAATAACTCAAATAACTGCACGCGAAGACATTTATCCGCATCACAAAACTTACTTTTTTGCGGTGGTGCGCGCTTTGAAAGCTTTCCGGTGAGTTCTCCGTCCGAAAGGCCGGGACGTTCCGCTGATGGGTTTGATGGTTTGGATGGTTTTGAGGGTTAAATCTCGATACAGATGCGCGCACGAGTTGCGCTCTCGGTCGCTCTTCACCCATCCGCTGTGCGCCGCGCGGTGCAGGGAAAAAAAGAGGAGGGAACTCAGAGAGAGAGAGAGAGAGAGAGAGAGAGAGAGAGAGAGAGAGAGAGAGAGAGAGAGAGAGAGAGAGAGAGACGCCTCACTCTGTTAATTTAATAAAATTCGGAAATAAGCCACTGTAATTCTTGCGCATTAAAGATCGGGACTGGAATCTCGCATGACCCGAGTTGCCGGAGGTCAGATAGTGGAGTAGAGAATCTGAGCTACCTACGTTCTCAGAAAAAAGTGGTACTAAACTGAGGATCATTCCTGGGGTTGTACGCTCACGCGAACCTTCTGTTCCCTTGAAAGCTTTACTCTAGAAATGTATAATTACGTCCAATTTTGCACCTTGATCCTTTATTTTATATATTTACTATATCAGCGTTTCCAGGTGAAAGATACACCTTCAAGGTACAATAGTAAATTAAAGGCTTCCAAGCCAGCAACACACTGAGAGTGTAGAGCCTCTGAAGACGCTGATGGAACCACACCAGAGAAGACGAAGGAGTGTGAGCATGGAGATGCCAGAGACAGAAGTTACAGAGCGAAGGATACAGGAGTTTGTAATGAATTCTTGCATCGTAATAAAAATAAAAATAACAGCTGTTATGGTGTGTGGTGGGTGTGCTTTGCTCCTCCAAACACCTCCTGAAGGTGACCAGTGGGGCGCAGGTCATGGTGAGGACAATGGAGAGGTACAAACCTGGAAAAAAAATTCACAAGGAAGTTTAGTCTCAGAACATCAGGTGTTAAACAAGAGCAGTTTTTCTGGCCAGAGGTCATAACATTCATTCATTTTCAGTAAGCATAAGCATGTAGAATAAATAAGGTATTTATATAATTTTTGGCTGCACTTTTCCTGACGTTGATCAAAAACATGGTGTTTTCATCTGAGAAATATATTGCTCATACTTGTTTCTCCCCAAGGATCTTAATGTTGAGGAGAATTAGGTTAGATAATGTGTGTGAGTATTCATGTGTATGTCTCTACAGTAAGTGTTTGTTCCTGTGTCCTGTGGACGCTCCTTGCACTTGACTCAATAATTGACTCAGCAATCCAGACAAAGAGCTGGTGTTGATCCAGTGTCCTCAGCATGATCAACATCAGGAGGCAGGAGGCTTTTGGAGAAACACGAATGAGCACCACCTCCACCGTGCTGGCCATAAAAGCTGCTTCTCAGAGAGCATGAGGAATTTATTATTAATTTTACTGCTGTATTTATTAAAATGCAAAAATTCATTACAAAAACCCATCTGCTTTGGTCTCTGCCCTCCATCTCTAACATCTCCAATGCTCCATAGAGGCTCCATGCTTACACTCCCTTGTCTTTTCAGCCACACAGATGTTTAAGCAGGTGATAATAGATTCTGTAATCCGAGAGGAAAACTAGCGATGAGCTGATACCCTCACCGTGACCCGAGTCTTTGCGGACTCACCACTATTGGAGAACAAGATCCCTCCACACCGCCAGTTCTTCTCTAGGCTGCTTGAATTACCTTCTTCAGCTACAGCAGATGATCAAGGCATCTCCAACCCAGGGGGAGAAGATAGAATAAGCTACTGTGACCTATGCCATGTTGGAGTCCACCAAGAGGTACTTGGAGAAACCCAGGGGAGCTTCCACACACCACCATGTTGGGAATGTTTCATTAAAATGTTTTAAAAATAAAATGAACCTCCATCTCTTACATCTCCCATACTTATGGAGGATCCATGCTCCTTGTATCCCTCTCTTCTTTTTTTTTTTTTTTTTTTGCCAAATGGGCTTTTAATCCAGGAGGAAAACTAGCAATGAACTGATGTCCTTGTAATAGCCCAAATCCTTTTGGAGTCACTTCTTTACCCTCAGCACTATTTGAGATACTGGGAGAAACCTGGAAGGAACCATATCCCTCCACACCCACCACTACTTTGTCCATAACAGCTGCTTCACTGCTTCTAATTCCTATTTGTAGCTTGCTGTTTCTGGTATTTTTCCATTAGCATCTTCTACATGCTCTAGAGGCTATTGGCTCATCAAACTTCTGTCCATGTATGTCTTCAGCCACAGCAGATGATTAAAAATCCTGCAATCCAGAGGAAGAAAGTATGATAAGCCACCTGTTGCACTAGGATGTGACCTGTGCCACTTTGGAGGAGCTTCCACACTCCATGATGTTGGCCACAAATGGTTCCCTGTCTGTTTTTGTCTATGACTTCCATCTCTAGGATGTCCCATACTCATGAAGGCTCCATAGTCTTCCTATCCCTCTCATTTTGTAGCCAGGAAGAGTCTTACGCAAGTGATAATGACTCCTCTAATCTACGAGAACAACCAATAATGACTCAGTGTTCTTACCATGTATCTACCCCTCTCTGGGCACCAGCTGCTCCATCTCCAGGTGCTTGGAGAAACTAATGATGTTGCTCAATGCCTTCGAAGGGATCACTGACTGCAGACACATCCAGTTCTTAAATTGACCCTGGAACCACGTGGAAGATGATAGATGGTTTGTCATGGTGCTTTTGGTTACATCCGTTGTGACTAGGTGGTGCAGCCTGGTGAGTCCATCGGCAGACTCACCTACATCGGATACACACGCGATATGTGGCCATGTGACATGAATGAGAGGGGTCGGATCGGAATTTATGTAGCTTTTTCCCAATGCACATGTACACATCGCTGTCGTCAGCCAGTGTCAGCAATGTGGCAAAAGAAATGTGGAATACAGCAACAGCAGTGACCGTGTTCAGGGTAAGGATGGGGAAATCGTGATTTACTGGATATTGTGGGTATCTCCTGACAGCCAAGAGCACATTTGCGTCAAAGCAGTCTCACGCCATGCTCCCGAAGCTTTAACAGAGATGGATGGTGACATCACAGCGATCCCCGATGCACCGAAACATCACGCATTACACGAGTCATCGTTACTATGGTTACAAATTATTACTGGAAAATATGCACAGCTTGGATTGCCGTCAGTGAAACAGAAGGAGCATAAGAGGAGCATAAAATTATTCAGGATTGAACACCAGCTAAAGATGACGTAATTGTCTCGGCTATTAACCACAGTATACTGTATGGTATGTTATAATGGTGTTAAAAAGGTTAAAGAATAATCACACTATACCACATCCCACTTTATTCTAAAAAAAAAAAAACAGGATGCTGCATACTTTACAGTTTATAAAAGGAAAATAGTGTTATGTACCCAACTCTAGTGCACACACAACACAAGTGGAGGAATACACATAAACACATGCATACTGTATCTTTACATGCTGTACTTGCAAATTGTGTGTAATCAGAATTTAATAAAACTTTAGCAGTATGAAGAGAAATGATATTTTATTTATTCATTTGATTGTGAGGGTGAAACGTTGCATTATGATGGAGTTTCGGCTGTGCAGTGTGCAATTCAGGGTTCTGTACACTCAGCGTGTTCTTTATTGGGGATTTCCAAATGTCAGCATCATAATTCCAAGCAGGAGTGATAGCATAAACAGGAAAGACAGGCTTATACAAGAAATGAGACTTCGCAAAATGCCAAACTAATGAAGGGCTGAACTCTGAACAGGTGCACACATTAGGGAACAGACCAATGACAGGATGGGGGCGGAGACAGGACCAGAAACCAAAACAAAATCTATAAATAAATGCACATGCAAGCGCTGAAGGGATTCGTGACACTATGGGTCCTTACGTAACATTCTGCACTCTCATAATTACACACGGTTCTTTTTCACTTTTTAGACCTCATCTTTACCAACGCAGGTAAGTTTAACGATATTGTATTTTTATCTAAAACACCATTTTCGAGCTTTAATAGCTACTGTACATGACCTTTATGTTATAATTAGCAGCTCCTCCATTATTTTTTCCCCTTTTTTTTCAAAAAGTACAGACCACAGAGCACTCTCTAGCTTTCCGCTGGCTCTCATCTCTAAGGTTCTCTGATTTATGGGTTAAAGTTCATTTAGATGAGCTCTGCGTGACGGAAAATGAACTGGAATTAAATTGTAAACATTGTAATATAATAGTGTAGAATGAGTAATCATATTTCTATTAAAAGTTTATATTTATGCACAGACCCACAACCAAAATCCTGTAAGTGTTATTGTAGCATTTGAGTGCTCGGTCAGCTTATCCTTCAAACTGTTGGCACGTTTTATTATTTAGACACATTATTTAGTGTCTTCTGCCCACAGTAAGATGTGCACACAATAAATTGTTGGAGCAAAAAGATAATAATAATGAAGAGCTTAAGCTTCTATAAGTTTCTGAATAATAAGTGTAGAAGCCATATTGATAAAACAAAATTTGCAGTGATAAATGGAATAACTATAACTAGGACTATTTGAGGACTATACTAGACTCCTATTAGATTTATTTCAATGCTTCCTTTTATCCGTATGTCATTGTATTAGGAAGTAAATTACTTTTTCACATTACTGTGCCCTTTTCTCCTTCAAGTAATTTTTTCCAGGTGGATTTTATTCACGTTTGGTCTGAGTGCTACTTTAGTCCTTTGTGGTTTCATGGTTTCACGACTTACACACCATCCCATAATCTTTTGCTGGTCCTGTGAATCAGGAGTCGTATTTATATGAATTTGATACGGATTCGATTGTCTGTGGTTTGTCTTTCCAACAACTGTCCAAGGCCTGCTTTTCCTAGAAACTGCACTTAACAACACCCATCAAAATGAAACGAGCGTGCAAAACTGGACTGCGTTGCGCTTTCACAAGACTCCGGTTAGACCGCCGTCATCTCTCACTGCTGTAATCCTTCAGGTTTGAAAATCCTATTTCAGTAAAAACACACTCCCTCGGCGTGTCTCTCTAATCCAGCCTGATGTGATAGAGTTCCCCGCCGCGGTCCCTCTCTGCAAAATCCTCTCCAGTCAGTGGCCTCATTTTTCTCTCTGCTGTAGAAATAATACGATCAGTATTAAATTCTGGCAGTTGCAGGAATTTATGACAAAGAGTGGTCATTGTGTGCATGTGACAACAATATCACAAATTCTCCACAAATGTGGCTTGTAAGGGAGGGTTGCAAGAAAAAAGCCACCCATGACTGAGCTTTGCCAAAACGCACCTTGAAGATTCTGAGGCCACATGGAAAAAGGTGTTCTGGTCAGATGAGACTAAAATTGAATTATTTGGCCTCAACACCAAACGCTATGTCTGGGGGAAATCCAATACAGCTCACCATCCAAATAACACCATTCCTACAGTAAAGCATGGAGGTGGTAATATCCTGTTATGGGGGTGTTTCTCTGCAGCAGGGACTGGAGCACTTGTCAGGACAGAAGGAAAATGGATGGGGCAAAATACCGCCAAATTCTTGAGGAAAATCCGCTGTCCTCTGCCAGAAAGTTGTCAGTGGGAAGAAGGTTTACCTTCCAACATGACAATGACCCAAAGCACACAGCAAAACTGACCACACAGTGGTTAAAGGAGAAAAAGGTGAATGTCCTTGCATGGCCTAGTCAGAGCCCAGACTTAAACCCCACTGAAAATCTGTGGAATGACTTGAAGACTGCAGTCCACAAACGGTCACCATCAAATTTAACTGAACTTGAGCAGTTCTGCAAAGAAGAGTGGGCAAATATTGCAAAGTCTAGATGTGCAAAGTTAGTAGAGACATATCCCAACAGACTAAAGGCTGTAATTAAAGAAATTAAGGCAAATTAAAGCAAGCGGGTGATCCTTCTTCCAACTCAGTGATTCTGTTTTATTTATTTATTTATTTATTTTTTCTGACATGTTGGTGTTATATCTTTCACTTGGATGTTATAAGTTGCACTGAGTAAATACAGCTGGATAAAACTAAAACTGTGCCTGTCTTCATTTCAGGCTGAAAAGCAACAAAATGTGATTATTTTAAAGGGGGGTGATTCTTTTCTATACCCTTTTCTAAACATACTGAAGATACAACAGACGTACACTCCAGGTTTCCGCTCCACTGCTGAGCAATTTATTAGAGAGAATCATTTTGGTTACAAAATAGAAATTTGTAGTAGAGACTGGTGTGTTGAGCCAAATATTTTGCTCAACGGGTCTCTTTTTAGGAGTGTATAATGCCCCTCGTTTTCGGCACTAAAAGGAATAACCCATTTCTCTGGAGTTGAGTGACATATTTTGAAGCGCCGCAATAATAAATAATGATGTGAAGATTTAAATTTCTCAAATGCTCTTTCAGCTGCTTCCCACTGCTTAAAATGTCCCTGTGCTTGAACGATCCTGCATCACGCTCTGCATGTGATAGAAAGCAAGAAGGAGAAAATATCAGTCTAGAAAGTGGACATGAACAATTTGCAAAAATGACATGAATTAGTAATTAATGTAAAGATCGATTACAGCCATAACAACACTGTATATCAGAAGTCAAGCCACGCTGTTTACAATATCTAAATAGAACTGGCAATGATTCAGTTAACAGTATCTGCATAAAAATAATAATAATAATAATAATAATAATAATAATAATAATAATAATAATAATAATAAAATTACTTGGAAACCATTAAATCCATTAGATCCTGATGGGATCTGATGCCTAAAGGAAACCACACATCCAGTTTCCAGTTAGTTGTGATGGTGGTATTTATTCCCAGTTTCGCTGTACATTTTTGGAGTCGTCCCTGTTCTCACACACCTCCTGATTAGCTGATATGTTGAATAATTCAGCAAAAACAGTTAGTTTAAGTGAAGGACTCCATAATTAGCAGTTCCCGCAGGATTCATTATCTTGCAGTGATTGTTTTATACCAGATCACTTCAGTGAGCTTTCAGCTGGAGGACAGGGAATTAAAATCTCCCTCCTATTTTCCCTCTGCTTTTTAACTGACCGAGCTCTGGGCCAGACACCCATCCTTTGTAACGGCTCTGCCGTGTTTATGAATGTGGCTTTTATTTATTTATTTATTTATTTATTTTCCTCTGGCAGGGTCTGTCGCATCCGCAGATTAATCAGATGTAAATTAAAAGGACGTTTAGCCAACATTCTGTTATCGCTTGCTGCACAAGATGGATGGTTAAAAATAAAATCCACTCTAAATCAGCTGCTACCGGTGCAACGCAACAATAATTTAGGCCCTCGCTTGCTCGCTCGTTGGTATCCAGGAGCTAATATAATTCCTGCTCTTGTAAACAGAGCTTTCAGAGTCGGGAGATTTGCATTTATTCACGATCAATGCCACGGGCCTTCACAGGACAGCCATTAGTGTTTACAGAAGCGCCAATGACGCACAGGCTTTCATTTAATGTCGCATGTTTGTTTCCCTAATCTATTTGGAGTAATGAAGATGGCGTGATTTACTGGGAACTGCATACTATTATGCCGAGTGTCTCTGAATAAGAAAGCATGACGTGTGTATGATGTGCCCAAATTTGCCATATACCGTGTCTTGCATTGTATTCACCACCCAACCCCTCCGCCTCCCCCCAGGACTTTACAACAATTTGTAGCGATACAACCTGGAACTGAAATGGACCGAACTCATATTTTCCCCATTTGAATTTTAGATGTCCTTGGATTAGTGTTCTACCCCCCTTGGTAGAACCACCTTTGAGTCTAATTACAGCTGGTATATATCTCTATCAGTCTTACACATCTGGATCCCATATGTTTTCCCATTCTCGAGCTCAAGCTCTGTCAGATTTGGTGGAGAACGTTACTGTTGAGGAATTTTCAAGCCTTGACTTGTTTATAAATACCCTTTCAGACCAAGTCCTGGATTTTGACTGGGCTGTTCTAACATTTGCCAGAGTGCTTGGAGCTGTTGTCCTGTTGTAAGGTATTCTCTTGCAGATTGGCACAGGGTTTTGTTTTTGTTTTTTTCTAAGATTGCTACTGCATTTGGCTCCATCCATCTCCTGACAAGGCCCTGCTGATGATCACAACGTTAAGCTACCACCACCATGCTTCACCGTGTGGATAGAACTCTTTTATATGTTTTATTTGTAAGACTAGACAAACTGTAGTATTTGCATGGCCACAAAAATATCGTAAGTTTCCTTCACTGGAATTGGAATTATGTAACCTAGGATACAAATATAGTATCCAGAATACGTGTCCAGGATAACGATATTTTCCAACAGTGTCACGGTTTATCAGCAAACACTGTGCCAGAACCTTAAGCATGCACACGTCCCTGGAGGGATTTTCTTTTTCCACCCTTGACCTTTGTGCTATCTTGGGAAACTCCTATTTGCATCAGTCACTCCATCTGTGGCCTAAAAGACAGGGTTCAGGTGAAGATAAAGAGGGTAAAGATAGAGCTGTGGTCAGATCTGCTTTGACAGGAAGCCTGAAGGCGATGATTAACTTACCAGTGTTCCAGTGGGTTACCCACTGAGCCCCTACAACAGCTTTCAGAGAATAAAGAAGAGAAGATGATGAGCGGTGAGGTTTGAAATGAACCCAAACCCCCCAGCACTACGTTAGATGAGCTGCAACATCATGATCGTTTATTTATGAAGATATACAGAATAAAAACACTTGATTACAGAAATGCAATTAGTACAAAGCTGACATTTATACAGATTATACCGTGTGGATTATGAGATAATTAAGTTATGGTGATGCTTTACATTAAGGGTCCTTTAACTAACATTGTTTACTGCATTAATTAACATTAACAAATGTTAGCCTTAGCATGAAATAAGTAATAAAACAACAAAAGGTGGTGTGATGAAGCTGAGTTACTGCTACCACCCTGAAGTTGATTATTTTCCTTTAACAGCGCGTACCGATGTGATTAATGCCTCTTATACCAAAGCAACTTACCAACAACTGTGATGTTTTATTTATTAAAGAATGATACATCATATGTTTTATCCTTTTATAGTTACATTTTTAATGTTGTGGGACATCCTCTACAAAAAGTTCTCACTTACATTATAGCAGGCATAAACAGTCGTTTCCTCAACAGTCTGTCTGTCTCTCTCTCTCTCTCTCTCTTTTCTTTCTCGAAGTTAGTAAGAAACAATAAAAATGCAGCTTGTCATGTCCTCTGTCCTGAAGGCGTTGGGAAAATTGATGTTACAGCTTTACGACTGGCTGTGAGTAAGCACTGACACTGGAGACTCCTTCCACAAATTTGATGTAAACACCTCCTTACAGAAAACCAGACACATTATAAAAAGTGCTTTTTTTTAACACATGTATTTATTGACATGGGTTTAAATGTGAATGAAGTACATCTGTGTTGAGTAATGCTTATTTAATCCCGGACTAAAAATATGTTTAAGATGCTTTTGCTTTTTTTTTTTTCTTTTTAAATTCTGTAAATTTAGGACTTGAAGTAATAACACATCTTAACAACACTCATTTAATAACTTCTGATCATTTCAAGGGACAGAAATGTGGCTCTTAACCACAGACTACTGGGTTTATGGGCTGAAATTGCTGATGATTGCACTCTGCGACTAGGCTGGTGGTGATAATGTCTCAGAGCTCTTCAGCTTCACATAGCACCGTCTGTAGAACGTGTTTTTTCAGATAAATTTCTGCCACCCTTTTCACACATTTCTCAGAGCACGAGTCCTTCACAGGACCCTTTTCCCCGCTGATCCGAGGACGGTCTTCCCGTTTTTATTTAACACACAATCCTGGGATTTCGGGTACGTCCAGGAGCTCCTCCGAGTCCATAATGAGACCTTCAGCCTGCAAAACAAGTGCAAATGGAAACTCACGGCAGGCGCTCTGGCGACGACAAGACAGTCCGCTCTAACAAGGCAGAGCTTGTGCTATATTTCTAGAATTTGTAAGCATTAGCCTATGAATGTCATTTCATGATGACGATTTATCATGATTTATCAATCATCGCTATTGTTAATTAGTTGATTTCTCACTCTTGTTCAAATCTTTATAAACAAATAAAAATCGGCACGCTGCATATTTAAAGGCACTCACTTTCAGGCAGTGCTCCCACATTCCCCCCCCCCAAGATGCTTCAGCTGACCTGTCGCATTAGTCTATTTCACCGGAAGAAAATGAGGCTGAAAAAAAATCATGTTTGGTACCTTCCTAATAAATTATGCTTGCTTTTATAAGAAGGTGTTCTCATCGTTCATGGTGGGAAATAAATTGAGCTGCTCAGACGTTTACGTGCCACCAGAACCGAAACATTCTATCACACCGACCCGCTGAGACAAGCTCTTCCTTTTGAACCTGTACAGATCCGAAAGAAGCGTCCGAGATGAACTTGAGCCGGCTTTACGCAGTACAATTTTCGGCCTGATATTGCTGTCGCAGACAAAAATCACACAAAACGATTCGTGAGTCAAGGTGGTCGTACAATCCATAATGTGACCAATTTTGTGCCAAAGACAGGCATCAACAAAGTTCTGAAGTTCTGGAAGTGTCGGAAATTTTTTGGATTGTAGGACAGCTACAAATACGGTAGCGGCGATAGGCAAAACGTAAACAAAACACAGTCATTTTCTTTAATCTGTAGGTCTTCTGTCATATAATCTAACAGGAGAACACACGGAGTTATAGAACAGAGTCTGTTAAAGAATTTGGGCAAGATCCTACTGAGATCTCGTACAGTGTGACAAGTAATAATCTTGTAAAAACTGGCTTTACTTCATACTTTACTCCTTGGAAGGAAGATATAGTAAATTAAACAAACTGGACCTCTACAGAGTCGAGCCCTCAATCCGCCGGAAGCATGAGTGGTCCGTCTCGGTGCCAAGCGGAAGCTTTTAGCGTGAGTCTGTGCTCTCGGCAGGACTCCAGAACGCCAGCGAGCGTGCCAGCAATGCCGTGCTGCTCCACAGAGATGACATCCGGCTCTCTCCGCTGAGTTCAACGGCGGAAAAAACACACATCACTGTCGGAACAACGTGCCAGCTCTCGGGTCGTGCGTGTCAGAGGGCAAACGGAGTCATCTGCTGAAGCACCAAGGCTGGCTTCACGTGCCAGAACCGACGCTGAGATCATCGTCCGAACATCTATTTTGGTAGAGCAGAGGAAATGAACCTGATTTGCAGAGGGCTCACGTCCGGCGAAGCTCCCAGCATTCATTTAACACACCTGGATTTCAAATTCAGAGAGCTCCTGAAAACATGAAAATCTAGGACAAGTCACTATGTTCCAGATAATTTCGCATGAGATTGTCTTGTCAGCGTTCAAAACGCTCAGATCCAACCGTGATCTCAAAAGACGGAAGTACAGACTTCAAATGACGAGGTTTGGAGGTTGGAAAATTCCACCCGGAGCCGGAGGACACTTCACGGAATGAAGAGCTAGCAGAACTCCACACGTGCTACCATAGAAACCGTTCGAAAATAGTCCCGCACGTGGCCCTCGTCCACGACTAGCCATTGGTGTGATTCCACAATTGGGGCTCCATTAAAACTTTGCAACTTTTAAAATGAAACTCTCATTTTTAAATGACTTTAGCATTAAATCTAAGAAAGCATGCAGTGAATCACCCACCTCATGGAACAGTCTCAGTTTTTACATGTTTAAATTGCTGCATTTTGCTCTTGAATGAGTAACAGGGTCGAATTTTCTTAGCAAAGAAAATGCAAGTATAAAAAAATGCGGTTAACTAGCATCCATGCTAACAACATGAGGAAGTTAAGGACCTTTGAACAATTACCTTAAAATTTACTACTTAATTTCTTGTACTTTCAAAGCGATCTCATCAGTCAGTATCACTGAAAATAAAGACTTACTTTCCTTCTCTCCATGATCTTCCAGAAGTCCAGATGATGCAACTTCCTGTTGAACATGTGACTTGTGGAATGTTCCAAATATTTTATAGGGGTGAATGTGTTCAGGTAAGAGGATCCAGCGAATATGAACTAAAATGTACATTTTTCATAAACTATAATGGAGGACTTGTGGAAAATGAGATATTGTGGGTGTGGACATTTTTCTAAGTGGGAAAAAAAAAGTTAAGAGAGAGATGAACATGAGAGAGATCAGAGGAGAATGGGCTAGACTGGTTCGAGCATATAACCACTCTTTACAACCGTGGTGAGCAGAAAAGCATCTCGCAACTCGAACCTCGAGGAGGATGGGCTACAACAGCAGAAGATCACATCGGGTTCCACTCCTGTCAGCCAAGAACAGGAATCTGAGCTAATTAAGTGTTTTTGTTGTGCATTAAAGTAAATCTCCTGCACAGAATATTCAAAAGGGATTTCAAGGCAAAGGGATGCAGATCGAACTAAATTAGATTCTCGGAGACGCTCCGAACCCGCAGAGAGCGCGTTATATTCGGCAAGTTTTAAAAGAAACTGTTATTTTGCATGCGTCGCTCATCTACAGGCAACGCGTCATTAATCCGGCTCAAAGCGCTCCACCTCGGTGCCTCTGTGGGTGGAGGAACACAGTACAGTGCAGCTCGGCTTTTTGATGCGGCAAATGAAAGCAAGGCTTCACGCTCTTGAGGTTTCTTCGCTCTGTACCTCTGAGGTGCTCTGGGTTCTGCTTTCTACAAGAGCTTTGATAAAGTGTTCCTGAAGTTCTGCGCACGCAGGTGCTGCGCTCAGAGCGAAAATCACACACACCGCTGTTCGCTTTACAGCTCACACACCCATCACAGATCATCGTCTGGATTACGCTTGATTGAGTAAAGGGCAAGAAGCTGCGGACCTCCAGTGCTGGGGATTTAGAATGCTGTCATACGATAAGACGTAAGATGTTACACCAAAGGCACTAAAAGATCCACACATGGTCCGCTTCGATAATGAAAAGAAAACAAAACAAAAAACCCCAATCATGCTGAGCAGTAAGACACATGCATGGTAATGGATAAAATATAGTCATGAGTCACATTTTTCCTCAATACCGAGGTCATTTTTATCACAATGATTCACCATTTAGAAACTTAATCAAATTTAATTTAGCCTGTATTCCTTTACATACTGAATATAAATCTTTGAATCAAAAAAATATTTTAAATTGTAAATATAAATATACTTTAGTTACAACAGACACGCTGCAACAGACATTACAGTCACAGCCCAATGCTCTGAGGCTTCGAAGTACGGTTTGTTCGTCCCATGATAGCCTCAGATTCCTGTTCTTGACTGACAGACAGGAGTGGAACCCGGTGTGGTCTTCTGCTTCTGTAGCTCATCCACCTCAAGGGTTGATGTGTTGTGCGCTCTGAGATGCTTTTCTGCTCACCACGGTTGTAAAGAGTGCTTATTTGAGTTACTATAGACTTCCTGTCAGCTCAGATCGGTCTGGTTATTCTCCTCTGATTTCTCTCTCTCTCTCTCTCTCACATCTCCAAGGTGTTTCAGCCTGCAGACCCTCCGCTCACAGGATGTTTTTTTGTTTTTCGCACCATTCTGAGTAAACTCTACAGACTGTTGTGTGTGAAAATCCCAGGAGAGCCACCGTTTCTGAAATACTCAGACCAGCCCATCTGGTACAACCATGCCACGGTTAAAATCACACTTTTTCTTCATTCTGATGTTCGATGTGAACATTAACTGAAGCTCTTGACCCGTATCTGCACGATTTTATGCGCTGTGCTGCTGCTACATGATTGGCTGATTAGATAACTGCATAAAGGAGCAGGTGTACAGGTGTTTCGTATTAAAGTGGACGGTGAGTGTATATACAGTACGCGTTATATAAAATTTTTCAACACTTTTTAAACCAATAAAGACACCGCACAGACTCGAATATACAGTATTTATGTCGGTGTCCATTGTTATGCAAATAAAATTGAATTGAATTGAACAATGTTTTTGCTTGTTGACACTGAGTACTTTTTTTTGTTCTGTCGGGAAATGTTACTGTTATCTCTGTGCTCGTCGCTTGTCTTTATTAATTGGCTTCAGTAACTGACTAGCTCATCAACATTAGTCTAATTACTTCAGCCTGCACATTCTAGCCTAGGCAATTTGAGCACATTTGGGTGTTCTAGCTAATAAATTTATGATTTACTCCTTGAGATTTTAAGCAATTCCTAATGAACTAAGCCAACCTGAGGTGAATATGCTGCTAATATCCATACGCACCGTTTCCTGCATGCTAAAGAACACGGAGCGGTTGGAGGAAAAGCCAAAGAATTTATAGTTCTATAAAAAGAAATAAGTGTAGGGTTATTAAAATGCACAGAAATGTTCATACTGCAAAAGAAAGCAGATCACGAGCAAACTTATTTAACGAGAACTGTCCTCTCTGGTGTGGTTCACCGAACGCAGCCACGTACACAGATGCCTGATCAGCACCAGCAGAACCCGGGGCTAATGACCGTCTCCACACCAGTTCATTTACTCCACTTTTGTCTTCCTTCCTTTGCTCCTCTCCATGTTTTTTTTTTCCTTCTTCAGAAGATCAGCCCAGTGCCATCGTCCGGGGTGGGGGGGGGGGAAGGAGCTAGCGCGTGATCGTGGCTAAAGGTGCAATTAAAAAACTGCGCTCGTCCATGGAATCCGTCCTCGTAAGTAGAGAAAAGAAGGAACGAATGGAAAGAGAAAGACAACAAGCCGACCAAAGAGTTACGCTCCACGCCGTCACCTTAATTAGCGGGCCCGTTCTCCGAGAGAGAGCCTGCAGAGTGGGAGAAAGATTGTTTATCGTTCGTCTTTTGTTGGCCCATTAATGGAGCCGTGTACAACGAAATCAGACAATAACCCTCCACCTTTTCATCAGATATGATTGCTATTGAGGTGGTTGGCGGTGTGGGGGAGAGAGAGAGAAGGAGTGGGAGACGGATGGAAAGAAAAGAAGCCATCACCTTGTTCGCTGCTCGCGATGAATGCATGTTAATGGAGCGATTTGAAAGCCTACACCCTTTTTTTCGGTTTGAAGAGAATAAATGATACAGAGGTGGGTGTGGGGGGGGGGGGGGGAGATTGAGAGAGACATAATTTGTCGCACTTCAGAATAACCATTTATGTAATTTTGTAAAAAAAAAAAAAAAAAAAAAAAGGCTAATAATAATCACTGGAACAGAGTGAGATAATGAATGGAGTGAGATCGGGTTGTAATTTGTGTTTAAATGCTTTTCAGCTATTGAGTTTCTGTTAAGTCCATCGACAGCCTGAAGAGCAGACAATATCAAGCAATTAGCATGAAAAAAAAATACAGGAAAGGCCTGAATTCTGCTCTGTGGATGGAGAATATAACTCCGGGAAACGTTGAGATGCTGCAATGCCCCGGCAAACGTGCGGAATCTGACACGAGTCTCAAAAATATGAAGGCGCTGGAGCTGTAACGATGCCCATCGTATCAATAAATCACAGCAGAACGTTCAATAGGAATCTCAGGAACGCACGCAGAGAAGAAAAACGAGAGAAGAGAGGGCGATGGCATCCCTCAGGGTTCGAGTGTCCGCTTTACACTGGACGGGAGAAAAGGGGGAAGGAGGGAAGGAGGGAAGAAACGATCGATATCACTGGCAGCTCTGCATTTTCAGAAGATACTACAGCAGTGTGAGTCAGAGCTGGAAGAGAAATGAAACCCTGGAACTCGAGCAGGACGAATTTCAGAATTCTCAGAGTAAAGTAAGCTCGCACTGACGGCAGCGACGTTCGAAGCACAAATTTCTACAGAAGACTGCTTCAGAAAAAAAAAAAAGGGGGAGATATATTACGACCGGTTATTGCACATCCACAAATCGCTTTATATCAGGACTGTTCGCGTTTATGATCCGTTTTTCCTCCTCAGTGTGCAGCTTCTCTTTTACTTCATCCACCTCAGATGTCTAACAGAACCCAGAAAAAAAAACAACACATGGACATGGGGAGAAAATGGGGAGCAAATGTGACTGACACAAAAAAAAAAAAGTGCATTAAAAAGTTAGTCAATCGGAGTAACTGACAGATGACGGAAGGTCGTGAGGTCAAATCCCAGCACCGCCAAGCCGCCACTGTTGGGCCCTTGAGCAAGGCCCTTAACCCTCAATTGCTCAGATGTATAAATGAAATAAATGTAAGTCGCTCTGGATAAAGGCGTCTGCCAAATGCCATAAATGTAAATGTCTGCAGTGCAGTTTGGATCAGTTACAGGTACACACGACTCTCATAACACCATTGAGTTTTTCTTAACCTTTGAAAGCCCATGTGAATTGTTCAACAATTCCTCCGACAATCACCCATTAATTGTCTTCCCAGGCTAGCCGGGTAATGCTAACCAGGCAGGGGCAGAGCAGCTACAATCTGTGCGGCTCATGGGGTATTTCTGTTCAAATGGCAGAAGGGTCCGGCCAATAGAAATAGGTTTGGCTTAGCAAGAAAAACATTAGAGGGTACATTGGACGGCACTCCTGCATTCTTAGGGGGAAAAAAGGCTTCTTCACTGTTTCTTAGGTCCTAAAAATCCTTTCTGATAGGGTGCCTGATAGGCAAGACCTTTAAGAGTGTAGGAACGTTTAGGTAATAATCAAACACTGATGTACATTTAGGATTATTCAAGGATTATCTTAATTTAAAACCACTGTACGCTTACATAAAAAGAAAAAAAAAAAACGCTGTATTTTAGAGAGTATTGCTTTTCTGCTGACTCGGCATGGCTTCAGAAACGGCAGCACGGTTAAACACCACACAGAACCATTTATAATGCAACAGCGCTCGGATCAGAGAGAGGAAGTTAACTCACACACTCGAGTGTAACCACATCCATCATGTGGAGCTCGGTCCTCTCCGACACTGTCTCACACACTCATGGCATCCCAGACTCACCGGTTTCACGGTCTTCCTGTCACCTGTCAGAAATTATTATTATTAATGATCATTTATTAGTAATCAGTAAGTTAGTATTATTATTTATCCATCCATGCGTCCATTTTCTGTACCGCTCATCATACACAGGGTTGCGTGGGAGCCTGGAGCTTATCCCAGGGAACTCGGGGCACATCACAGGGCACAATCACACACCCTTTCACACGCTACGGACAGTTTGGAAATGCCAGTCAACCCACAGTGCATGTCTTTGGACTGGGGGAGGAAACCGGAGTACCCGGAAGAAACCCCCGAAGCACGGGAATCGAACCCCCAACCCTGAAGGTGTGAGGCAAACGTGTTAACCACGCGATTCCAATCACTCGTAAAAATGCATGACTTGCTTCCTGAAGCAATCTGTAATCACGATGAGGTCCTATCCGTAAACGTCACCAAAACTCTTTAATACCGTTTGAACCGCAGTGTTCTGGACTGTGATTGGGTCAGAAGGTGTTGATTAGTTTTCTATAACAGCAGCTCTGACAGTAGTGCAGCTGTTCGTAATCCCAGGTTTATATTAATGCGCTCGTAGGTTCCTAACAGCTCATTCGCAGGGATGTGTACAGCAGATGCTCAACATAAACGGAATAGAAAACGTGTGTAAGACGTTAATATGAGGACGTTTTCTGTGAGGTTTTTGCGGTATAAGAGGAATAAAACACACCAGGACGTGCTCTTATAGGAAAATCATCCACTTCGGTGTGATAACAGTAACTCTGCTTCATCACGCCAGTGCATCGTTGATTATTTTTCGATTACAGCATGACGAGACAGTGTTTTATCCCTTACTAACTGTATTGAAGGCTGAAAGCGGAGATGCATGTATGTACTTGTTGTTGTTTTTTTTTTTGTTGTTGTTGTTTTTTTTGTATTGTATCAGACTGAAATGGCATTTTAAGCCTCCGTGTGACATTTTTACATCTCACACTGCTGACTGTGAAACCCAACACCTTATACTGCTGCCTTTTATAGCTCTTCACTGCAAAGCCTTTCTCTGAGTATCACACACACACACACACACACACACACACACACACACGACTGTTGACGCCTCAGGCACCTTGGCTGCTTGTGCTGTACAGCTTTACAGAACCGCGAGCTCAGATTGGGACTTTGCTTCTCCACATTTTTTTGTTTCTTCGCTGAGATCCTTTCTGAGAATTCTTTAGACGATGGAAGAGAAAGTGAGACGTAAGACGCTGGCTTTTATTAGAAGGGAAGCTGATCATTTCTGCTCCAAGAAGGGAGGGAGTGAGACGGCGCTGCGTACATTTTCATTTATTTATGTTTACAAGTGATGCAACGTTATGCGTGGTTAATGATCATACACCGCTTACTTACTTCATCCCGATTAAATGCAGCCGTGTGACGCGTTTGAAGCTTTAAATATAAATAAATTGGTAACTCAGGAGAGCCAAAGCCAAGAAGATCCAAGTAACGATTATGTCTCTCAGAGATTAAACAGGAAACAGGCAGAAAAATGTCAAAACGCTGATGATGTCATTACAGCAGTGGAAAAAGGAATGGTGTACTGTTGAAATGAAAACTACAATAAAAAAAAAAATCTTAACACAATGTCTCCCTTATCAGGAATAAAATACTCCGGGTTGTGCTGTTAGAGGAAAATTACAAAAGATAGCAATAGCAGAGCATCTCAATCTGTTAGATTCCTCGTATACCACATCGATGTTTCAGATTTTTTGGAATTTTATGTATTACAGAATGGCACGTCATATCTTTTATCCATTTATATTTACATTTAATGTTGCGGAAAATCCACGAAACAATTTAGGTCCTGTTGTCACTTACGTTATAGCAGCTATAAACAGTCGTTCCCTCTCCAGCCCTCTCTTTCTCTCTCTCTCTTGAAGTTAATAAGGGAAAAAAAAGCACATCTTTTCGTGTTACCGAGAAACCGTGAAGAAGTATAAACTCATCTGTCCTGAAGATGTCCAAAAACATTTACAGCTTTACTTCTGACTGTTACAAAGCGCTGACACTGGAGACTCCTTCCATAAACGTTAAATAAACATCTCCTCACAAAAACAAAAAAACAAAAAAGAACTTCTCCATATCGACGATTACATGCGTTTTTAATTTGTTTATCTGCAGCTTCACTGATACATAATGAGCTGTTACTATAGAAACGGTAACGTGTCAGACCGAGCGCATTAATATAAACCTGTGATTTGCAGCTGCGCTACTGTCAGAGCTGCTGTTACAGAAAATTAATCAACACCCACACTGTGACCCATCAGGATCCAGATTTCAACAGTGATGTGGTTTAGTACCATTATAATAAAAATAAGTATGTAAAACTCAGATTAAAAGTGTGTGTGTGTGTGTGTGTGTGTGTGTGCGTGATCTGAATATCTGACAGGTTGATTTTATGCACTTCACTGCACACACACATCACTTTTATTACCCACACTCCTCAAACGTACGTTCAAAGAATAACATTAACCAGGAAAGAACCGGGCATTTATCCACGCTGCTGCTGCAATTACACGCAGTAGAGAACAGAGAAGTCATTAATTCCTGACAAATTAATGACTACACACTCCTTTTTTGCGTTTGCTGAAACAAGCTCAAGAGCTCGCTAATACGATGACGCCTGCAGAGAGGGGTGTGTGTATGTGAGATTAAACATGACACACACACACAGCCATTCGTCATCATTATTTAATGAGGGTGAAGGAAACCGCACTGGTGACGCACATCCGCGAATCGACAGCGTGACGTGACCGCGAACAAAACACAGTGGCTCAGGAGTGGAGCTACAATTTTATTAGCGCTGCTTACATAAAGCATGCACACTCTCCCAAATACGGAACATCTGTCTCTGCCAAAATCCTTTCCATAAACACACCTACAAATATCAATATACTTGTTTTGAGCGACAACTTTACTTTTTTTTGTTAACACTAAAATTTTTTGCATGATTATTTATTTTGTTATATTCTTACTTTGTTACATTGTTAATTTGTTACGTTGTTACACTGTTAAGCTTTGTTACATCATGTTTTGTTAATTTGATTGATTTGATGAGCTTGTTTACATTCTTACTTTTCTAAACTCGGTTACATTGTTACGCTTGGTTACATTGGTACTTTTTCAAGCTTGTTTACATTGTTACTATGTTAAGCTTGGTTACATTGTTACTTTGTTGAGCTTGTTTACATTGTTAATTTGATGAGCTTGGTTACATTGTTAACCATGTTTTCATTGTTACTTTGCTAAACTCGGTTAAATTGTTAATTTGATGAGCTTGTTTACATTGTTACTTTCTTAAGCTTGGTTACATTGTTACTTTGTTTACGTTGTTTACATTCTTACTTTGATGAGCTTGGTTACATTGTTAACCTTGTTTACATTGTTACTTTGCTAAACTCGGTTACATTGTTAAGCTTGGTTACAATGTTATTTTGTTGAGCTTGTTTACATTGTTACTTTGCTAAACTCGGTTACATTGTTAAGCTTGGTTACCTTGTTACTTTTTTAAGCTTGTTAACGTTGTTACTTTCTTGAGCTTGGTTATGTTGTTACTTTCTTAAGCATGGTTACATTGTTACTTTGATGAGCTTGGTTACACTGTTAATTTGATGAGCTTGGTTACATTGTTACTTTCTTAAGCTTGGTTACATTGTTACTTTGCTAAACTTGTTTACATTCTTAAGCTTGTTTACATTGTTACTTTGTTGAGATTGTTTACATTGTTAATTTGATGAGCTTGGCTACATTGTTAATTTGATGAGCTTGGTTACATTGTTACTTTCTTAAGCTTGGTTACATTGTTACTTTGCTAACCTTGCTTACATTGTTAAGCTTGCTTACATTGTTACTTTGTTCAGTTTGTTTACTTTGTTAATTTCATGAGCTTGGTTACATTGTTAATTTGATGAGCTTGTTTACATTGTTACTTTGACGAGCTTGTTTACATTGTTACTTTGATGAGCTTGTTTACATTGTTAATTTGATGAGCTTGGTTCCATTGTTAATTTGATGAGCTTGGTTACATTGTTACTTTGTTTAGTTTGTTTACTTTGTTAATTTCATGAGCTTGGTTACATTGTTAGTTTGATTAGCTTGGTTACATTATTACTTTGTTACGCTCGGTTACATTGTTGCTTTGCTACTATCACTGCTCCTTTGTTCCACTGTACACTGGTTTAAATTAAAATACTATTTACAAGGAAAAAAATCAGCAGGAGTGCGTATTTGCGCATCATTCTTAGTACTTTTTAATACAGTTCCAACTTTAAACTCTGGGAGTCGCGATCTGTAGAGCAGAGTGTTACCAAACTGCGCTCAAGAAAAAAGTGATTCCGGTTTTCCAAAATGGCTGCCTTTTTTTGGGTGATATAAACAAATTTTATGCTTATGCTGTTGTTTTGATGCAAATTTAGAGGAGCAAGCTTGGTACAGCAATCATGGCTTAGCTGATTGACTACATTTGGAGGAAATACTATGTAAATGTAACCGTTTTCACATCTTATTTGGCCAACCTTCAGCTGCTCCTAAGGCACAGAAGAAACAATCTTTGCTCTGATCTGGATTTTCCTTCGTGTAAGAAGTGATGAGACATGCAAAGAGAAAAAAAAAATTGGCAAATGTGGCAACACAATGGCCAATAAAGATTGTCTTTCCCATGAGTTTGCAAATCAGTAAGAGAAATCTGTGTGCTGGGAGCGCTTAAAGATAGAGATGTGCTGATCATGTGCGTTCTCTCTGATGGTGGGTGACAGTGTTCAGGTCCTGAGGGACCCCCGTTATGGGGAACAGGAGGAGGGAGTGGTAACGTTTTCTCCTGCTTTTCTCTCTGAGGAGTTGGATGTCAGTGGGAAGTCGGTATTCTGCACCTGCTGCTGTTGTAAAGGGAGGAAAGGGAAGAAAAGGAAAAGTCATTGCTTGTTCTCAAGGTATAGAGATTGGGAATTTTTTAATTTCACTTCTGATCTTTTTGTTTCTACTCTGCCACCCTGCACTGTCAACTGTGTGTGAAGATACAATTACAAATCCCTAACAATTCTCACAAGCCAACTTGTATTAAAAAAAACTAGGTATGGTTACAGATACAGGGCGTTTTCACACTTGAACTAAATGTTTGGGATCGGGGCTTATAATCAGAGGTTTGCTTTCACATGGAAAAATTACTCCTGAACTGCTGCTCAGTTCCATACATCACTTTTGCAAAATGGCCACCATGAGGAACATCCATTTGTTGGGTTTATCCTGTGGTGCCAACACTTAAATGGAGAAGAACAGTAATTACTGGATGCATGGCATATCATTGTGCAGGAATACCTGCAAATGAAAAGCCGTTCTCATATCAGAGTTTTAGCCATGCAGTCCCACATAAGATATGTAAAAAATTTTTCAATGGTCTCAAGCACTCAGTGCTTCAGTCCTACAGTATGAAGGTCTTTACTTGGAATATATATATATCTATATATATAGCTGACCATAACAACTCTTTCTCCACCATCACCAAACTTGAAGCAGGAATCAATCATGTTATTTAGCATGACAGCAAATAGCTTCCACGGTTCATCATACAGACCTGGGATCGGTTCTCCTTAATGCTCCTGAGCTCAGTGGTGCCACAGTGGTTATGGTATTGGGTTACTGATTAAAAGGTTGTGAGCTCAAAATCTCAGCATTGCCAACCTGCCACTGTTGGGACCTTGAACAAGACCCTTAACCATCAACTGCACAGTTTGTAAGTCGCTTTGGATAAAAGCGTCAGCCAAATGAGTTACAGCTTTCTCACTTCGCCAAACATAGCAAACTATTGCGGAGAGAAAAAAAGGAAAGTATGAAAACAACCGGAGTCAGTAATCCCTTTTGAGTTCCTTCTAAAACAAAAAAATCCTTGAGCTACAATATCTGAATGATAGCCCAAGAGGCGGAGCTTTCTGAATTGCCAGGCAACGTGATTGATGAATAATTATTGGCACCCTCTTTGTTCTGATTGGTTGAATGTTGGTGCTTCACGTCATCTGCCGCCATTATCGACGAAGTCTTTATGAGAATACAAACTTTATTACGCACGTCAGCTTGATTGTCACGGTATGTGACTGTGACTGTTTCTTGTGTGTGCGTTTCTTATGATTCTTATCCTCCGGTCCAATTTGGTACGTCGTCAGATTTTTCCGGAAGGTTCCGAAGCCAGGTTGTGCTGATGATTGTTGGAAGCCGCTTTACATTCTCCTGCGGCGTGTGCTGTGCAGCAAAATCACCGGTGGCAAATGAACTGAGCTCTGCAGGAGGACTCTAATTATATGTTTAGACCAGAGACGCCCGGTAATGCACATTGTAGGATCTACATGCCAAGGTGTTTGGACTGGTTAAAAAATCGCATTATTGAGTGACGGGAGGGAACGTCACACCGTTCAGCTATACTGTAGGGGTCACATTTATAGATAGCAGTAAGTTGTGTAGTGTATTAACCATCATTAGTGAACTAGCCTTAAATTAGCTTTGTATTGGTTTCATGGGTCCAGTGCAAAGATGAACGAACTTGAAACAGGGACGAATTTTGTCCATTATTTTTGCTCCTGTACAGTTGAAGGGAAAGGAACAAAGTGAATACAGGAGTGATGAAGGTGCTGGAATTGTGATGTGTGGAGACTTGGGAGCTGGGAGCAGACGAGGCGAGCTTTTTGCCTTGTTTTTTTTTTTTACCTCTCTCTGTCCTTTTTATTCACACCACAGATAGACGTGGACAGTGTGATGGACAGACTCCACGCTGCCAAAAGTCCACATCTGTCTGCGTGTTGTTTATTTCCACTGCAGACCCAGATTTTCAACTCGACCGGGTTGCCATAGTTATGGAGAAGAGTGGAAAAATACAGCAGAGAGAAGGCAAACAAAAAATAACCTTCACACACACACACACACACACACACACACACCCAGTCAGCCACAGTTTCCAAATTAACCCCTTTTTACACACCAATACCATATTCTGACCTGTACAGATGGTAGAGAGCAGTGTGTCTATGTGTCCAATGAACCTTGAACATATAATGCTGTACACTCACCCTCACGATGACATCTGTGGTGTGAAGCGACACAGATTTACCTTAGGTCACATTTAAAACCTTGAAATACCACCAGACAACGTCTGAACGGCGATCACAGGGAGTTAAAAAGAACAAGCTATAGATGGGTTAAGTTTAAGAAACCGGAGAGATCATTCTTTAGTTACCAGTTCAACAAATTTGCATAACCTCAAGACAGTTTGTTAGATCGTCCGACAATCAACACACTATATAACTGATGGATTAAATATATTTATACCATTTCACTGTTGAATCCCGGATTCTGATCGGTCAGAAGGAGTTGATTCATTTTCTAACATGGGACAGGAGGTTTACGCTTTGTTTTAATAAAATCTTAATCATTTCAAGAGAGAGAAAAACAAGAAGCTGGTGAGGGAATGAAGATTTCTGTTTATGTAATAATGGGAACTTGTTTTGCAGAGACTATAAAGAAATAAAAAAGCATGACTTCTTGTTCATTATTCAGTCCGTACAGGATTCCGTGGAGTTTTCTGTGATTGTTGCGGCCAAAAATGCTTGATTTTGCAGTGGGGTTTTTTTTTTCTTCAAAATTTGCGATGCAAGTTGCAGAGTTTTTTGTGTTTGTTTGCAGAAAACAGCTTGAATTGGCGAGATCGCAATCGTACGAAAAAGCTTTGCGCGGAATCGAAGAGGGCTTTGGCTGAATGCGCGTTCTGATGACGTCACGTGGCGCGTCTCGGCCCAAATATACGGTCATTTTGAAAAACTGCCTCCAAATATTCCGGATTTTGCTTGATTTGGAGTTAATCTGTGCAGAATCGCAGAATCGCGAAATCGTGGAGGGACTGGTGAGCGAATAAAGAACTGTAATCATTGGCAAAATGCTGTGGTGTAAGAGGAATAAAACACTTGGGGACATGTCGTGATAGGAAAATAATCAGCTTCGGTGTTTTAACGGTAACTCCGCTTCATCACACCAATTTGGTTTTCCTCAGGCAGTGTTTGTTAGTCCCGGTGAAGGAGTGTAGGAGCAGGAGCAGGTGAGGAGTAATACACACCCAAAAATACAAAAAAACACACACACACACCTCTGAAGTTAATTTCCTAAATTAAAGAAGCAGCTTCAACATGTACTTAGTGATTATGATTGTATGATGGACCGAACATGTACGCCTGTTTATCACTGAAACTGGACCTAGCAGAGATTATATTATACATACCTTATACATGTTCCCATAGCAACCGCAGATGCTCGATGAGGTCCTGGGTGGTCACCGGGTCGCGGACCGAGGCTTGAGGTAGCGCGGTTGTTTGGATGGAGTGAGATGATAAGGGTACTTCATCACTCCATGCTGCCGGCGCTACAGCCCTCCGTGCTGATTACTCATTTAGACAACGACACTCCAATTACATAAAGCAACTCTCAGCTCTCCTGCACTCGCCCTCTCTCATCTCTGCTCTTTAATTTCTCCATTTTCCAGCTCTCTTTTCTGTTTCTCTCCATCCACTTCCTGCTCTAATAGTCTCACTTACACACGCAAGTTAACAACCAATACAATTAATCTCCACATGACACAGTTCGATCTGTTTAAAGGGATGAACTGATGATCTGACGAAAGCAAAATAATAATAATAATAATAATAGTTGTGTTAATCAGAGTGCTGTATATAATTAAAACAAGACTCACATACATAACCACAATCTTCAAGTGTTTAAGAATACACACACACACACACACACACACACAAAACAGGTTCTAGTCTGGACTTAATTGCGCGAGCATGTCTATTGATCAGCGACAGGTCACACCGTTTAATCTTTAATCGAGACCAGGGAACATCCAGAACTAACTGACCTGAAGACCTCAGGTCCCTTGAGGCAGAATAATGACAGAGCAAGTCATCAATAAATGAGAACTCTAACTCATTAAAGAAGCGGTCAGTGATTATCCACTCAGAGCACTGCTTGTTATATTTCTCATCACATTCTAGTTACTTCATTAAAATATATCTTCTCAGACGATAAACTCCGAGTCTCTGTGTGAAAAGGAGGAAAATAAATAACGCGGATCACCAATCGGAACAAAGACAGGCATCTCTAACGGCCTGTGAGTTTAGCAAGCCCCGCCTACTGCACTAGCATTCAAGGGCGAGCTTATAAACAGCTAGCTAGATTACACCTTTAATCGCTGTAAAGAGAAATATCAGTGTCCTAATCTGGACTCTGTAAAGAGAGGGCGATGCGAGTCCAGTCCAGACATTACAGCGCTCACACTCACCTGACTCCTAGCACACCTGTCATTCCTGTAAAGTTGCTTTGTGACACTGTTTGAAAGCGCCACACAAATAAAACTGAATTGAACTGAACCTGCGTCGTATTTTCACGCCACCTACTTGAAGTGCGTGTTTAATCGCACGCACGCTTTGCCAGGTTTTCATTCCACTGTGTCTCGTGCCCCTTTTCAAAGTATTGCCATTTTACTCTTTCTGTATTTCTCTGTTTCTGCTGAAAATAAAGTTCGCGCTCAGATCCTCAAGCCTCCGCTTCGCGACAGCCGCCTTTTCTTGGAACAGCTTTGATCTGCAGCTTTAATATGATGCCATAAAGAAAGAAAGAAACAAAACAAAAAGAGAAAGCGCTTAACACTTATATATACAGCATGGCATTCATCTCAGCTAGACATACAGTATGACTTTTCCTGAAAGTCCTGAAATAGTAAACAATGCATTTAAGTGTCGTCCGTCTGATTCTTCCCTGTGACCTTAAATGCTCAAGTTCAAGTTCAGTTTCAGTTCATTTGTATAGCGCTTTTAACAATGGACATTGTCCCAAAGCAGCTTTACAGAAGTATATAAATTCAGTACATAGATTTTAAATTTATGAATTTATCCCCAGTGAGCGAGCCAGAGGCGACGGTGGCAAGGAAAAACTCCCTGAGATGATATGAGGAAGAAACCTTGAGAGGAACCAGACTCAAAAGGGAACCCATCCTCATCTGGGTAACACCGGATAGTGCGATTATAAATAAATAAATCCCTTCTATAAATGTACCAGTAACACACGGTCAGATAGCAGTTGTGAGACCATGAGAAATCCATTACAGTTTTTATATGAAGTCTGTTTTGTTGAACTTCACCACTGTAATCTCAATGATCTTTAGGCTGCACCGTGTGGGGCCATCCTCAGCAGCATCATGTGACTTCAATTGACGAGATCTCCAACCAGAAGTAGGGCATCAGGATGAATCGGGCAGGTCCAGAGAGCAGAAGGGGTCGGGATCACTGGCATCTCAGGAGTATCATGTGAAGCTCGACAGAAGGGGAGAGAGAGAGTGAGAGAGAGAGATCATTAGGTATGCTTATTGTCCCGTAATGGTTAAGGACAATGTAATGCGATTGTAAATGGATAAAAAGTATGACATGTTAAAATGACATGAATTAAAAATTGTACTCGTTGGCAAACTGCTGTGGAATAAGAGGAATAAACCACTTCGGGACGTGCCGCTATAGGAAAATAATCATGCTCAGGGTGGTTACGGTAACTCCGCTTCATCTCACCACCCTGTCGCTGATTATTTTCCTGTAACAGCGCAACACGGAGTGTTTTATTCCTTATGTGTGGCGCGAATGCAAACGGATACGATCCCGTATCACCACTGCGCACCATTGAGATCATTCCTGAATATATAATACTCCTGACTTCCTGTCGGCTTCCTGTCGGTCCTGATCACACGTGTCCGTTGTTCAGGTCCTCACGTGATCTCCAATTAACAGCGCTGGTGGGCAGGAAGCAGTAATTACCGCTCTCCCTCCACGGCGCTCACTGCAGGCCTGAGGCAGGACCAACGCCGAGCCGGAGAAAGGTGAATAATTTAGCGCTTTTCTGTGGTTTCTGTGCGAGGAGCCACATTATCATCATCATCATTATCATCACACGTACTCTCAGTGTGTGTGTGTGTGTGTGTGTGTGTGTGTGACCCTACTGCACATCACACACACGGTCATTTCCAGACTGTGTAAAAGTGTATAATGATGATGAAACTGAAATGAGCTGGACCGATGAGTACTCGGACTCGTACTCTTAACGTTCTCTTGTGTATTTCTAAAAAACAACAACAACAACAACAACAAGAACAAAGCACTGCAGCCTCGCAATTGTACAAATGAACCAATTTTTGCGTAAAGTTACAAAGTAAATAAAACTCGCGGGAGACGATGGACCCTCATTCACGTGAACTGAAAGAATACTTTGGGATTCCTGTTTCGGTGTGTATTTATATTTATAAAGAACATAACTTAAGTGTCCTTATTTCCGTCTTATTAACATTCTTAGTGTTTTTACTGCTAACACTAGCTTGAAGCTAACCTGACTTGATTTCCGAGGAGGTATTCTTGAACGTCAAAACACTAGCTACCTGGCTAATGCTAGCTAACTTGACAGGATCTCTGTCAGAATTGTAAGCCACGTTTATAAATGTTCCGTTCAGCGCTAACACTGGCTAGCTGGGTGAGGTTAGTCATCCTGATAGGATTTCTGAGGAGATTTTACATTACACTGCTGAATGATGAATATCTTCACTGCTAACACCACGTAGCTAGATAACACGAGCTAACCTGACAAGATTCCTGAGACGACTGTTAAGGAATATTTATAGACGTCCTTAGTAGTCACTGCTAGCACTGGCTAGACGCTAACCTGACTTGATTTCTGAGGAGATTTTAAGTCATATCCTTGAATGTGAAAACCTGGCTAATGCTAGCTAGCTTGACCGGATTTCTGAGAAAATTATAAGGAATATTTACAGATGCTCTTAGTATTTACTGGTAACACTAGCTGGAAGATAACCTGACAGGATTTCTCAGAGGATTGAAAAAAAAAAAAAGTTAGATCTTAGTATTCACTGCTAACAGTAGCTAGCTGTCTAACATTAGCTGGATTTCTGAGAAGATTTTTAATCACAGTTTTGAATGCTACATTTTTATATCGCTAACACTACCTAGTTACCTAACATTAGCTAATCTGACAGGGTTTCAGAGAGAATATTCATGCCTGTTCATAATCCTGAATGCTAATGTTGGTGAGCTGGCTACATGAGCTAACCTGACAGGATTTCTGAGGGGATTTGAAATGTATCTTCATAAATTAGTTTATACTGTATAAAGGACAGGTCCGTATGGCAGCAGATGTGACTTTTACTCTGCCACTGTACACCACCGTCTCTTTTACCATCACATTACAGCATCACCTCAAACTTGATGTCAAAATATGTGTTGGTTGATGTTTAATAAGTGTTTGTACTGTCAGGGTCTAAATCAGGCCAGTGCACCCAGTGTAATTGTGCAAATGGCAACATGAATCCATTGCTAATATCCTGGAATATAGGATTATTATTCAGAGGTTTCGCTTGTTCGATTATTTGCGCTAAGTGAATATTGCTATCCGCTAGCACGACTATGGGATTTTCAAGCTAACATTGATGTACTTGTGCACAGCTTCACCATAATTCAGTCCCTCCAGGATTTCACGATCGCAGAAATGAACACAAACCCCGCAACGTTCGGAGGATTTTCCGCAGATTCGGGCCGAGACGCGTCACGTGACGTCATCACAACGCGCATTCGGCCGAAGCCCCCTTCGACTCACGAGCGTCGAACATGAGTACAGCTAAAAGGTCTCGTTTACCAACAAACATCACAGTGAAACGGCGCGCAAAACTATTCCGTGCGATTGCGATTTCGCCAATTCGAGTAGTTTTCAGTAAAAATAAATAAATAAATAAATAAACTAATCGCGTCGCAAAGCCGCAGCAAAATCAAACACAAAAAACCTCCACAAAATCCCGTGGGTACTGTTAACTGCTGGAGCAGCATGCCCACCCTAAAGCCTCTAACCAACACCAAAATTTAAATTAACCGAATTTTGGATTTTTTTTTTTTTTTCATTCAAATTTCATTTACGTTGTTATGTGACCGTGACATTTATTTTTAAATTTTTGTCATCCAAACTGCACCACCTCATATTCCCATTAGAGAGGATTGTGGATAACGTTATTAAGACGCTAAACTCTCGCAGTGCATTGTGGGATTTCATGAGTGGACATGGAAACAAAATGGCAAGACTCTGCAGCGAGTCTGTTAGAGCACGGAACTGGTCTTAGATCAAAACTCTACGCAGCTCTCACTGTGTGTGTGTGTGTGTGTGTGTGTGTGTGTGTTTCTCATTTCTTCTGACTGAATAAAAACCATTTTCTGGGTGAAAAATGCTTTTTTTTTTGCAGCGAGTGTAGTTTGTTTAAGCGTGTGTGCACACATGATCTCTCTTACACACACACACACACACTTTGCTTTTCATGCTTATCCTAATCCATTATTCACAACATTTACACCTCTGCAAGCAGCCATGAGCATTTCAGCTGTGTTCAGAAGCTCTGTAAATGAGAGAGAGAGAGAGAGAGAGAGAGAGAGAGAGAGAGAGAGAGAGAGAGAGAAACATGGACAGAAGAGGGTGCTTTCAATCTTATCTAAACAGCCAGCAACATGAAAGATAAACGAAGACACGCAACATTTCTATATCTCTCTTTACATACTGGAATCTGGGCATTGCTTTGCCGACCTCCAGCTTCCGCGTTGTCAGGACAGCAGTTACCAAGGCAACAGGAGCACCACAAAGCGGCTGCATTAAGGCCCGAATAGATGGAGAGCGAGAGAGGAGGCATGAGTGCTGCAGGAACGGGTTTACGTAAGCAAGGATGTGTGTGCGTGTGTGTGTGCGTGTGTGTGTGTGTGTGTGTGTGTGTGTGTGTGTGTGTGTGTGTGTGTGTGTGTACTGTACTCATCCACAGAGTGCCATCTCTACAGAGAGATAAAAAAGAGAGAACAGAGTATACAGAGAAAAATTCTAGGCAGAAATAAATTTTAAAAAGAAAAGTCCCTGAGGGGTGTGTGTGTGTGTGTGTGTGTGTGTGTGTGTGTGTGTGTGTGTGTGTGTGTGTGTGTCAGTCTGTCTGTCTGTCGTGATGATGACCCAACTTGAAACCCCAGCAGATCCAGATGTGAATGCAGAGCTCAAATCTGCTGCAGCAGTCAATGATATTGACTTTTTTTCAAAAAAACATTCATAATTATTATCTACTTCCTCCAAATAACATGTTTGCGGCTCTCATAACATTTGACGTGTGTGTGTGTGTGTGTTTGTGTGTGTGTCTGCAATACACTGAAGGTGCAGAACTGGAAATGAAATTTACTCTGTGTCCAAACACACACACACACACACACACACACACACACACACACACACACACACACACACACACACACACACACACACACACACACACATGACAGAGCCACTGGCCTACATTCTCTCTGAAATCCAATTACACACATCACCCTCTCTGCACACTGTGTGTGAGAACACGGCTAAAAGCGGCCCACACGCTGTGTGTTTAGAGCATAAAACTCATGTTTAGCGTCTGTTCATGACATCACAATTACTTTATATTTCATCTATGATGTCACAATTACTTTATATTTCATCTATGATGTCACAATTACCTTCACCTTCCATTCACAGTGCATGACTCATTTTTGCCTTCCGTTTATGTTTAATTTATACTTATGCCGTGAGTGTTAGATATGCTTGTTGTGGCTCTGCTGCAGATGTTAAGCAGCTTACACATTTAAAAAAAAACAAAAAAAAAACATATAAACATATGACAAAGTCGTATGAATTTGACTTGGAAAATAAGTGGGACGATTAGCACACATGCACCAAAGTATAACACACACCCGTCACATTACTACAGTCCAGCGTAGTCCTTCAGCATGTCCGGTACTGTTCTGTCCTCAGTTTAGTGAGGATGATATTTACTCATTATTATCATACTCTTGTAACGAATCAATCATTACTAGCATTACTCTTTTCCACCAGAATAATGTAATGGATCAACTTTAAACATGAAAAACGAAAACAGAAGCGCACGCTTGGATTCGAAGCACCTTTTTAAAGGAGACGAGTTTTAAAGCGTGCCCGCGTTATCTACCAGAATGTGTAGTAACTCGGATGAACCTGCAACGTTTAAAAATATTCTCCACCAGTTACAATTCATGTAACAAATTAAAAGATGTTTCAACACGTTTAAATGTATTCTCCAATTTATGTAAGGAATTAGCTCGACTGGCATGAAATATATCTATATATCTAATCAACGCGTGTCGTGACCAGTTATAAATATACATCAGCCATGAAAGGGAATTCGTGTATGTGCACATATACGTATAGATAATTAACTACAACAGATTATAATTAATTATGACTATGTATGTGGACAGCTTTAGGGTTAGCTGTAGTCTAGTTTGGAATTATGAACTCTAAAGAGTGAGTTTATCCTTCTGGCCAGGAAGGAAATTAACCCACGAAGCTTGTTATTAAAGATTAGAGCGGGTAATCGAGATCTTATGCAGCGTTTAATTGACTCATCACGTGACAAAACAGACAAATCAAGCGTGGGATTATAGATTTTAATAACTAGATGTAACTATGGATACACACGACTAACTCTAAGCAGAACATACATATGTGCATCTATATACAAGGAGAGAAAAGGTATAGAGAGAAAGTAATGAAGTAAAAGGGAAGCAGACAAAAACACAACTAATTAGCCTTTTTCAAAAACCAGCAACGACTTAAATCTCCTGTAAACAGGGGTACAATCTTAAACGCAGATATAGATCCATTAACTATACTTGCATGGCTTCGGTTTGAAAGCTCGCGCGAGGTCGTGTAGAGTTCGCTGGTTCGTTGCGCCATTTGCAAAAAGGCGTGAGCCGTGAAGAGGTTGCATCCTTTGTCCGGGAGAGAGAGAGATCCTGGCTTCCTCTTCCCGGGGCACGTGGCCCCGGGGGAGAGAGAAACCGGAAGAGTGTGAGTGAAGAGTTACCGAAGAGAGGACTGAGAGAGTGAGAGGAGAGGAAGAGAAGCAAGAGAAAAGTTTCAAAGCGTGGTGTTGTTTTAAAGACAACACCAACGCACACGCCTCTTTGGGCTATGGGCCAATCAGGAAGTTGGATTTGCATGTCCGGGGAGGAGCCGGTTTATACCGTATTATAAATGAAATTAAGAGAAAGCATGAAATAATGTATCCCATTGCAATGTGATATGCATAATCAATCACGGCATCTCGAGACGATTAACTACATACCAAATTCGATGGACTTGTAAAGAATATTACAAATAAAACCTGGTTACAGACATTTAAAATGATATCCTAAATTAAAACAATCTAAAATCATTAAGGTTAGTTACATAAACACACAATATATGTAAACAAGATAACATCACACTATTTAGGCATCGAATAATTACGTTATAATTACATGTTACATTGAAAAGAGAGAGATTTCTCCATTGTGTGTGTAAGGTAAGCTTGTGTGTGTGTGTGTGCGTGTGCGTGTAGGTAGCCTGTGTATGTGTGTGTGTGTGTGTGTGTGTGTGTGTGTGTGTGTGTATGTGTGTGTGTGTGTGTGTGTGTGTACCAAGGGGGGAAGTTTGGTCGTTAGCATTCCAAAGGTATCTGGTCAAACTGGGGCCAGAGTGGTCATTAAACAGATAGGGGTTTACAGCTCAAAAGAAACAAAAGAAACTTCTGTGCTAAGCCCAGGTTGATTCAGAAATCAGTTTGATACCGTCAGACGTTACACTCTGGTGTTAATGTTCTGAAGTTTGTGAAAAATGTGTAAAAGTTTTAAGAAGTGCTTAGATTTTATTTCATTTCATTCAAAGGAAGTCAGAAGAAAAGGTTTGAACCCCTTTTTCATATGAACTGAGACCGTCCGCATGAGACCGTGTTGGGTCTCTCTGGTTATCTGCGAGTTGCTTCCAACATCCACAAATGTACCCACACCTCGAACCTGCTGCAGTGCAAAGCAAACATTAACTAAGGCATTATGGAAATGAAGTCAGTCCGTGATAACGATTGGAGTAAAGCCATTAAGTCCACCAAATGAGATGTAATTTATTTATAATTGGCTAAACCAAACAGCTTTTAAGATTCCCCACAGACAGCAACTCAATGGATTTTCACATAATTAAGACGCACTGAGTGACAAACCAATGTGCAAATGTATTGAAGCCTTTTAAATTTTTATAATTAGACGACACGTTTTAATCCTGGTTTTAGCACATATTTAGAAAGCAGATGAAATTCTCAACTGGACTGGAATGGAACCAATGTAACAATTACTGTAATTTTCAGTTTCTGTTCATGGCAATATCCGAAGGCATTATGGGTATTCTGTACCTGCTACTCCATGAGTGTTTTTCAAACGGAAGGCTGAGTCCTAGTGAGGTTTCATATGTCGGGTGCCATGTCATCAAGCGCTGTCGAAGGCCGTCTCAATTTGAAGGATCCTTGGAAGGCAGCCTTCGTTTCGTGGCCTTCATTTAGCAGATTTTGAAGGATTCATCAGTGCATCCTTTGTGTCCTTCAATCACCCATAATCCTTTGCATACCTTCTGAAATTCATGAAAAAAAAAATTGTTCGATGCTGAGGAGGAGTCTAGCCTTGACTGTTCTAGGAAGGACGCAGCCTCACTAGGACGCAGCCTTCTGTTCGAGAAACGCCTCATATCATTTGGACACTACCCTGTTGCGGTGCATTGTGGGAATTTAATAGTGCACTGATACTGATCCACTTTGCTTTGGGACAGGGATACTAAATGTCCAGACAATTACTTGAACCGTCTGTTTTATATCATTAGCTTTAACTCTTCATTTCATGACGTAACAGCGAGCCCCACCTTCCATTTCAACCTACTTTTACTTTTCTTTAATGATGTCATAATGATGGAATAATTTCATATTCCATTTATGATGTAACAATTTGTATTTTGTTCTGAATTCATGTTTGAAGTTTCTGGTGGGATGTTCAGAAAGAAATTTCAGTGATTTAAGGGTTGTCTTGTAGATTTAATGTGTACGTGGTGTTTGGGGCTTTTGAATCATGTTCTATCAATAAATTATTCCATAAAGTTTAAGGAGTTCACAGTTATTGACTAAATTATGACAAAAGACAGAGGCTTATATTTAAAGGCAAATAACTGATTAGATGTGAGCATTGTGAGCATCAGCATCAGGACTGTAATGATTGGACCAGCTGTGAAGAAATGGACTGAGCAAGAACCCAAAATAAATCAAAATAGGCGTCTAATGTGAAGGAAAGACCACAGAAAGACCAGCCCAACCATCTCCACAAGTATTGTGTCATAAGAAGTAACTGTGAGCTGAAAGAACCAGGGTGAACAAGGGATAATATTATTGATATTCCCAAAGATCAGTGTTCATACTGGTGTGTGGTTAAAGATTGTTGGTTTTGGTGAAGATGGAATGAAATGCCATCCATTTATTAAGACAAAAGTCCAATGAGCCAGTGGTGACACTGTTCTTCTGTAGCTTAGTGGTTAGGGTAACCCTCCCTGGTGGGGTATGTAGTAGGTTTGAATCTGCTTTTAGTCAGTTTCCTACAAAGAACCTGAATTTAAAAGAGAAAGGTTTTTTTTTTTTTTTTTTTTTTAAAAGGCATGTTCAGCATGAGATTTGTGGCTCAGTTGGTTGAGCTTTGCCTGTGGTATTAAAGATTATTGGTTCAAAGCCCACTCAGGGCTTGAAATAACACTCTGTCAGAATGTGATGATAGTGACCCATATTCTTAGGTGTCTTTCAAATCACTTCCTCTCCTTTAACCCTCCCTGCTCACCCCTTTGATTTCCTTCTCCATCAATCTCCTTTTACTCTCCGTTCAGGTTTCCCCACCAACCCAAATTGTATAAGATTTGAACCAATATGGACGCTACGAATTCTATCACAGTACCACTGACCTTTACACAAGTGGGGGTTTTTTTGGCCAGGTGAAGTTTAAAATTGAACCTTAATCAAAAAAGAACGTACCATATAACTTCCAATGGTCCCAATCATCAGTGTTCTTACTGGTGTGTGGTTAAAGAATGTTGGTTATGGTGAAGATAGAATGAAATGCCATCCATTTATTAAGCCAAATGCCCAACAAACCGGCAGTAGCTTAGTGGTTAGGGTAACCCTCCCTGGTGGTGTATGTAGTAGGTTTGAATCTGCTTTTGGTCAGTTTCCCAGTTTAACACATCAAATATAACATTATGTTCCTGAAATATCAAGCATTTTTATCGTGCCTCCTTAAACTTACCGTTATCGATATCAACATTAAAAAATTTGAGAGTTGTGTCAAACCGAAATGCACTGTGGGTAAATGCAGCTCTTGAAGGTTACCCTGTATTCCATTCACATCTTCACTAGAGTGGAATTGTGTGTATCGTGATGGTTAGTGGAACGTCAGTGAGGGTGCGTTAATAATTGTCAGTAATTATTACCTTTAATCAAGCTTTGGTCTCGAAACATGTGCATTCTGTTGTTTCAGAAAGAAAAGAAGAGCAACCAGAATAAAACCAGGAGGAGAACATTCCAGAAACTTCCCAGCAGACTCACATTAGTACAACAGACGAAATCTTCCATTTTGGGTTGGACTGGTGTTGGTGTGGCAGCTTCACCTGCAGCTTCCTGTTACTGAAACTGTACTGAGACTACAGGGATGGGGCTGAAGGTAAAGAACCAACTCAAAGTTAAAGACCAACTTGTCCTAATTTAATCTTTCTGAAAGTTATTGGACAAAAGTCCAGTGTTTCGGCACGGCCACCCCTCTTCCATAGCGTCGTGGTTAGACAAACACTCTCTGGTGGTGTATGTGATAGATTCAAATCTGCTTTTATTCAGTTTCCTACTAATAACCTCAATCTAAAAGGGAATGTTTTTGTTTTTAAATGATGTTCTTGTATGAAGTTTTCTAGCTTGTTGTTGTTGTTGTTGTTGATGATGCAAAACAAAAGTCCAACTTGCCAAACCCAGCACATTCCTTTCCTAGCACAGTGGTTAGAGTCATGCTTCTCTGTAGTGCATTGTGCAAGTTCAAGCCTGCTTTTAGACAGTTTCCTACTAATAGACAGAATGTAAAAGAGAAATGTTTTTTTTAAAAAAAGGGGTTTTTGGTGTGAGTGTGGTAGCTCAGTTGGTAAAACTTCACCATTGATGCATGAGGTTGTGGGATCAAAACCCAATGCAGTTGCTGAAATACAATGAGACAGTGTGTGATATACTGAGGAAAAATGGGGTGGACAATGAGAGCCACTGAGTTGGGGCAATCAGTTGGCTACATAGAAAGAGATATGGTGGTCAGAGAGAAAGAGACCCTCAGTTGGTGGTCAGAGAGCCACAGAGAGAAAGAGACCCTCAGGTGGGGGTTGCCAGTGTTCCAAACACAGATACATGGTGATATACTGATTTGGGGCAGTCAGTGAGCCACACAGAGTGAGAGATGTGATGGTGCAAGGATTTGGGGTGGCCAAAGAGATATAGTAGCCTACTGAGTTGGGTTGGCCAGTAAGCTGTGGTAGGTGGAGGATTACTGGCAAGAGGGACAGGGCTGAATGGTCACCATTAGAAGAAAGAGGTTAAAGTGTTTAGTTATTACACAAGGACCAGAAGAAAACCATCAACCATTGACTTTATTATGTCTTCAACAACTCCTTCCTTCCTCCATCACCCTCCTCCCTTCTCTCACCACCATCATTTCTTCTTTTTCTTTTGCCCTTCATACCACCTTCATGCTTGCCACCATCAACTCACATAGCCAGGGTGAGATTTGAACCCTCAACCTCACAGATAAGCAGCAAGGTATTTACCACAGCACCACCAAGCCAGGCATGATACAAAGGGCTTTTTCTTTCTTTTTAAAAATCAGACCTTAACTAATTGGAAAATTAAAAAAAAATAAAAATTAAAAAATTAAAAAAATAAAAACCTTTCAGTGCTCATAAAAACCTGATTAATATTAAGCATGATGTCTCAATTATGTTGATATAAATTTCATTTATGATGTCATAATTACCTTCATTTTGTTTGACGTCACAGTCACTTTAATCTTCTGTATATGATGCCACAATTCCTTCTAATTCATATACGTAACAATGACCTTCACCTTCTGTTTATAACGTAACACTTACATTACTTTTACCCTATTTTTATATCACAGTTAATTTAAAGTTTCATTTATGATGTAACAGTTTCCTTCACTTTCCCTTTATGACTCAGCAACTGCGCAAAATTTACCTTTACCCTGAATTTACTTACTTACATTTAATAGGTAGATTTTTAGAGCGGCACGTGCACACTCGCCTCACGGAGTTCAGAGTAAGAGATGACAATAGTTCCTAATTGGCTCGGTACCCGCGGTGCTCTGTGGTGCTTTATTGCTGTGCCGCGAAGTCGTTTAAATGGATGTGGCCAAAAAAAAAAAAAAAAAAAAGTTTAATATGGCGTGGCAAAGGTGTTTCAGCTGCTCTAATGGTAACGAACAGAAGAAAAAAGAAGCAGAAGAGTCTTATTACGCGGCTTTAGTTGTATAATTCGCATATTCTTCCAGGGTCTTTTTTTTTTGCCAGTTAATTGAGACGAGCACAAGCTGGATGCGGTGCCTCAACCTTCCGCTGCTCTGTTAATGTATTCTGAACTGGAGCAGCAGATGTCACAGCAGTTAAATTTAACGATAGAGTCTGTTATTCTGGTCTTTTCATCGGAACGGGCTGCGAGAGCTGCAGTCTGAAATGCTCTTTCACAGCCAGACTTCCTTCGGGAGCACGAGCAGCACGAGCAGCACGAGTGGCTTTGGGAGAGAGAATTCAATCCATCAGTACGAGACATTGGAAAAGGCATAAGGTAGCAACAGAGAGAGAGAGAGAGAGAGAGAGAGAGAGAGAGAGAAGATCAGCAGTTATCAGCTCTGTTCTGATCAGACTGTAATCAATTTGGACTTGATCTGACATCAGAATTAGATTGTATCATTTAGAGTGTCTTTGTGTGTGTGTGTGTGTGTGTGTGTGTGTGTGTGTGTGTGTGTGTAAGCCCAGTACCAAACAGAGTAATTCTCCTCTAATGAGGCCGAGATGTCACGCACATTCACCCGAATCTGAAATCGCTTTATAACTTCAGAGAAATCTACAGATTGAATAAACGACCAGGACTTAATGACCAGGTCAATTAACCAGTTTTTTTTTAAAACACACACACACACACACACACACAAATGACGTGTAGATGTGGAGACCTGGGAAAACCCTTCACATGATGAAATTTTGCCATTTACGATATACAGTCTTATATATATATATATATATATATAGACTTTCCTGACGTGAAATATGTCGTTTTTTTTTCCTTTCGCATGAATCAAAAATCGAAACAGGGAGAAAATCGCACTGAAACATTTCATTACGACATTTTGACTACAAAGATATCGTAGCTACCCAACGCCTTGATCAAAGTGTGATGTTCCCTGTGTGACGAAATCACACTTTGTACGTGAGACACACTATATTCATGTCTCCGTAAAGCAGAGATGTCGGAGTATGTTATAGGCAGAAAAAATAATCAATTTTTGGCCAAAACCTGTTTTTAAATGGGGTTTTTTTTTGTTTTGTTTTGTTTTGTTTTCAGCCACAGCAACAACTCAACGTTTAACGTGTGAAACAAAGATAGAGACGTGTCGGAACAGAGATACTCAAACACGTGCTAATAACTGAACTGAAGGACGCCGAGTGACAGAAGTGTGTGATGAAATGAAACGTAGCTCTTGCCTCATGTATGAAACGGCGTGTTTGTTTTTGCTCGCTGTGACACACTGAAATCTGGTTACACCTGGACTTTGCTTTAGTTGACACGGGAACTTTCTTGAGAGAAATAGAGGCTGGGATGGAGAAAGCTGAAAGAGAGAGAGAGAGAGAGAGAGAGAGAGAGAGAGAGAGAGAGAGAGAGAGAGAGAGAGAGAGAGAGAGAGAGAGAGAGAGAGAGAGAGAGAGTAAAGGGCAGGATGGTGTCTAACAGGTGTCAGGTGTGTTACGAATCCGGCATGTTGTGCACACACCATAAAAATAATTGGGTGCCGGGAGTTCATGATACACTGCTCACACAAAAATAACACACACACACACACACACACACACACACACACACACACACAGTCAAGTAACAAAAACAACAGAGTGTGGTTAGAGGTTAGAGACTGTGGAAAGAGAAAAGGGTCTGAATAATCAACACTTACGGTTAGGATTAGTAGGAATCATATGTAAAAGTGACCTGAAAAACACACACACGGTCTCTCTCTCTCTCTCTCTTACAAACTAAAACTCACATTACACCTCTGGTCATTACGTTACACTAGAGTTTGTCTCGTCTGCGTGAAGCGTCTCCCTGTTTTGCGTGATACAAAGCTGGCGTGACGACGCTCAACGCTTTGATTTCAGTAAACACTTTCACCCTCTGTTATTCCCTGTGATCTCACAGCGGCCTCCGAAACAGTGTTAAAATAAATAAGTAAATAAATAAATAAATAAATACATAAATAAATAAATAAATGCTTCTAGCTTTGAAGTTTTGTTTTTCGCGAGAGGTGCCCGTTTACAGCTCGAAGTGGCTGCGAGCGGAAAATGTGAAATGTTTTTAGACGTACGTTGTAATTTACGTCTTTTCAGACTGGGAGTCCTGAGCAAGGCCTTGAGCAAGGCTCTCATTAGCCGAGGCCATCCGGTTCGCTTATGACATCCGTGTTATACTTCGAACAAAACAAATGATGTTTAAGATGTGAGCTTGTGCAGAGCACACAAATGCCGACAAACTCCTGGCTTAAAAGGCCCCGTTTTTTTTTTTTTATGCTAGCACCTGCGAAGTGTGCTGTTTAATGTCTGAATTTGGCTAATTCGCTTGGGCGTAAACCATTTCTTCGAGCTGTTCGAGCTCATTTCCTACTTAAATAGATACTATATATAAACAGATACTGATATGCAGGTTGGTGGAATTTTCCTTTAATTTCATTCAAATGCAATAAAGACCTTCTCTCCATGTCTGATGCTACAAGCAAGAACCAAACGAGATAAAGTGAAGGAGTGAACTAAATCATAAAGTATCAGTTACATGGCAATGATCAAACGTTCTGTGTTAAAGGCTCTGCTGAGTTCGCAGGTCTTTATGATCTGATGCTGTAACTGCAGTCGCTTTATAAAAGCAAACTCGTGCTCGTTTTCACTGCTCCGCCGTGGCTCTGGTGTGTGTGTGTGTGTGTGTGTGTGTGTGTGTGTGTGTGTGGGGGCTGGAATCCAAATTACACCCTCTTTTGCTTTCTCACCGACGCCACAACAATAGGAGAGGAGGGGAAATGTCAGCGTGGCGTGTGGTAGCTGCCGTGGTTTATTTGTGTTCTGTCTCTTATCGGGACACGGCCGTGTCTCACTGCAGCCAGGAAGCGTGAGAGTTTGCCTCCGTTGTGTAAGACAAGTTTTTTTTTTTGTATGTTTGTTTGTTTTTTGTTTATTTTATTTTATTTTTTTACAAAAACTGAGCACTACACTGACAAAGTCTGAACAGCCAATCTCAGCCCACGGTGTGGGGTAGCAAAAACGTCCTTCCAACCAGAGAAGGTAAAACAGGGACTATGCGGCGAGTCTTAAACGAGAAGACGGCAATCTGTATCCAGAATCCAAGCAGAATCCAATCCACTGTTTAAAGGGATGAAGGACTAAATTCCCACCAGAGCAGACAGAGCCACACCTAAGCACAGAGCCTGAAGTACTTCTGAATTCATGTGGGTTGTAACTGCATTTGGAACCCAGACCACTTACCCCATGGTATATCTGTTTCACTTTACTGTAAACAGTTCCATGCTGCATATGTCCTTATCGTTTTTCTGCATTTCATTCACCAAAAATATATAATTACCTGCCTTATCCTGCAGTTACAGAGCATCAGGAGCAGAAAATACCGGAGTACTCCGTTAATAAAAAAAAAAAACGATCAAGAATATTTTCAGGTGGGTCTCCGCCGTGACCTTTTTCATTTCGTCAGTTAAAAACATTTACTTTTTTTTTTTTTTTACTTTGCAATACTTGACTACGTTTAAATGTTTTTACTTTCACTTTTAACTGAGTGAGAATTTGGCACATTATCTATATTCATATAAGTAGGCTTAAGGTCTCCGGTACCGGGTTCTCCCGCTTCCTTCCTGCCTCCCGATAATTTCCAGGAACTACAAACCTGCTTGTTCGTATATATTAATCTTCTGCGATCAAACTTAAAACAAGTGGTTAAAAAAAAATTTTTAAAAAGAGAGTAAAAAATTGAGCAGTGTGTGTGAGATGCAGGCTAAATCAGGTTTACGTAAGGGTCATCCATGCTGAAGTGCAGACTCTTATACGGGCCTGTAAACCTACACACTGACAGGGTCTCAGGCTCCACACACACACACACACGTGCGTGCACACACACACACACACACACACACTGAGGAGCAAGCAGGTGTCAGTGTGATTTCGCAGCTCATGTTTGCCCGGAGTCAACATTAAAATCCTAATCCTGTTTAAACACGTTGAATTTTTTATGAAAAAGTCTAAAATCTCCTGCTGTAATTATGAGCCATTAAACATCATTAGATTATCAGGGGAGGTGACGCGGCGTGCGTGGGCGAGAGGACAGAGCGCTAGTCGCCGCGTGTTTTGCGATCGGGCGAGAAATGATTTAGCAGGAAGCTTATTTTGTAAACAAGACCACAAAAAACACGAACGCAGTGTGACACAAATAACAAAACCATAACAAAAACAGCAGTGATGAACTGCAGCTGACTGATAGAGAGAGAGAGAGAGAGAGAGAGAGAGAGAGAGACGGATGTGCAGACAGTTTCTATTCTCAGAACCAGAAGCACAGATAAACAACCAGCACACTTCCTCATTCTCATTCTCCTGTACTGCTGTAAATGATGAAGCAGACGCTTTTAGTGGTGTGTATCTGTCCTTCAGAGACGATATGATGAACATCTCAGTACGTGATCAGTGATCTAATGCTGGAAAGATACAATTTAATCAGGACCAGAGGCCATGCCTCCTTCACTGTGGCCAAGACACAGACGCCACACCTACTTCTTTGGAGTGATAGACAAACGCCACGCCTCCTTTACTGGGACTGAGACTCAAAGGCCACACCTCCTTTAATGTGTCTGAGATTCAAAGGCCACACCTCCTTCACTGGAACTGACATAAACAGAGGCCACACCTCCTTCACTGTGACTGACAGACACAGAGGCCACACCTCCTTCACTGGGACTGAAACTCAGGCCACACCTCCTTCACTGGGACTGAAACTCAGGCCACACCTCCTTCACTGGAACTGACATAAACAGAGGCCACCGCTCCTTGACTGAGACTGGTGGACAAAAAGGCCTTGCCTCCTTCATGGAGACTGACAGGGCCACACCTCCTCCACTGGGAGGTCACGCCCCCTTCCCTAAGACTGGTAGGCACATAGGCCAACGCCTCCTCCACTCTGACTGACAGATACAGAGGCCACGCCTCCTTCGTTAGGACTGAGACACAGTTTTAATGACTCAGCAGCGTGTTTTTGAGAAAAAAGTGTTTGTTGTTCTGAGTAGTTTTGTCACACTCAAGGATATTGTGGTATTTTTATTTTTTTTTTATGCCTCAACACACCTGATTCAACTCATCAGCTAATTACGGAGCTCTTCATGAGCAGAACGCGACGCTGGAGTGGAAAATCACCGCGCCGTGTATCTCTGCGGCCCTTCATGAGTTCAGCTGGGCAGCACCTGGATTAACGAACCACGGCTTAGCCAAACCCAATTAGCGCGTCAGAAAGTTTCCTGCAAGCTCTGAATGCAAACGTCCTCCATAAATTAAGAGGATGTAAACAAAGCAGCGCTAAGCTACCAGACCGCGGCGTTATTAAAAGCAGTCCGGCAGACATGGCCCGCATTAACACGAGGACTCTGAAACAGAGCTAATCAGCGGGGGAGGATTTACTGTAGATCGACGTCTAATCCGCTCGCTTCTCCCCAGGCTTTGTAATCACGGTGGAACATTTTACTCCGAGTTCAATCTCGGGCCGCAGACAGCCGTATGCAAATACGCTCCTTCCCACGCTGACCTGCAGCTCTGGAGATCAACGCTGATTCAGTGGCCAATTATGAAAATGTCTCCAACAGCAACAGTAGTTGTGAAATGCGAACGTCTGGATTGATTTTTGGCTCGCCGAAGCCAGTGCCTTCTTAGCAACTTTGAAAACACTTGGATCGGAGAAGAATAGAAATATAAAGTGCTCTGGAAGATTTATTCCTGTGACAAGCACATTTGAGGATCGTCCAAAGCAATTACTCAAAACCGGTGTGTGAGTGAAAGCCAAACAATGCTAATGAAGCCAACAGATAATAAAAGCGAACGCGGGCTGGTTAGCATAACGTTATGCCGCTTGGAGAGATTAGCACTGCTTGAGTGAAATAAGTAAATGTATTAGCTCAGGCTGGTAAGTATTAAACTTCACCCTCTAAATAAATAAATAAATAAATAAATAAAAGACCATTACATACCAGACTCTGCTTGCTTCAGGTCGATAATTGAAAAGTCCCTGAAAGGCATCTCTAAAAGTGTCCTGCTCTGATACGACTTCACTTTCATCAACGAGCCATTAAATGGATGAAAAAGCTGCGACTGTTAAAGTAAAAAACCTAACCTTCACATCCAATCCTGAGGAACAACAGCGTGACCCGGTCATGTTTACTCAAGAAATTAAAGAAGAAAAGCAAGAAGAAGAAGAAGAAGAAAAAGAATCCCCATCTGCATCTTACACCGATCATGCTGTTCAAAAGTTTACACCCCCCTGGCTCTTAACGTATCGTGTCGTCTTCTTGAGCATCGGTGAATGTCTGCACCTTTTGTAATAGTCGTGTACGAGTCCCTCAGATGTCCTCGGTGTGAAAAGATGGATCTCAGCATCATATAGTCTGTTGGAAAGGGGTCAAATATGCAGGAGATGCTGGAAAACTAAACAATGTGCAGGACCTGGAGGATTTTTCTGAAGAACAGGGGGCAGTTTAACTGCTCAGGACAAACAAGTGGCTCATGAACAAGTATCACAAAACATAAAAACAGTCGTCGATCATCCGGGTAACGACACGTAATGTAAACAACTGGTTCATCTGTGTAAATTCAGTTATTATTGTGTCTTGTGGACGATATGTAAACATCTGTTATGTGAAATGGCTCATTCAGGGCAGTACTAAAAAGCAACGTGCAATTTTTATGGTCCCTCTCAATTAAAAAAATAATAATAATTAACATTTTGCAGATTCTGCAAGGTGTATGTAAACTTAAGACCTCAACTGCAGCAGTGCGAGCGTGGAGAACGAAGCGGAAACGCAGGAGCGGCACTAAGAAGGACGTGGACGTGCTTGTGCAAATAAGTCCATTAAGGAAACGTGGCATCCTTAAACATCAGCATACGCAGAGACATGCATCCTTAGCACTTATAAGTGATGATAAGTTCCACCTGGAAGTCACCGCATCGTGATTGCGGGCTTGTTGGTACTGAAACGACGCTTAAAAACGTTACAAATCATTAAAAACAGAGATTATTGCTGGGGGTCGGACACTTCTCCTGCGTTGATCATCCGCGATACTTTACGACGTTCGGGTTTCACCGTTCAGTGACGTGAGATTTCCGCCTACGTTAACCGCCTGGGTGCTGAGGAAGAAAGCGATTCGGTGATGAAGATGGCGCCGCGACTGTTTTAAGAAATGTCGTAACAATTCCGCGAAGGTCTTAGAGGAGTTATACGCTTATATTAATGGTTAGAATGATTCACCAAGATACCGCAGAAGAGGGGGGAGGGGAGGGGGGGGGGTGCTTGGGGGGGTGCTTTGGGGGGGGTGAGTTCACAAAGAAAGTTCTCCCTTCTCAGCTTCTACACAAGTGTAAATGATTTAACTCCTCCTGGATAAATATTTATCGAGGCTGATCTATTGAGATTGATCTGGGTAATTAGAACGTGCTCGTTTAAGCAGACGGTATATTCAGGCGAGGAGAGGAATCAAATCCATCTCAGTTCATTAGCCGTGCTCTGCGAGACGACTGCGCTACAGTGATATTGAGAGGGCTGTTAAGGAACACCGTAAACACATCAGCAATTTCTTCAGAGTAATTGGAATCAGAGAGTCACGGGTAAGTACCACCGTACGTTATTTTACACTGCGAAGCAAAACAGGACAACGTGCAGGATTAAATAATTACCCGCAAAATAAACGTCTTTCATAACGAGCGATGACTTTGTATTCCTCTGCACTGCACGCTTTGAGATATTCCGCTGCGCTCGCATATTACCGCTTCCTCCATGCAAATGCGGGGGTATTTTTGGCATTGCAGCGAGCGATGGCGATCATCATGAGACTCCGGTTCTGCCGCCTGGAGGAGAACCTGCACGGCTTTATCCCCCTTCAGGGCCTGTCAATCAGCATCACTCCTCGGGAAACTTTTCCACGCTCGGCACACACGGTTCGAACACCGGCTCAGTCGCAGGAAAACTTCGTGAGTTCCGGGAGTTTTGAATAAATTGATTCCATATTCAACTGATTGATAAAGTTCCAGGAGCTGGGGCGTCGTCATTAGTTCAGGAAGATGGAGCTGCTCCTGAAAATCATCTAACCTTATTTAATAGTCTGTGATTGAAGATTGGCTTCTGTAGTTATGGCTAATTTCGTTAACAATTAACCACATCCTGTTCTTTCAGTGATCACTCAGGACACACACACACATGACTTGGTGTCATCCGTAAACAGTAATTGAACCTGTGGATGTCATCAGGGACGCCATCTTGGATTTTTTTGGGGGGGTTTTTTTGCTGTCGTTCTTTGGCGAAATTTGGTGTCATGGAGAACACGAGGTGATGTTTGAATTTACAACACACAGAGCAGACTAGAGTGTTTCATAAGCGAAAATCTGAAAGCCGAAATAAGGCTTGTGTTGTAGACGTGCATGGAACACGACTTCCACATAATAAGAAAACAAAAACTGCTCAAGCAGCGCTTTACCGTCAGTGGTGGAACTGCGCACTTCTGTGTTCACAAAAGCGGACGCATACTGTATGGAGTAGCGTCTCAAAACGTCCGGTGAGGCAGCGAACAACGGCAGCAAATACGGGTCGCAGTCACTGCAGATTCAACAAACGCACAAATAATTCAACAATATGCAAACATTCATACTCGAGCACTTTGTGCTACTCACCGGGATGAGGATAAGAATTCTAAGATTTTAAAAGGCAACACATACAGCGCTGTGCAAAAGTTTTAGGCCCCCTATTTTTTTTTTTTTTTAGTACGAACTTTGTTATAGATTTCTTATTTTATGACGTCTACATGATCAAGTCGGTACAAAAAAACATTTTAGATTCCCAAACATTAGTTTTCTAGCACAAAATGAAATGTTACAGAAAAATGTTTGTATGTCATTAAAGAAAGCAGCGTATTAAGTAAGAGACACTTTTCAGACAAAAAAAAAAAAAACACAATGAAGGCTGCTGGGTTTCGCTGCAAAAATAAGAAGTGAGTGCGAAGGTCAAAGTGTCCAGAAGAACTGATGCTCAATAAAACTCACCAGCTCATTTCCTTATAAAACTGCACTAATTGTACTTGGAGACTACTATTTTTTTTTTTTTTTTTTGTCACACCAAATATTGACTTTGTTTCATTTACTACTGTTTACTGCTCCTTACGGTATTTTTTTTAAAAATGTAGAAACATATAATTTCATTATTTTGAAGGCATCTGTGCTCTACAGCATTTCTTTGCATGTGCCTAAAACTTTTGCACAGTCCTATATATATATATATATATAATCTTAGCAAGTGAAAATATCTAGAATATAGTCGAATTTATCGAGTATTTCTCATTATAAGATTACAATAAACGAAATATAAGATCATTAAACTTATTTCTAGACATTATTACTCATTTCAAGCGTGAAATACTTTTGTTCTATCGGTAATTTTGCTTCTTTCTAGAAATAAACGCTTGAAAGGAGCAAAATTATCTGCCGATAGAACAAAAGTATTTCAAGCTTGAAATGAGTACAAATGGCTTGAAACAGGTTTAATAATCTTATATTTGGTTTATTGCGATCTTAGAATAAGAAACACTAGATAAATTCGACTATATTCAAGGTGTTTCCACTTGCTAAGATGATGTTTTTTTGGGTTTTTTTTTTTTTTTTGCAGTGCTTACGTGAATCTGGAATATACTGTTTATAGACGGATCAGAACACAGCCATTTTTAGTCTGGATCAGGAGTAAACAAACAAACAAATGAACAAATCGCTGGTTTAAAATGAACACTTTCTTCATATATATTCTACTCTGCGTCAGATCTCTTCCTCGTCTCTTTAGTGTTAAATTATTGCTGATGTTTTTTTGCGCTGGGTATGCTGCTGTATATATACTCTGAAGGTCCAGAGGTGTCGTTTCTGCCTTTTCTAATCCGTCCTCTCTCCGGAGACGAGCCGACACCGTTGTCCAATAAAGCGCTGCGCTGCCGCCGGCTCCCAGGCCATAAAGAGCTGACACGAGGGAGCTTAAAGATAATACAGCTCAAATTGCTCGAGACTTCAGGCGCTGTGTATCCTTCACTCCTTACAGACCATATTCCACATTTCAGAGGCATATGCTCACAAGCCAGGGCCCGAAAACGTAGAAAACTATCACGTCGTCTAGATGCAACATGTGCACATGGACAGGATCGGACAGTGCTCGAGAGATTATACTTCGTCACTACGCGTAAGTATTATGCACTATGCACTATTCTACGCCATTTTGTAGTATAAACAGTGTGATTAGTGTGTTCGCACTGAAAAAACCCCCAAAAAAACACAAAGTGCACTCTAGGTTCCCGGACGATGCACTCATTCAACCGAAAAAAACGACGTGTGGAACGATGGACATTTCATGCACTCAACAGTCACAACTTTCCTTACGTAGCGGATGGGGAGGGGCTACAACGGAAAAAAAATTAATAAAAGATAGCAAAATTCGCTTGCGGAGACGATTAAGCCTCCGTCTGACGATGACTGAGGACTTGTGGGTCATAAAAGGAAACATAAACAGTAAAATGTACCAATTCATTTTTGTTATCTGTTTGTGCCATTTGAGACGATACTACCCTTCTAAAATTCATACACTAAATGACAGAGTGTACAGTATAGTGCATAGTATAAGTGTATAGTGTGTCATTTAGGACACACTGTATGTTTAACTAAGTGAGCCTGTTTTATGCCAGGTTAGACTAGCATCGATTTCTGAAATACGGTGTAACTGAGATCGAATGATGTTTTCAGACAAAACGGCGTAACTGCTTTCAAGCAAAAATGATGAACGGTTTTATATAAGTAATAAAAGTTACTTTATACGTGAAAACCTGACGTTAACTAAATTCCGTCAGTTAAATACATGAGTTTCTGACACGTCAGTTATGCTTCCACTTAAGTATAATTTCTCAGTACTTCCTCCCTGAGCATGGATTTGAGGTAGCGGTGCAAAAGAGAGCACAATGACAAAAAGTGTCATGCTGAAGTACTACTTTAACGCTTTAATGATGTTTCTATTGTATCCGTTTAGAAAGGCATATTCACATCTGAAGTACTTCGTTTCGTTAAAGTAGTTTTAATGGGGGAAGATGAATTATGAAACGGTTATGCTTGTGCACGATCCTTTTGCGACTGTAATAGTAATTATACATGTACAGAAAGTTTAGATAAAGTCTGTACAGTACAGTGTTTTGCTTTTCCTGTCTCTGTTTACGACCGATAGGACGTGCAAAGAAAGAATTCCCTGTGTGTATATATATATATATATACTATAATCAAGTACTATAATAGATTACACTGCTATAATATACTGTAAAATCAAGATACAAATGCAAAACTGAATTTGTTTAAACTTTAGTTCATTTTCAAACTAATTTGAATTGTCTGGTTTATGATGAATCTATACTTGAAACAAATCTAAATAATAAGCAGAGATGATACTTATATTAACCTTCTGTTACAAATCTTCAGTATTGTCGATACACAAGCTTAAATAAAATTATTAATATTGTTGTATTATATTATTAAATTATTATTAAACTATTTTTTAGTCTAATCTATTTTATCGCACAATTACATAAGCGTGCAATTTTCTTGCGTTCTTTTTTCATTTCGTTTATTATTGTTGTTGTTTTTATTCCTTTTTCTTTTCTTTACCATTACGATCATCACACACTACATGTATCTGTAATCTGTAAAAGAATATATATATATATATATAGATAGATAGATAGATATCTTGAGTACCCTGTAAGGTACTTATAAATAAAACTGTTATTATAATTATTTTTATTATTTTCATTATTTCAAATGACTTCAGTAATGATTCCCCCCCGATTCAGGGTCAGTAATGAGCCGAAGTGAGGTGTGATGGAGGAAGAGTTAAGGAGGAGGGGGAACAGTTGAGGAGGGGAAACAGCGTGATGCTCTCCTGCGAAGACGCCGAACGAGGGGTCGATCGCTCTTAACAGCGCTGCGTTCATGACTCTGACCTCCCATCAGCGTCAGGAGAACACGTCTCTCTCGCCCTCTCGCTCTCTCTCTCTCTCTCTCTGTCTGATTTATTCTCTTTTCTTTCAGTTGTTGTTTCTCAAAGATACGGTCATGAAATATTGAAGATGCAGGGTAGATATCATGGGGAGGAGAAGAAGAATGTCTTTTTTTTTTCTCTTTCAGGTGAGTGACAGAAGGCTCAGACTGTGAGCGTTCTCTCAGGCTCCTGCTGACTCACACACACACATACACACACACACACACACACACAGAGCGAGAGAGAGAGAGAGAGAGAGAGAGCGAGAGAGCTCTGTGTGTCCATTCTGTTGGGCAGATTTACTGCAGCTATAAACTTTTTCAGAAAAGTGGACAATGTAAAAAAAAAAAAAGTCATGGCCAAAGTTTTCTCCAGAGTGTTTCACAGTTTGCCTTCTTGCCCTTGCACCGTCACATCTTCTATTACCCCAAAAGCAATTCCAAAATCTTGATGATCGAAAACTGAAAATAGTTAAAGCCAACCGAAGCTCGACGGTAAATTGCCAAACCAGTCTGTACAGGATTTCTGAGGGTTTTTTTTTTTTTTTTTTGATTGTTGCGGCCAAAAATGCTTGATTCTTCTGTGGCCTTTTTCAAAATTGTCAAACAGGAAGGAAGCTGTTGAAGGAACCGTTTCAGACGTTTGGCCTAGCTGTGACCTTGTCCACTTTAGGATCCATTCCAAAATCTCATCAGTTCATCTGCTGGTCACAATCATCATACCGTATAAATCCTACGAACATTCAACCACTCGCTCTTGAAATATCGCGCCTGAGATAACGACAGTCTCGGACGGACGGATCTGAAAACATAACGCCTCCACCACTAAAAAAAGATTAGAAAACAGAAAAGGGGGCAGAAAACCCCATTTCAATAATGTTTAAATAGTCCCCCAAATCTACACACGCCTTGTCACGTTACCAAGAAAACACACAAACTCCTCCGTCCTGAAGACTTTCCCACGGGAAAAAAAAAACAAACATACTGACTGTTACAAAGTGCCGACACTGGAGACTCCTTCCACGGAAAAACCGTCCACGCGTATTTGCTCCTTAGGTAGAAGCCATGCCTAATCTGTTCTGAACTCATGATGTTATGTAAGATGGCTAGCTATGTGATGTGGTACCTTAGAAGCCCTGTGTCATGGCCTGTACACTTAACCCTACTAGCCCCTTAGCCGAATGCAAGTTCGCAGCACAACTCAGACGAGGTAGTCTCTGCACCTCCGTGTCATTCCTGACAAAGCGTGCCTTATTTATGCCTTGGTGCGAGACAAATGTGTGTGTGTGTGTGTGTGTGTGTGTGTGTGTGTGAGTGAGTGTCACTCCTTATGTCTTTTTCACATGCCCTGTGCCCTGCACAAACACACATTAACTCAGAGTCTTACACTTGATGATAACGTGCGTTCTCATCTCAGCGCCATTCAAAAGCTCCACCATCTGCGATTTTGCTTCCGTACGCTGAAAATGAGGGAGGGAGAGAGAAAGAGAGACAAAGAGGGAGAGAGATGAGAAAGTTCTCTGAAAAGTTTGTGTGTGTGTGTGTGTGTGTGTGTGTGTGTGTGTGTGTGTGTGTGTGTGTGTGTGTGTGTGTGTGTGTGTGTGTGTAGGGGCGCTGAGGCTCACAGCAGTACAACATCCACGCACACGTCAACAGAAACAAAACAAGAAGGAAATAAACATCAGTTGCTACTCGTCTTCTCCCTCCTCTCTCTCTCTCTCTCTCTCTCTCTCTCTCTCTTTTACCCTCTCAGTCCTTTGCAAGCTGTAGAGATCTGCAGGGTGTCAGAACTTCCTCACAGCTTGCTCTCGTTTTCTCCTTCTCCTGTCTGGAGAGATCAGAGAGAAAGATAAAGATAAAGAGAGAGGGGGAGAGAGAGAGAGAGAGAGAGAGAGAGAGAGAGAGAGAGCGAGAGAGAGAGACTCCCATCCCTCACCTCACAAAAGAAACCAAAAATGAAATTTAAACGCTTTTCCCTTGTAATCGATCAGCTAAGACATGTTTGATGTCTGGAATTTGCTTCCTCTCTGCCGCACAGGAGCTATGAGGATAATGTAGCTAACGAGTAAAGTGAAAAGTGTCGAAAAGGTGCACGTGCAAAATTACGAATCGTGTGATTATCCAGTGAGGGACACCAAACAATCCAGTGAGTGCGTACCGGCTTAAGCTTGCGGTCGGTATGATGCTAAACTGGTAGCTATACTACACCTCTTCCGTTACTTCTGAGCTAGATAAGCTTCAAACACATCGGGTTCCTGTTCCTTTAGTGCAGAAACCATCGACTTCACCTGACACACACACACACACACACACACATCCAGACTTACTCACAAACCCCTGAGACAGCTGCTGTCTTTAAGGAGCGACACAAACATCTGAAAGAAGGTGTTGGAGATGTGAACCTCTCTGATTACTGTAAAAGACTGACACGTTCACGTTAATGTTACAGAGTCGTGATCGTTTATGAGATGCAGTAACGTGTGCATGCGGAAAAGGTTTCTGTGGAAAAATCTGTAACTCATTCACTTTTACAGAGGCTCACCTGCAGCTCTGTGTGTGTGTGTGTGTGTGTGTGTGTGTGTGGGTGAGAGAGAGAGAGAGAGAGAGAGAGAGAGAGAGAAAGGGTGTGAGAGAGACTCTACTGTCCTCTAATGGTGACATTATGCCAATGCAGCCTCCTCTGAGTCGGAGGATCTTATACAGATACAGCACCGATCTGATGTCCAGTATCCTTAAGATGGTGATACCGGCAACAAATGGTGGATCGGATTTCCGGAGAAAACATATCGGATATCGTATCCTGTAACAAACGGCAAAGACTGGAATTGGATTTGGAAAACCGGAAATGTTTACATATAGAGAGACATTTTTTTAACCGTAAAAAAAAAACATTTTAAAGCATCTCTAATTTAATACTATGGTCTCGTTCATCTATCATCTTATTAGTCTTTTCATTTTAAATTTTTAAATTGTCTCTTGCTTTTATGTGACATCGTGATATTTACGTAACAAGAAAACAACAACGCTATTTCCTTCTCAGTCCGTATTTTCTATCCCTAATTTTTTCCAGGGTTAAAGGCGAGGGCTTGTGTTTAAAGACAGTGTTTTAGACGGTTAATGAATAACCCCGTCTCTGAATAACCTCGGACGCTTCCGGTCAGTAAAAATCTGCCAGCTGCACGCGGGTGATCTGCACAGTCTGAACGTGGAGCTCGGAAAAGTACCTGCGAAGAAGAAAAGGCGTGGACGCGATCATCATAAACGTGACGGAACACATTTAGAAAAAAAAAACAATGCAATGACATCACTCATCAATGTAAAAAAAAAGGACAAAAAAAAAACAAAGCCATGAAGTGAAACAAAGCTGTCTTTCTTCACATCTCTTTATTTAAACAAATGTCATTAAACGTGGTACAATTGCTATACAGTTCAAGGATCTTCAAACTAAATCCAGTGAAATAAATTATTATCGTGACGCTATCTCGTGTGTTTAAATTAGAAATGCACGAGCCACGTAAAGCACAGCTACACAACGTCATCAGGTCGGTTACAGAATGACAGTCGAATAAAACTCGTGCCTCGAGAATCTAAAGCACATATTACATACCGTTTTATTTTCAAAAATACAATTACGTACAGACGTATGAGCCAAAACAGACATCAGCTCACAGCTCACGTAGTCAAAGTGATCGCGAACGGGTTTTTTGTTTTTCAGTCTAAATGTTTATCCGTCGCATCTTGTATCTGATGTGTGAGGAACAGGGACGGAAACGACTTGAAACAGAAATCAAATGGAGGTTCAGGGGGGGAAAGTTGTCGAATCGAATTGATTTAACCAGGGATGAAAAAGCTCCAGTGTCACGTCCAGTCCCTTAAATGAGTGGTAGCTAACGTGATACATCAAATATACTGTATGTCTCGAGCTAGTTAGATAGATATGTGCGTTTATATACAATAAGGGAAATGAACATGTAGCACAACCTGGTGTTTTGTCCAGTTTCTGACTAGTACCTTAATTTTCTCTAGCGGGTGCCGGTTAGCACTAAATTAAATAATACGCTAACCGGTTCAGTGTTAGACACGTTAGCATATCAGAGCTAAATATTACTTTTAGTGGTCTAGTAGTAAAGTGGGAGCACTGTCTTCTAATGTATGTTCGACAAAATATAAAAGTCAACAAAACTCAAATGTGCGTGTTTACGAAATCTGAATATCACTAACATCACTGTATCTGAGGAACATGACACTGCTCTCTTATATAACGGCTTCCTTTCTATCTCACACTCTCACACACACACACACACACACACACACACACACACACACACACACACACACACACACACACACAGCAGCCCACCACAATCCTGCCTGTACCCATCCTGGTGTTTTATAACTCTCCCAGTCCACCACCAGCTCAGCATCTTCTCAGCTCCAGCACTCCTGCTCTGACTCACGCAGCGCTTCATGATCAACTGACGCAGTTTAATCAGGAGTCCCGGACACTTAACGTAACATTCGTTATGTCTTTTAGGGCTGTCACTTTCTTTTACAAAGGCGCACGTGAATTAAGGTCTCGACAGATTCGGTATTCAGTATTGATGAGATATTGCACTGACACAGAGGGGATGAAAACGTTGGTAAAATGGTGCAGTAATAAAATGGAGAGCTGGAAAGCTCTAAGCAGCTCACGGTTAAATTTCAATTCAGGGAGCCGCGACTGGACTGTAAAGCGATTCCTTTTTAGGCGAATCTCAATTAGCGGCGTAATGATCGGACAGTTATATTAACGCGCCGAATTAAAAGGCGACGGCTAAAATGAATCGAGGCGTCAATCATGAATCGATCGATTACTATAGTCTGTGATGGGTTATAAAAAAGGACAGACGTTTTTAAACTGACGTGTGAATAATTTTAAGAGGCTAGTGAGGCAATTTGCCACCTCGCAACTTTGATGCTTTTAGAATAATCCGTCTCTGAACGGCAGTATTCCTTCCCCAGATCCTGAACAGAGACGGTCACATGTCAGTCGGAGGTTACTAAATCGTATCGTATCGTATCGTATCATATGGTATCGTGTCCGGCGGTATTGTCAAACATCGGATCAACGCCTTAAGGACGGAAATCGTAGCGTATTCCGTGGAAGCCTGATGTTTACACCCGTAACCTTGATTATTGATTTCTCTAAAATTACAACAGAATATCATCATTTTCTTCATGACAATCACCAGGTTTAATACATTTCCATTAAGGCAGCCAGAATTCATTTCACTGCTATAATTTTTTATAATTATTACCACACAAAAATACGTTCAAATTGTTTATGATCTCATTTTCTATTTTTAGTTTAAGAGTTTTGGGATTTTTCCCCCCCCAACCAATTTTCTCCCTAATTTATCTTTGGCCAATTCCCACCCACCAGCCAGCTCTCCCCTATCATGCGACAGCTACCAACCGGAGACGGTGAAGGCTAACACGTGCTTCCTCCGAGACACGTGATCTTTTCCGAGCCAACCGCATCTTTTCGAACTGCTGCGAATGCTGCACCAGCGTGACACACTCAGAGGAAAGCGCTCTCTGCCTTCTTCCGCATACACGAACTCGCAGACACTCACGATTGGCTAGTGTCAGAGTGATTGACAGGGGAGAGAGAGAGAGAGGGAGAGAGTACGCCCCTCCCACCCAGACATGACGGTGAGCACTTTTCTGTTGAGTCGCTCAGGAGCTGATCATTTGGCCGAACACATTTTGATAGACTTATATCAGACTAATGGTGTGGAAAATTGGATCTTAAACAATCCAGTGTGGGATTTTTTTGGCCTCCTAGTGTTACTAGAACGGTGACACTTGTTCTGCTGAACGTTTTTGGAAACGCAGCCAAATGAGGCGGGCTGTGCCGCAGGACTGAGAACGCAAAACACTCAGGCTAAGTGCACTGTCATCCTATAGACGCAGAAAGTGCGGGTACAACAGAAGTTACAGTATGCGCGATTTTACAAATTACCACTTCGGACACTCTGAGCGAGTTGGATCCCCAAACTCTGCTGTTTTTAAAAATAATATCTGTAAAGAGACAGTTTCTGTTTAGTTCGAGTGGACTGAACCTGACGTGGTATACAGCAGCTCGCAGCTAAAGTGGTGCGGAGAAAAAAGTGGGGAAATTGGCGACAGAACATACAGTACGTTTCCTTAATTATACAGGTCTGGTAATGATTGACATGGAATACAATCCTCTTCCTCATTTGCTGCTAATATCGGTAATCACTACCTCCTTTTTTTCACGTTTCTCATTTCAAACTATTGGACAAACCAAACCCTGTTAGTCTGTAAGTTTGTTCACACTGGAATAACTGGCACATGTACTGATTTGGCTCCAATCATGGTGGATTCGTTGCGATCTCTGAATAAAATGAAGGGCTGAATTTCTGCAGTGTGCACTTAGTTTTCCTCCAGACAACCGTTCACCTTTCCTGAATGCCACAGAAACCGTACTTCTTCTTTCACAACTTTACATCCCAGCGCGGCTGCTACGTAATAAATAAATAATCACTGACTCTGGATTGACGTCTTAGCACCTTCTCTATGAGTGACGGCACGCGTCATGTGGTGGTTGAGCCCGCCTCGTCTTCACCCGAGGACTCGCACTCGTCGGCGGAGTCGGTGAGGGCGGGGTAAGGGCGCGGCTGGTCCAGGTTCACGTAGGTCACCTTCAGGCTGATGTAGTGCTCCCCTTCCAGGCCCGAGAGGATGGCCGTCACCTCGGACACTAGTGTGGAGAAGCTGGGTCTCAGCTCCGGGTCCGGATCCCAACACTGCAGCATGATAGCAAACCTGCACACAACAGAGTCAGTGTAAGGAAATGGTCCCTCAGACACTGGGGTGTCCGATTATTTCATCACTTAAAGACCGGAGTCCCAATCTACCGGCATAACCCTCTGCTTTGGTGATCAGATCAGCGCTTGACTGGCAGATTCAAGAGTGAAGATGGGAGGAAAGATGAATTCTGATCAATTCTAATTAATGTCCATGATTCAGATTTGATATTACAGCTGAGAGGATCCAAAAGTCGTGTTTCTTAAAGGGTCCCGTCTTTCCGGCCCAACACTGTCAGTCATAACCGCTAGTGTAAAATAAATCAGTTACTTTTTTTCATAGCGTCAGTGAGAGTAAACAGGTCTTTCTCAACCCTGAAGTGATGGAAACTTTTGAAATCAACAGCAAGCTGCTCATCAACTACAGACAAAGAAAACATTTACCAGACTAACAGAGATACACAGAGATGAAATTGTATAATACACCACACCTTTAAGCTACATTGCACACTGTTATCATTCACTCCACTGACATTTGTTGAAAATATATATATATATATATATGTGTGTGTGTGTGTGTGTGTGTGTGTGTATGAAAATCATATAGTCGTGGACTGATTGAAACAGCGGCACGTTGTTCAGTAGTCTTCCTGCCTTTCCTGCTTGCACATGCTTAGTGGTGGTCTTAATTAATACCTGCCATTAACTTTTAATTTCCTTCATTATAGCAGTGTTTATGCCCTAATCAGTGACAACTAAAAGTTAAATTACCCACCAAACCAAAACTGTCCTGTATTCTGTCACGGTCAAAAAAAAAACAAAAGCAAAGCGAAGAAACATGGGAATGTCAGAAACCAAAATTTCCAAAGTCTACATTATACTACAACTCTAACTTTGGCGAATTGGACTGTTACTGAATTTTAATTTTGCCTTTTATTTATTTTTAAACCAATAGTTACTGAATGCTTAAATGTAATTCTCCAAACCAAGTTGTACAATGTTATGCACCTTCTCTAGAATATACTACACTCTTTACTTTGGTGAAATGTTACTGAGTTATACTTTTCAAGGTCACGATTATTGCTCCAAACCAAACAGAATTCTACTGAATTTATTAAAATAATTTCTGAAGCCCCTAACTGTCTACATGAACCATTATAAATTAATATTAACCATCATTTCGATAGCACATGAAGCCACATGAAGGTAGCAGCCCATGTCAATCAATCATCAAGCTGCTTCTGTTTAACTTAAAGCAGGTGAAGAGTCAAAAAAAGTTTAAAAAAAACAACAACAAAAAAAAACTCACAGTGGATCAGGACAATACTGTGGCTGAGGGAGTCTCCGCCCCCTTAAGAGGTAATGTGTGATGTCATACGGGTCGACCTCTGGGTAAGGGCTCGCTCCTCGTGTCAATAACTCCCACATCAGAACCCCAAAGGACCACTAAAGAGAGAGAGATAGAGAAAGAAACAGAAAGAAAGATAAATGTGGTGACTGAACAGAGACAGGAAGTGAGAGAAAGTCAGAAAAAAAAATAATGAGATCCACGATGATTGGAGGCGTTGGAGGAGGAATAAAACATGACAGGCTGTGCTGTTAAAGGAAATTAATCCACGATGAGGAAGTGTGATACGGCTCAACATGGAGCAGAAGTATATTATTTTCCTATAACAGCACGCCCTGAAGTGAGTTATTTTCACCCTTACACCATAACACCAGAGCAATTTGCCAACGGCTGCTGTTTTTAATTTATTAATGAACGACACGTTGTGATTTTGAATCATTTATAGTTACAATTAATGTTGTGAAACGTCCACAAGACAAGTTAGTGTTCTCGCTTACTATAAACAGTCTGTATAAACAGCTATAAACAGTCGTTCCCTCACCGGCCTTGCTTTCTTTTTTCTCCCTCTTGAAGTGGATAAGACAAAAGAAAAACCCTGTAACAGCGTAAAATCCTCAGTCCTGAAGACGTACTGAACTCTACGAAGCGCTGATGTGATTTAAACACCTCCTTACAGAAGGCTTCACCATATGAACGATTACATGTTATTCTTTACAAGACTCTTAAGTGCTTTAATATAAACGTGTGATTTGAATTACAGCCTGTCAGAAAATGAATCCACGGCTTCAGATTTGAAATTTCAACAGCGCTGAGGCAGAACGCTGACTTAATACAGTGGAACATCTTATACATACACCCCCTGCGTCTTTCTGTGTCTCACCACGTCAGATTTGGATGTGAATTTTTGCGTCTGCAGGCTCTCGATGGCCATCCATTTGACAGGCAGCTTAGCTTTCCTGTGGTCCTGGATGCTGTAGTACTCCTTATCGAACACGTCGCGAGCCATGCCGAAGTCCGCCACCTTCACCGTGTACGACTCGTCCAGCCTGTAGGAGCAACAATGTTATCAATGAACATAATAATAATAATAATAATAATAATAATAATAATAACAAATATCAAATAAATAATAATAATAAATGGCTTTTAAATTTTGGATACATGGTTCAAAATTATGACCATAAAGGTACTTCCAAATTATGCCCAAATTTGACCCAATGGTGACACTACAGCGTTGGCAGCATTTGGCCCAAATTTGGTCAGAATGCTCCTTAGACCCTCCCTAATCAGTGTGCCAAATTTCACAACTTTTTACCAGATGGTTCTATGGGCTGCCATAGACATGATAGCCAGAAGACGAAGAAGAAAATGTAGAATAGCAATAGGGTGCCTACACACTTTCAGTGCTTGGCCCCCTAATAATAATAATAATAATAATAATAATAACAATAGGCTCACATGCAGTTGCGGGCAGCTAAGTCTCTGTGCACAAATTTCTTCTGCGCCAAATACTCCATCCCCTTAGCAACCTGAAGTCCGAAGCCAATCAGGTCCTTGACTGTGGGATTCTGGGGTAAAGAACAAGATTAGCAGTAAGAATAATAATGACACCCGGTGCATCAGAGCTGATTAAGGGCCTCTGTGGCCCACAGGTCATCACTCACCCTGTTCTCACAGCGTATGAAGTGACGCAGGTCTCCGTGCTTCATGTAGGGCAGCACCACTAGGGGGAGCCCTTCGTGAGGCAGCAGGATGCCCAACAGAGAGAGCACATTACTGTGGTGGAAAGCCTTCATCAGAATCCCCTCCTTCAAAAACTGCTCAACCTCCTCCACGTCCGTTATTCCTGAACAGAGAGATGAAGAGATGGTTAGCACAGAGACGTCTATCACTGGATTGATTGTGATATTATCCCGTTTGTATATTTTAGTTTAGTAATACACGTCTACTTTAAACAGTCAGTTTAAACGTGTTATCCTTTAGTGGTAAAGCCTAAGCAATGGCAGGTTTTTTTTATTTGTCACACTGTTGTTGATGTTAAAATTTAGACGAAATGACAATTCTAAATAAATTCTGCTCTTGGAAACTTTATTTCCTCCTTTAATATGTCATTTTACTCATTTCCTCATTCCTAATTTTACCTTGACACAACAGAAAATTTGAATGATGTTAATAGCATTATTTATTAATAGTTTCTTTAAATTATGAACACAAAAGACATGCCACATCTTTGACCCCTCAGCGATGAGATAGAAATTGTTCGCTAATTGGGAAGATGTCAGCACAAAGTCGTTTATGTGATCGTTTTAGCAAAAAGGTGTGATTTAAACCTGTAAGACGATGGCGATAAGACACTGTGTCAAGCAGAAACATATCCATACCTATTCCTACTGTGATTAATCTGACTACAGTCAGCAACAGTGACCCATAAGGACGCTGTGGCGACGTCTTACCAGTTAGCCGGTCCATGCGAGAGCACGACAGTTGCGTGTGCGAGCTGGGATTATGATCTTATCACGGGTACTTACTGTTACTTAGTGACTTCACGGCACAGTGGATTTCCCTGTTGTTGTGGTCAGTGGTTAGGTAGCCGTGGTAAACTGTGCCGAAGTGACCTGCAAACAAAACACTTCTATCTATCACTGACTATCGCTTCATATAACTGTGACAAAATTAGAGTGCTTAAAATTAATATAATAATAATGTTCTGCTCTCAAATGCAGTTCAAAGTGCAAAAGCAAGGTGTCTCAGGAGCGGACCTTTCCCGATGATCTGATGGTACTGTACGTTAAGCATGGACGCCGGGATGAGGACGTCCTTCACCTCTTCCAGGAGCTCAGGACGAAAGCTAAAGATGGAGATTTTCTCGGAAGGCAAGAGCGGGTTGAGGCTGGGGTCCAGCGTGTTGGCGTAGGCCAGGCCTGGAAACGCCACAGGCACGGTGGACACAGAGGTCGGACTGAAGGTATGTTCTCCTGGAGCGTAGTATATATAATGTACAGTGGAATCCCAATGAATAACACTTTGCCATCATTTGTTAGATTTTTACCTATGGATGCTCTAAAGCCATTCAATCTGATGTTGTGTACATCAAAAAAAAAAAAAAACCCCGAAAAAGATCAACACTGGTCTCACTGCTGGTCTCACCTCGTCTGTAGTCTCCGAGAGGCAGGAGCTCGACACTGCCGTTGCCCGAGAGACTGTGATTACGGGAGTAGTGGGACAGCCGACTCTCAGCCAGAGAATCTGCACGTTAGACGAGAGGATTTCATTTAATCTTGCGCATATATGGGATTTAATTATTTAAATTATTTTAGCAGGCAGGGGAATTTGCTAACTGGCGATTGGGTCTGCGTCGGGTGAATCACCGACGTGAAAAAACGCCACAATTCTACCTCACCTGTCTTCTTCTTCCTCAGGTGTTTCATAGTGACGTAAGCCAGCACTGCGCCGGCCACCAGAGCACCCAGAATGCCGAGCACGATGCCCACTACATAGTGGTTGCTGACCAGGACGACCGTGCCCACGTCATGAACCTGGCCGTTGACTGTAATCTTAACACAGGAAAGGAAAAAAAAAAATTATCAAAAATACAGCCAGAGGAGGTTGTGATCTCTGGTGTAACCGTCTCAGACGTCTCACCTTCACAGGTAAGCCCTCGTTAGGGATGGTGAGGTTTTTGGGGATGCGGCAGGTGATCTCGTTATCCAAAACCTTCGCTCCACAGTCGACTCCTCCGACGGTCATGGTAATCTTCATGCAGGAGTTCACCAGGTTCAGCTTCTGGTGCTGTCGCGCACACAGAGTACAGCAGCATAAATATAACAAATCAACTAGTTAAAAACACACTCAGGAATCTTACATTGCCAAGATACGTTTCACACAAGGCTGCTTTTGCAAGTTAAGCATAAACAAACAAAATGGTGGCGGGAAATAGGTAGATAGAGATAGTGAGAGAGTACTTTACTGATCCCCAAGGGGAAATTTAGTAGAAATTTGAAAATAATTTTTATTAGTGAGCAAATCTGAGGAGATTTCTGACATGCTGGATGACATATTCCAACTTTTTAAAAGAACTAAAACTGTCTATTTGTGACTCTGCGGGCTGAAGTGATATAGATAGTTTAATGCGTACTGCGCTTTTCCAGGACTTCACTTATTTCTTGGACATTTCCAAGTGCGCACTTCCCACATTCCAGGTCTTTTCCATAACTGGAAAATTAGCCGATAAATGTCCAGGCTTTCCACATACATTAACAGCTTAGATGTTTTGCGCTTACTGATAAGCGATCCCACTGTGACTCAAAGGTCAAAGGGAGGTTAAACCGTGATGGTGAGCATGCGCACACGCGCATGCACACACACACACACACACACACACACACACAGAGCCTTTATCCCACTCACATGTAAGGAAACTTCATCAAAGCCAGGGTAGAGTGTGAGAACGTGTCCCTCTGTCTCAAAGGGAATGGGCCTGCCATAGGGGTGATAGGAGAAGTCCTGCTTCCACAGACCCACAGCTCCATCCATGTCAAAGGAGAGCTCTCCTTCTTCCGTCTCATCTCTGGGGAAGACCGGGGTCACACACTCCATATGGGTGGACTTGGCTTTGCCCTGGCACTCCTGGAAAAAAAAAAGCACAAGGTACAGAGATAAAGCTTATGTCCTGAAGGACAAGTAAACCTTTAGGTAGTCAGTAGTTGGTCCTGAACAACAGTCTATTACTCGGGTACATGATATAGGGTTAAGATGAAGGTTGTAACTTATAACGCATAAAGCTAACTGTAAGGTCAGGTCTTACGGTGGAGACTGGTTTCAGGTGGCTCTCTTTGGGTTTGAAGTGGATGACGGTCCTGTAGACGGAGTCCAGATTTTTCCCTTCGATAGTGATCCGCGAGCCGCTACAGATCAGATCGAAGCAGAGAAATGAAAATAAGTGGAAATGAAGCACCATAATAATTAAAAAGGGACTGTATGAGTGAGGGAATTGACTCTGAAAACGTATTTGAGAAAGGCGTGCTGTGAAAACGCGAAAGCGCTGTACTTGTCGAAGCTGCAGTCGGGCTGGACGGAGAGGATCTCGGGCGTCTCCTTGTAGCGGAACACTCTGGTGGTGGCGATGCGAAACTTATCGATGTAGACCTGCAGCACCACGTCCTTCACCTCGCTGACATGCTGAGAAAGACACAGGATGGAGGACAGGTTCTCCTGGACTATAAACACGCTGCAGGACAGGACACAGCGTTCACTTGTTCGCTCATGAACATTAACTTCTTGTAACAGTAAAAGAGACTCTGGTTACACACACACACCCTTTGATAGGACAGACTTTGCCGTCCAGCGTGACCTTCCTGGTCTTCCCTGAGTGTAAGAAAGGTCCGGTGATGTTGATCAAGGTGCCTCCATTCATAGGACCGTAATCCGGCTGCACCTCGGTGATGTTGGGATTCTGAGACACACAGAGACAGGACACAGCGCTGTTACATACGGGGCTATCAAATCCATTTTCAAAAATCATTCAAACTTCAGCATTCAAATGTATTTTATACAATACGAGTGTCCAAGAGAGCAAAACTGGCCGTGCTGTCCGAGTGGGAGGGGCATTTCTGCCTCCCTTGTCAATCACAGTGACACTAGGCAATTGTGCACAACTGTGAGCTCATGTATGCGGAAGAGGGCAGATAGCGCTTTCCTCCGAGTGTATTACTATTCTTCCCCCCCTCTCCAACACAGTCAGATCCAGTAGAGTTACGGTTAGATGTATCCTAAATATATAATGGCATTGTAGGATCTACGTAGTGCAACATATACCCAATTTACCCAGCCACCATAAAACAGTGACTCCAATAATCATACCATAAGACAAAAAAGACATTTGATAGACGATATACGTAATAAAGTACACCATGACATGACTGCACTTCTTCAGACCCCTTTTCTTACATTAACCATTTGTCCCAAAAAAAAAAAAAAAGTGTAGGAAATGTTTCTGAACGACCAAAACTAAGTATAACTGTTATTAAACATTTATATGCGGATTTATTTTTTTACATAGATCAAATAAATTACCACAAATGTGAATCCAGGCATTTCATCGGTTCCATTGATGAAGTAAGGGTCTTCCTTGCGATCCTCGTGAACGCTCACTGTGACGTTAATCGGATTTAACGGAGGCTCCGTTACTCCAGAACGGATCTTACACATCAGCCTACGGACATACACAGACTGGATTAAAGACACACAATAATCCTGCTGAAATGATTCAAACGGTCCTGTGTATAGAGTAAATATAATTTAATCACTATTAACTCCACACTGTATGCTAATACATTATCTAAGGGGTAAAATAGTTGCAAAAACACTACAGACATATATATTTTCTGCAATGGAACTATTTTTACATTACAGTTGTAACTCTAAACACATCTTGTTAAAAAAAAGTAATAAAAAATCCCTTTAAGCACTATATTTTTTTTTCCCCCAGACAAGAGTATTGAACTGGATTAAGCTTGCATATTTCAGGCATTCCAAATTATTATTTCATCATGTCATCCAGCCAGGAAATATAAACCCGTGGAGGATTTTATCTCATTGCCGGTATTGCTTTGCACCAAATGCTAAAATCTTTAAATTACTACTTAACTTACTTTTGTTGACCTGATACGTTAAAAATCTTTCTTCAATCCTAAATAATAAGGAGTGCTATTTGGAGGACTCCTTATTCTTACCTTAAGTGCCTCGTGTGCCCGTGTACGCGAGTTTGTTTAATGGACAAGCCGTGTAAATAAACAATGTGTGTGTTGGCGGTGGTGCTCACACTGTGCTGTTGCTTTTTTGAGGGTGCACCAAGCAGCCGGTTTCTCCGAGCTTCACCACGTGAGTCCTGGTGGTGATGTCAGGTTTGTGGGGTGACTGGAACTCGAATCCACACAGCGACACCTCCGTCTGACCGTCAAGGGGCGCCGTCTTTGGGAAGAACTGTGCGGGAAACGCAGAGCGGTTACGGTTCGATGCCGATTAGGTTGCACAGCGATTATGAAGTCAACAGGTAATCGGATGATTATTATCCATAGCGGTTTGTGTCATTAAACTCTGCAACCTGTGTAATCGCATTACTCGTTTACGTCTGATTAGTTCAGGAGACATTAACGATACGTTATTCCACCAACACCGACGGCTAAGTCATAGGTGGAAAAAGATAAGATGAGTCACTCAGCAATTAAAAATAAGGAAATAGGCAGTAACCCTCTTTGCTGCAGAGACTGTAGGTTCTGGTGTATTGTAAACAGTAGTCACACCCAGCAGTGTGTGTGTGTGTGTGTGTGTGTGTGTGTGTATGTGTGTGTAGGCTCTGCAGCTCACGTCAGTGATAACAGGTGGGCAGGACTCTTTGACCCAGTGCCCTGAACACTCAGACTGCCAGGTGCAGCTTCCCGAACACCAGCCACAAGCCATAAACCTCGGCGCACTCAGACACTCGGCACAGGTGAGGAAGTGGAGACACCCTGGACCTCTCTGAGGCACCTGGATCATCTGCATGGAAATGTGTCAAACGCTTATTTGTATGCAGCATAAAAAGAATCCATTTTAAATAACTGTGAGGTTGGATGTGCGACAAAATAAATTCTGAGGCAGAAGCAGGAAGGGAAATTGACCTGTATCTGTACTCCGGCGGATAATGTCTGCATTTTATGTTATTTTCACCGTCCAGATCTTCCTCGTTCCTGAACGTTGGGCAAATACGAAACGTCGCACAACTTTACCTCGGTCATAAACTCACGAGCCGTTTAAAATGACACTCGAGTGACGATTTGCTGAGACAAAATCGTTTAAAAAACACGAGCTGAACGTCAGACTCGCGCGCTTCTGATTGTTATAGTAACCCATAGGTTTGGCCCGGATTAGGTGTAAACACAGACTGTCTGAATTTGGTGAAAATCTTCGCATGTAGACACGTGATACACGGTTATGAGTAAACGGTTATCTTATAAAACGATAAAAGGGCACCGAAGTCTGTGCCGCCTCAAACAGCAATGCAGGTCTTAAGGATAAAGTTATAAATTAACCTGAGACGGGTGTGTCATGCTTAGGGAATTTTCCCTCTGATTATCGGAATGATAAAGCTCTAAACAAGCGTGCTACCACAGGCTGTGTTTCATTATCTCAAACACAAAAAGCCTTTCCCAGCCAACCAAATATTTAATATTTGTCCGAGCTATTAGCGGTATATTATGTCAGCCATTGCCTTGGGTGTTTTCCAGCACTGAACAATGCAGAAGATATTAACCCGACAATCATAATTTAATTTCTGCATTCATAAAGGTAAGTTATATAGTTCATGCGTGATAATATGGACATATGGAGAGTTTGAGAAGTTATCTATTGCACAAGACAACCTTCTGGTCATGCTTATAAACACAAGACTCCGTACTTATGGTGTAATGACTACGTTAATAGCTGTATCCGAGGCTCGTACCTTACTCCCCACTACAAAGAGGAGCTGGTCCGGAGGAAGCACGGCGGCGGTGGACGACACCCTCTGGTTCTGCGCTAGGGAATAGTTGGCAAAGATGATGGGACTGGACCTCCGCAAGACGTACTACGACACCAGAAGAATGGACGTCGCACATGAAACACAAGACACTCTATTTTTTCACAATTGTACATATTTCATGTAAAGTAATAATATGAGATTTTCCTTTTACGGTCACGAATGTCAAACTTGATGCTTCTCTTAACATTAATAAACAAATAAATTCCGTGGTAGTGAACACAAGGAATAAAGTTTTTGTGTGTATTTTCCTCTCAAGGTTTTCGTCCTGATGATTAGGAAGAGATCTAAAACACTCGGGTAAATCTTGAAAATATACGTCACATTCGTTCTGGAGCCGACTGTACAGTGAAGGTTTGTAGAAAATGTTTTAACATTCTGAAGAGTACACATTATAGGGTTGTGGCGGCGTCCTGAAGAGAACGCCTACGCCGTCTCATAAGTCAGTGTCTTAGAGATGATTACGACGGTACCTGACACACGTGAAGACGGTGCCACACAGAATAAATGACCGTAGATGATGGAATATAGTAGTGTTACGGATGACAGAAGAAATATCACGTGATCACACCGGACACATAAAATAAAATCAAACGTATTTATAATTAACGCATTTGCACACGCTGCCTCGTCTTCCGGTGTGTTTCCTGCTGCAGCAAAAGCGACCCCGGAAAGGTGAATGATGGGATATTTAGCATTTTACTCAGTGCAGATGGAGGATCTCAGAAAGGAGCACTCGAAGCGGATATCGCTCAGTGTTGCCTACGGCGGGGGAATTTTTTTACATTTCAGACATTTCTTTTTTCTTGTTGTTTTCATTTTCTTTGTTAGAACAGCGTGTTGTGTCACGAGCGTCGTACCTGCAGCAGCCTGCCGTCGGCCGTGCCGATGTGAGCGAGGGTTTTGTTGTCGATGGTGGTGACGAGTAGAGAGGTGAGCAACGTGTCTCTCATCTGCCTGTTGAACAGATCCACTCTGTAACACGGCTGGGCCACCAGAGTGGGCTGATCTCTGCAGCTCATATTATGCTCCATGCTCTGCTCACACACACACACACACACATTGATTGAGCAATCATGTCTAAAATTATTTTTCCACTCTATTCATATATAATTCACTTCAACAATGATATATTTAAATGTCCAGCAAAAGAATGATAAATAAAAATAATTTAAAAAATAATAAAACTGGTCAATCAGACATTAAATTTTATTTTAAATATACCGTATATCTCCTATTTTGCATATAGAAGACCTAATAAAGTATCTGAGTGCAGAACATCTTTCAGTTTCACCTTTTCTGCTCGCTGATAAATCGACTTTTCTATTTATTCTGTTTAAAATATTCAAATTCCTCCAGGTGAAAAGGAGAGAAAGAAAATAAAAAGGACCCTCTGTAGTTACACACAGGTCACCTCTGTGGAAAATTACAGCACTTTCCTCCAGCATCTTGAAGAAGTGTTTCAAAATCATATCTGGCGAGGCGCTATGACTATAATCCCGGCCAAGGAAAACATGCCCACGTAAGTCACTGGCAAGTCCGGTTCGTATGACACGAAGCCTTCAGAGCTAAACCTGTGACGCACGTAATGGTACTGAAAGATCACTGAAACGGTTCTGCAGAAGCGATTGCAAGGAAATCTCTGAGGCTTGATGTAATGGGGGATTTTCTCTAAATCAGAGGTTCCTGATTCTGAACAACCCACGCAACTGACCAGGAAAGCCCTCGCCGCCCACAGCCGTCTGGAGCTGAAGTATGGTGAAATTTCACAGGAGGCCACTAAAAATCTAATAACTGTCAATAGCATGATGAGGAAACTATCCGTGCTGCACAACGCGTTATATCACGAGGTCTTGCCGATGGCGTAATAGGAACGAAATGGGAGAACTACCACACACACGCACACACTTAAAAACAGATGATTTCTAGCTTTAAGTCCTTTACGCTCGACCGGGTTCATGCCGTCCCAATTTCCTCCAAATACCAAACAACAGAAAAGTTTGTAATCCGTTCCTTCAAAGCAAGAAACATTAAACGGTTCTGTTATGTGTCCTTTTGTGTATTTTGTGCTTTGTTTAGACAACGAGCGTTTAGTCTATCTACTGTTCTACTTTCTCCTCCAAATGGATTCTGGGCTAAAAAAACAAACAAACAAAAAAAAAACGTATGATGGAGTAAATAATCCACCTCGTTTGCGACTGTATTTCACGTGCGCCTTCTCAGTCACTGCCGATGCCGTGTTACGTGAGGGGGGATCGGATCTAGGGGGGTTTGTCACTGCTGTGTGATCACCTGACCTGGCTGTCACTCATAGGAAAGAGATGGGCCGCTCAGTTCCACATAAGTCCAGGATGACGAAGGTGAACACCATCTTGGATCTCGTATCTGTTTACGAGTCCTCGTATCATTTTATGAACTCGCAAACTCCCGAGAGCGCGGCGTATCCCGGACGGTGCTCCGAGCTGTAGTACTCGGAGCCCTCTGGTGCTTGTGATGCGAGTAAAACTACCCTACACACACTTCCTCCTAGACATCAAAAGAGATTTATCGCACTTTTCACCGAGCTCAAAGTACATGCTTCGATTATTAAACAACTCTGCTAATACACAGCACTGCGCAATAGTTTTAGGCACATGCATAGAACTGCTGTGGAGCAAAGATGTCTTCAAAATAATGAAATTAAACGTTTCTACGTTTTTAAAAAGAACTACTGTAAAGAGCAGTAAAAGTCCATATTTGGTGTGACAAAAAAAATTTAGATTAAAATTAAAATTAAAATAGTAGTCTCCGGTACAATGTGTGCAGTTTTATAAGGAAATGCGCTGGTAAGTTTTATTGAGCATCAGTTCTTCTGGACACTTTGACTTTCGCACTCGCTTCTTATTTTTGCAGAGAAACCCAGCAGCCTTCATTGTGGTTTTTTTGTCTGAAAAGTGTCTCTTATGTAATATGCTGCTTTCTTTAATGACATACAAACATTTTTCTTTAACATTTAATTTTGTCCTAGAAAACTAACGTTTGGGAATCTAAAATGTTTTTTGTACCGACTTGATCATGTAGACGTCATAAAATAATCTATAACAAAGTTTGTACTGAAAAAATCGGGTGCCTAAAACGTTTGCACGGTGCTGTACATTGAGCATCAAATAAAATACTTTAGTGAATTCTACTCCTCTGTTTTACTAGCGATGCACTCTCCATAATCCTGTAAAAACCGACAAACGTCAAGTGTTTGTACAGGGTGTAAACACAACTGCCTAAGGCCAACTGAAGCTGCGTTCCGACTCATTACCCAATCGGCACATTGGCCAGCTGGTGCAGGAGTGCAGCATACTTCAGTTCAGCAGCAGCTGTGACTGGTTTAACACGCACTTTTAAATCAAAGTCAGTGATGATCGGGGAGTTGGACAGAGTACTTTTCAATTCAGCATACACACTGGGTGCTGATTATTCACTGCCTTTTATATTTTTCCATTAACCAAACGTTCACAGTCCAATCAAGTTGGGTTTGGCCAAGGAGTGCTAAGATCTACTAGCACGGCTATGCTGTGTGTCATCACAGACAGGCCTCAGCATTTCACTACAGTCTGCTCTATTATATTTGATTTAATCCACTGTCTAAATATCAAGCTGAATGTAGGGTTGTGACTGTGGCCATGACAACCGCACCACCTGCGGTAGTGTCACACCACACGCCACGTTAATGTTTCTGCTTGAGTGGGCACTATGACAAGTACAATGTACATTTTGTGTACAAGGGGATCTTGTTGGGAAAACAAATCTTTTAAACTTTAAAGTTTAATAAAAGTTATCACTTAGGCCTAACAGCGCATACAGTCGAACGGTTTCTGTTTGCTCTTATTTTCCCAAGAACTGTCCTGTTCTAGGTTGTTGATGTTAAAAATGCCTCACTCTTAGAGCAGGGGTGTCAAACTGAAACTCTGCCCAGGCCACATCAGCATTTCTGTGAGCCCTTGAAGTATAAGGTATATCCGTATATTCGGGAGAACGGGTTAAGAGGAGAGGCTAGGTAAGAAGAGCCACCCCTAGCAAATAACTCTAGCGGTACAATTTTAATTCAGTTTCTGTTGGAACGACTTCACGTCTAACTTGCGGAAGCCATGAGTCACTTCGTGCTGCTCCGCATGCTCTTATATAGACACCCTAAAGAACAGTTTATGTCCAAGTCTCCAGTGTTCAATCTCAGAGTTGTCCCCAAGAGCTGCTGCTGTAATCATAAAGACTCTCCTGTTCTCACGGAGGTGATTCTAGTGACCACAGCGGCTCCAGGGAGGAAAGTGAAAGGGGCCCTTCTGGTTTATATTACGCTTCAGTACAATGAGCCGACATACAGCGTAACTGTCTGAAGGCTTTAGAGTTCGTACAGGATTTCGAGAATTTTTCCTGTGATCGTCGCGGCCGAAAACGCTTGATTTTGCTGCGGCTTCGTTCAAAACTTGCGATGCGACTTGCGGAGTTTTTCGAGGGTTTTTTTTGTGGAAAACTGCTTGAACTCGCGAACTCGCAATCGCACGAAATTGTTTTGCGCAGTGATGTTTGTTGGTAAATGAGACCGTTTAGCTGCACTCATGTTCCACGCACGTGAATCGAAGAGGGCTTTGGCTGAATGCGCGTCGTGATGACGTCACATGACCAGATCTGCGATAATATAATTTTGAAAAAATTGCGATCCCCTCCGAATATTGCGGAAGGTCCTTGATTTTTGCGTCGATTTCTGCGATCGCAAAATCGCTAAATCCTGGAGGGACGGGTTATATCCCCGCCTGGTAGATACAGCGCTAGCTCCTAATCAGATGAACCGTCATCGCATCACGCAGACTACAACAGAAGCTACGCTTTTGGTGTTTGGTGTTGGCATTCACACTCTGTATATACTTTAACCGTGGCGATGACGATTTAATGACGATTTCTACCAAGAAAGGAGTTAGCTAAACAATTAACATTACGTGCTCTAAGTCCTAGTCCTGCTTGCTTTATTGCTTCCTCTTTTCCTCTTCTTCTAGTTTTCTTGTTTCGGCTTCCAGACAGGTGGAGACAACTCAACATGAAGTCTCCCTCTGACGTTTTCACGGACTTACCGTCGGCCTCTCGGACTCGTTCATTAGGGATCTAAACCATCCATTGTCAGAAACGTTGTACGGATAAAATTTTATTCAGTGAGCTTAATCTGTGTCTGTCCTTATGCTCTTGCTTTAAGCACACACTGGCCGGCCAGAGAAGGAATTTACCGACAGCTCTTGCATCATTTCACCCTGCTTGGTCATAGATTTCCAGCTTCACATGCCAAACAACACAAACTCAAATCTCAAAGCAGATGGAATACATCAGCCCGCGCATATCAAAGTAAAACTGTAGCAACTGTCCCTTCCTGCTTTCCTTTACATGTCGTAACGGCAGTTTATGAAGTGTCCTGTCTGGAAAACTCATGCTATCCATCCACGAGTGAACATTACTCATCACTCCCACTGCATTCCACTGGGAAGCACGGAGAGAGAGAGAGAGAGAGAGAGAGAGAGAGCGAGTGAGAGACACGCATCAGAAACACGCCCGTTCAGTTCAGGTCTGTGTTTTAGAAAAGTTTAGCATGTGCCAAAAAGTCTAATTTACTGCTTATGATCCGTGTTAAGGTTTATGGACCCGTGTGAATAAACACTACATCGTGAACAGTCTACGTACATCTAGTCGTGTCTATAGTGTCTTTAGGTCATGTGTAGGTATCAAAAACCATGCAAAAATAAACATTTCCTTAATTATTTTTTTCAATGGAAAGAGGAAAGTTCTCTTGTCTGTTTTTGTCAGTAAAACGTTTTCTTCTCATGGACTTAAAAACTAAACTTTAAGGACGTTGAAGAATTTACGTGACGAGTGACGAGGACGCTGCGCTCAGTATATTTTCGTTTCCGTCAAAATATTTCGCATATTTCTGCCAGGAAAAGGAGACTGCAAAGCAAAACGCATCCATATTTAGTCACTGTATTAAATTCCTGAATTTTCCCTTCAGATTTTCTTGTGAACCTGTTTAAACCACGTTGCCTAATGGTCGGACGTGTCGCACTGACCTCGTGTGGGCAGCTTTCGCAGGTCTGGAAGTGGCACAGGCCGCGGGAGAGCTGCTCAGGTCCAGATTTGCAGCAGTCCTCCACTCCTTGATCGATGAACTTGTTCACCCAGTCCATGGGGAACGCGCAAAGAGCCGAGTCGCGCTCGGTAACACCCGAGTCGTCCGTGACGGCGAAAACCCCGTACAGGATGTCGTCGTTTTCCTCTGCGCCGAGCTCATCGGCTAGCTCGCGCCCAGCCCTGCCGAAGTGCGCGGCCTGCACCACGTTGTACACGATGTCTCTGAAGGCCTCGCTGGCGCCGGAACCGGCCGCGTTCCTGCGTCTGCGCTTGGGTTCGAAGCGGCACTCGAGCACAACCTCCCGGTAGCGGCGCATTTCCCATTCGTTGCGCGGCAGACGTCCGAGTCGTGTCTGATACGGAGACGTGCCCTGCGGCTCCGCCTTCTCCCTCTGCACCGACAGGAAGTAGACAAAGTCATTAGTGTAGAAGCTGTAAACGTACTCGATGGGGTACACCCGCCTCAGCTCGGGGAGCACCGTCAGGCCCTGCACATCCGTGTGGAAACCGTTCTCGGTGGCTAAAGGACGCCGCACCGAGACGGACTTCCGGCCGTACCGCTGCGTCACGCTGTCGTTAACCGTTGCAGCGACGTAAAAATACACCGTCTGTCCCTCCTCCACCATGCTGACCTTGGTGCCCAGTGGGCTGGCAATGCAGTCCGGGCAGAAAGCGGCGGAATTGGCCTCTTTGCGAAAAAGGCACTTGGAGGGCGCCGGCGCCCGTCCGTTTTCATTTAGCTGGTGGAAGTAACACACTCCGTACTGAGAGCTGCCGCACGAGTACAGGTACATGAGGAAGGTGTCGAGCAGCAGCACCTCGCTGTCCGTATCCTCCTCGAACGGATCGCTCTCGATGTCGCACAGTCGACACAGCTGGCACTCCTTGCTGCCCACAGGTCCAGTGCGCAGCTCCCAGAGCTTACCCAGAGTGCTGTTCACCGCCTCAATGAGGTTCCGTGACCCCACGTAGACCTCGTGGTAAACAGGGTTGACGGCGATGTTCTGGATGGGGTTGGAGACCTGAAAGGAGGGCATGGGGTAGGGCACGGAGAAGTTGACGGACTCTAGGGACACAGAGGGGCAGGTGTCCGACGCCACCCACGTCGCAAGGGCCTGAATCCAGATACATGGCACCAGAACAGTGGTCCAGTGGACCATGTCGAACCAGGGAACGCAGATATCCTCTGGTTACCTCCAGCTTTCGAAAGGAGACATCCTGAGGACCGGCATGGGATCTCTGATAAACAAAAACAGCATAAATTGAGGTCAGGGGTTACATCTTACATCATCATTCTGATCATACACTGTATGTGTTTAGGGTTTTTTTTTTTTTCCAAGGATGATCATAATTAAATAATCTGTGACTATAAACAAGAGATGAATCAGATCCATGATGTGCTCTCTTCTGACACTCATACTAATTGCGAAACCGTACAGAGAGATGACTCATCGTAAATGCACGAAGGTCTTTATTTATATTTTTGATCAGTCATGGTTAACTGAGCGACATGAAACAGGCCTTTCTGAAAGCACAGCGGCATGAAAAGGAATGTCCGTCATGTAGGGAAGGGAAACGTTTGCTTTGAGTCGGATGTGGAAGAAACGAGTTTAAATGATGTCCTGAAGAAATCAAAAGGAAATTTGGCTATTCTGATTTATTTATTTATTTGTTTGTTTATTTTTTACAGAATAGACAGAAGCCTGGGGTATTCTGTTGCCTGTCCTCCATAAGATGCAGGAGGACGCTGTCGCTCATTAACAGAGGTGATCGCGGTGTGACCGTCGGGCCCCTCTACTTTACATTCCTGTCACAAACGCTACGTGCTTCCCGGGAGAAAACGCGAGCACGGCCTGATGCTCGCGCAATGCCCGTCTGTTAAAGTAACGAGTGAACTAATGACCGGTTAAAGACGTGCTGGAGAATTTTCACCACTACATTAAAATACACAAACGGACTAAATACACAATTAGCTGTATGTACCTTGTATTAACGTTAGTGCATTTTAACATTCAGAGATTTCTCAAGCTCAAAAATGTTCATAAGCCAAAGCTAGACAAAAGAAAATAGCCTATACGTTACATTCTATCCATGTCTCTCCTGTATTCGGGATTCTATATTGTACACGAGTGTTAACTGCTGGTGAAACATGAGTTCACACATTAATGACGCTTTCTGACCGGTGGTATGCTCGAGGTTAATCGATCCGGGCGTTTTAATTGTGTCCGATGATTCATAAAACTCTGTCCTGTATCGCTTTTCCACTGCTGCGAACAAGTGAACATACTTTTAAACTTATAAAGCACTTATAGAGCACAGGCCACTCAGGACCGCCTCTTCGGGACAAAGACGTTAAACATTGCACATAAATCGCTTCGTGTTTCTCTCGACCTGGTCTTTGGAGGTAGTGGACGTTTCGTAAGCTTTACTGTAACCACTGCACAGGGCAAATAGTAACCTAAATAAATGATAACCTGTTAATGAGTGCCTTTTTATTCTCTGCAGGCTGAGTGGATCGGTGCTCTGGTAAAGTGCAGGCTGGCACTGACTGACAGGAGGCTTACACACTCCCTGATAAGGAGAAAGAAACAGGTGCAGTTTGCTCTTCCACTTATTCACAGACCTCTTACATTCCTCTGAAGTACACTTGAATGTCAATTTCCAAAATTTAGTGTCTGAATGCATAGATAGATAGATAGATAGATAGATAGATAGATAGATAGATAGATAGATAGAGATAGACAGACAGATATAGAAAAAGGTATAGACACAGGCAGATCAATAGATAGATAGATAGACAGAAACAGAAAGATGTATAGACAGAGATCAACAGATAGATAGATAGATAGATAGATAGATAGATAGACAGACAGACGGACAGACAGACAGACAGACGGATAGACAGACAGACAGATAGACAGACAAACAGACAGAGATAGAAAAATGTATAGACAGACAGGCAGATCAATAGATAGATAGACAGACAGACAGACAGATAGATAGATAGATAGATATGGACAGACAGACAGACGGATAGACAGACAGACAGACAGACAGACAGACAGACAGACAGATAGATAGACAGAAAGACAGACAAATAGACAGAGACAGAAAGATGTATAGACAGAGATCAACAGATAGATAGATAGATAGATAGATAGATAGATAGATAGACAGATAGAAAGACAGATAGACAGGTAGATAGACAGATAGATAGATAGACAGACAGACAGACAGAGCGCTAAGCACCCAATACATTCCATTTGAATTAATTGAATAATTGGTAGTTAATTATCATGTAATTAATTTGTTATTATTATTATTAAATCAGACCCTCTTTTCATCCATCACCCAAAATCACCAGATGGTTATCATGGCATCTGTACAGCGCAGCTCATTATATACAGTTTAAAAACATCATTACAGAACAGTTAACGCCCACAGCAGCGTTATTCAGAGTCAGATAACACCTTACAGCTGTAATAATGTCCATAAAACAATCCACAGCCTCATCACTAATAAATATTTAACCTCCTCAAATTACTACCGAGCCAATGAGCACGTGTCTTGGTGTGTTTAATCACGTTTTATTGGCTCCCAGCTGGTGATCAGGATTAACCAATCAGGATCGGCCATTTTTCTGTTTATATAAAAAAAAATAAAAAAAATAAAAAAATTCTGCACAGAGGGAGGACAGTGTTATTTATTTATTTGTTTGTTTGTTTGTTGATAAATCAGTGTCTTATGAGGTAGATTACAGTAGATACGTCAGAAAACAGGCTTTCCCATTCCCTGAACTTTATCATTTACATCTTTTTAATTATTTAAAACATGAAGGCCGATTGTAACGCCAGCTGAAGCGAGAATATCCTCTTCGATCATATGCCCCGCCCACTTTGCTGTGCTCCTCCTCCTTTCACTTTTCCCCAGTGGAAACCTCCACTTGCAGTCAGACCATAATTCATAATAAGACACTGTATCTGAGGAGAGGTAGCTACCAGGCGGACGCTCATCACTGCGTTAACGAGTCGTATATGTGAATTCCTATTTATTTGAATGAGGACGTCCCGTTTTCCAGATCTAATTAACTTGGCACAGATTTGATCGTTAACGTTAGCTTGTTCGCTGCTAAAAGAACGCTGGCTCGTCTCTTCTAATGTGGCTTTCTGCTACAAACGATGTGATTTGAAGTGATTTGTTCATCTAGTTAGTTCGTTTGCTCACGAAAATGATAGCTGTGGATTTAAGGGTTTTTGTTTTTTAACGCGTTAGCTGTGATCCACTTGGTACTACTTAGCTTATTTATATTTATCCAGACGGATATACGAACTTATTTCATTCCAAGAGGTGACAGAGAGAGAGAAGATCATGGTCAGTCGGGTCAGGGGAAGCAGACAGCCGGGGACATACGTTGCTTTTGAATGATCTACATTTCACTACTCCTCAAATAAATCTTTTATAACCTGGGCCTTAATCTACAATCACAAGATCAATAAACTGCCCAGATATAGGCACTTTCACACTTAAAATATTACAACTGGGCCCCAGCGTTTTGATACCTAAAAAAAATATTTTTAAAAAATAAATAAAAGTTTACGTAGGTCCTTTACAATAAATTAAAATGTAAAATGATCCGCAGTACATACGGTATTTACATTAATGTTTGTTGCATAATATGATTAAAGAAAATAAACAAATAAATAAATAAATACTCCCAAAATCACCAGAATTGAATGCTTTGGTGCTGTTTTTTCGCAACAAACAATAATAATAATAATAATAATAATTCTTCCTGAGGACCCCCCTACAAATTTTTACAGAAAACAACTTTTCTAAAATTATTTTTGCGGCCTGTACCCCAGTAATGATCAAACTCTAAAAACACCCCGACTAACAATAACACTTAAAACAGATAATAAACACACAGTTAACACTTAACTAACTGAAACATTTAGATAAGACTCTAATGAAGCCGGGTTTAAATATTAGTTTGTGAGAAGATGTTGAACTTCTTGTTAAACTCTTCCTTTTGGGCTTTAAAACAAGTACAGTGTTGTAATGTCCGTTTTTACATTTATCTTGTCTGTTTATCTTTCTTTCTTTTTCTTAACACAAAGTGAAACAGCTAAAAGCGAGTCTGTTAAACTGAAAAGTTCCAGCTCTGACTCTTACCTGTGTGAGGTAAACTGTCCTGAACAGGAGAGAACGGTCTTCCCGTCACTGCATTTAATAAACAAATAAATAAATAAAAAATATCGTATAAACGGACACAGAAAACGATAAACGAACAGCTCGGTTAACTTTTTTTTTTTTTTTTTTTTAAACTCCGTTTTTCTTTTATCCTCCGCTTTGTTATCCTCCGCTCTCCGCGTTTAAAACTAAAAAATATCTTGTTAGCTAAAGGCTAACTTTCCTCAGTGAACTCGGAGCTCGAGGTCCACCCCACATCTGTCTGCGCGCCTGAGGACCGGGGGGGGGGTGGTCGCGTGCGCTCGAGGGCAACACTCACTGTGGGCTCACGGCGCCGCCTCGCGCCCGGTCACGTGTTCTTTTTTTTCTCTCTAGTTTGCTTGATTAACAACAAACAACTAATAATTAATAATATATATTTTTTAAGTACAAATAAATAAATAAATGCATGAATGAAAGAACATCGGTCCCTACGATCTAAGACCGCCACCTTGTGTACAGCCACATGCTTATTGTTGTTTTGTGTTTTAAATAAAAGAACTAGATTTTAAAGATAACAATGAATTAAAGAAATAAACAAACAAAAATATAAATAAATAATGTTTTTAAAAGTCAATAAATAAAGAAACAGATAAATAAATTAATAAATAAAGAGCAACAGTCTCTGCGATCTAAAGACCCAATCTTGTGCACAGCAACATGCTTTTTCTCTTTTTAAAAGAAAGAAGGAAAGAAAGAAAGAAAGAAAGAAAGGACCACTGTGTCCATTGTGACACTTTTCTTTTTAAACTAACTTTCAAAGATTAAAAAATTATATAGAATTCATATTTAATTAAATACATTTAAATTAAGCAATACTACTACTACTACTACTACTACTACTACTACTAATAATAATAATAATAATAATTTAAGCCGTTTCCCTCAGGAATCAATAAAGTACTCTAATCTATCCATCTATATACAGTGCTGTGAAAAAGTATTTGCCCCCATCCTGATTTCTCGTTTTTGTGTACATCTCATACTAAATAGTTTTAGATCTTCAAACGAAACACAACATAAAACAAAGGCAACCTGAGTAAACACACAATACAGTTTATTTTATTTCATTTTTTTGAAGCAAAAAAAAAAAAAAAATTATATATATATATATATATATATATATATATATATATATATATATATATATATATATATATATATATATATATATATATATATATATATATATATATATATATATATATATATATATATGTGAAAAACTAATTGCCCCCTTAAACTTAAAATCTGGTTGTGCCACCTTAACTGCAACCAAAAGCTTCTGGAGCTGGAGATCAGTCTTTCACTTACTTCTAGGACTAGGATTTACTCCTATGCTTTAGATCGTTGTCTTGCTGCAGAATCCATTTGCGCTTGAGTTTCAACTTACGGACTGAAGACCGGACATTCTCCTTTAAGATTTTCTGCTAGAGAGCAGAATTCATGTTTCCCTCAATTATTGCAAGTTGCCCAGGCCCTGAAGCAGCAAAGCATCCCCACACCATCACACTTCCTCCACCATGCCTGACCATAGGTATGATGTTCTTTTTGTGGAATTCGGTGTTTGGTTTACGCCTGATGTAACGGGACCCCTGTCTTCCAAACAGCTCCACTTTCGACTCGTCAGTCCACAGATCATTCTCCCAAAAGGTTTGAGGATCATCAAGGTATGTTTTGGCAAAATTCAGACGAGCCTTAATGTTCTTCTGGGTTAGCAGTGGTTTTCACCTCGCCATTCTTCCATGGATGCCATTTTTGCCCAGTGTCTTTCTGATAGTGAACAGTGACCTTTATTGATGCAAGAGAGGCCTGTAGCTCCTTTGATCTTGTCCTTGGCTCTTTTGTGTCTTGCTGGATGAGTAGTCGCTGTTCTCTTGGAGGAATTTTGGAAGATGAGCAAACTGAATGAGCGTGTAGGTGTTAGGCTGCAGATATCATCATCCAGGCTTCCTCTTTTCCACAGTAATGTAACGCAGGGTCGAGGAACCTTTTGCACACTAGGAATCGATAATGCATTCAAATGTTAGCATTTAAAGGACAACAGCTCATCACATAACTCAGACTTACTCTTCCAACCCATTACGACAATTACAGTGAATATTAATGGATTAATTTAACGTGATTCGCGTGACCTCTCCCTCACACACAGCGTACTGGGAACACAGTGACTGATACAAAAAACAAAATCAAGACGTATATACAAATAGCGCTTTATTGATTTTGTTAATTTATATACATTACAGAGTCAATCGTTCGTGTAGGTGAGACATAAACAACACAACCACGAGCTGCAAAGTCTGCGCCACACGGGTTCCCCAAGCTGCATGGATTTAAAGCATCGTATTGCATCGCTACAAGACAAAATCTGCTTTCTACTGCACGAGGAAATCTCCTGAACCCTGCATTAAATGAAATGTTTTGCACATCGTATTAAAAACAGCAGACAGGAAAGAACAGAAAACACACTGATAAGTCTCTTGGTCAGCACTGCTAGTTTAACCCATGTGTGTGTGTGTATATGCACCCTCTAGCTAGCTAATATATATATATATATATATATATATATGTAGCTAATCAAAGACTGGATGTCAATTCCTGTAAGAAGATGAAATACATGACGGCTACCTGAGTACGCGCAATATATCGACCGCTAGCCGCTATCGCAATACTGATATATTGTAGAAGGCGGCGATGTGCGAATGACTTAGTGTTTGCTCCGATCACGTACACGAGGAAATAAACTTAACTCACGGAAGCTCGATCCCAAATAAACACCAACATATCAACATTTTACTGGAATTTTATCACTACTGGCAGACAAAGCACAAATATAAAAGTTATTATTATTTGCATCGGAACAGTGCATAGATCGGACTCGAACGTAAACCGAATTTCAAACGCATTTATTGCAGAATGTTTAAGTATTAACAGAAATGCCATTCAAGGACGGTTTAGCTTTACGGTCTTAGCTAGTCCGTTAAAAGACGATTTCAATTTTATCCACTCCGATTCTTTAATCGCTTAAAATCTGTAAATGACTTTAAAAATACGTTATACAGCTGAGGCTAACCCAGCCGGTTCGAATCGTAGTTTTATAATCGTATGTGTATCGACATCCGATATTCACACGTCGGATATCGGCTAAGGTCCAGAATTCCGCCACCAGCAAGCCATTTTAAGATCTTAATCATGTTCCAGAAATTAAACTGAATAACATCAACCAGTATCGGAAAAACAGACAAACAAACATACATCATGACACCTAACGTTTTCATGCTAGCATACAGATTAGCGCTCGTCAGTGTTTGCTGGTCGTTAAACCATAATCGAAGGATCCTAATATTATAAGTTTGTGAAGGAATCTTCATTTAAAGGGGCAGGAAGTCTTTTTTTTTTTAAGAGCCCGAGGAGGGGCGGAGTTCATTTCCAGCCCAGAAAAAAAAACAAAAAAAAACAAAACAAAGAAACTAGTCAGTTCAGTTGCAGGGCAATATCTCAAACGACAGATTTTATGAAGCATCTTTAGAAGCGTGCGTTTATTAGAGGTCTAGAAACACGTTTCAAATGTTACGACACGCAGCTTTAACATGAGGAATTCAAACATTTCACTGCACACTTACTGCAACTTTAATTACGTTAACGATTAAAGATCATCGTTAAAGCAGCGCCGCGCCGCGTGTTAATATGCGGTATGCAAATGAGCTCTCTGAGCAAGCCTCAAATGTGGTATGGTCATTCACAACATCAAACAAAAGTCAGTTTAATAAACCGCGATACGAAGACATCTTTTTCATCTTTTATGTCGAGTTATTGAGCGAAAACTCGCTGAAACGTCGTGTTATCGTGGCTCGGCTAATATAAAACCGTCTCAATATGTCAGCGTAGGTTAGAACAGTGATGGGTCTTTCATTTAAAAAAACAAACAAACAAAAAAAAATAATAATAAAAATAAAAAAAATAATAAATATAAAAAGGCAAAGTTTGTCCGAGTTTAGTCTGATCGAGCCGAGGCAGATTTAGAACAATTTCCCCATTTCCCTGAAATACAGTCAGTCATGATTACATTTCTAGATTAGATTTGCTTTAAACTAAGCTGAAGCTGCGTAAAGCTGTTTTTTTTTTTAATTTTTTTTTTTTATATATATAAACAAAGCACGTGTTTACAATTACAACTTCGAATTACAAAATGGAACCGTTTTAGCATTTTACAGGCGGAGCCTAGGGAGGGGTTTTATGTCCTAAAGCACATCAGCACATTAATAACGAACTGGATGTACGTATGATTCAAGTATGATCCGTTAGCTCCATCTGTTAGCCTTAGCGCCAGTGCACATTGATAGAGCAGTGCAGATTGTCGTAGGGCTGGGCGATATATCAATATAATATCGATATCGTGATGAATGATTACGCGATACACTTTTCTGAGATATCGTTGGTATGGTGATTTTTTTTTTTGTTTGTTTGTTTTTACACTTTTAATCATTATAAATTAAGTTGTACTGAATGGGTTTCGTTGATTTGACGTAATTTTTATTTATTTATTTATTTATTTTTTTTTTTTACTTAATCTTCTTTGTCGGCATCAAAGAAAAAGTATCGGCAAACTCGGTTCAACTTTTTTTCTTTGTTTTACTAACGTTTTGCAGACAGTTTGTTAGCTAAATTATATATCGTGATACACGTCACGTATCGTAGAAATGTCCTCATATCGCTCAGCCCGAGCCGGACGTCATTCTGCGCTCGGACGATTTTCTCCTTTAATGCCACGATAAATCCTGCGGAACAAACCCCGTGACAAAACGAACCTCTAAACACATCTCTTTAGTCTCTTGACCAGCCAACAATCTATACTAGCGCTATCGTTAGCGTACAGCTCATATTTTGTACTTTAAGTTTCGCTGCGAACAAAGCGTGTCTTGAGGGCTCCGAGGGCGCGATCCCGGCTTAGCTACTATACACTCTTAGAAAATCTAAGGGTTCTCAAATCGAAGAACCCTGGAACCATTTTTTTTTTTTTTACCCCCCTCTATGTAGATCCCATTCAGAAAGCTTTCCCCATAGAAATGTACTGATTGCAACGAAAACATCGTAGAAGTCATGAGTTCCATAAAGTTCTGAGGTTTCAAAAGAAAAAACAAAAACAAAAGACCTTTGGAGCCTGAAGGAACCTTGAAATCGTTCTTCAAGTAAAGAAAAGAAATAAACATGACAGAAAGCGTTCACTTAAAGTCATGCTAGAGAAGATTTTTTGTTTTAAAGAACCTTTGAATCAAATCACCATTTTTGTTAGTTCCTCAGAAAACTGAAAAAAAATACAATAAAAATAATAATAATAATAAAAATAATAATAATAATAATAATAATAATAATAATTCCCACCATTAACGTTAGCATTACGTGGAAAGATTTTGCGGTGGAAAAGGATTATCCTGTTTATTTACGGCAACAAAACAAACAAAAAAAAAATGCTGAAAGAACCAGAAGCTGAAATGTTCTCTAGGGAACCAAAATGGTTCTTCTATGGCACTGCTCTAAAAAGCACCTTTATTTTTAAGTCTACGACCTGCAACCAAGCAGGAACCCTTGAGGAACCCTTTCCTTTCTTTCTGTCTGTCTAATGTGTAGCCCTATATTATGAGAGGTTTAAAAGTACTAAATATTACACACAGCCCCTTTAATGAATGGCACGTTAGTGTTTTTTGTTTTTTTTGGGGGGGGGTAGACAACATCCTGTTGTTGTCATTTTGTTTTCGTTTTTTTTTTTTAATACGGTCACTGAGGTCTGGTGATAACGATCCGAGCCTCGTACGGCTCACTTTACTCTATTCAGTGAAGCTCACTCTGAACCGCTGAAGGATTTGAAATGGTTCCTGTGCGTCCCTGCCCATGTATGATCCCGACAGCAGCTCCAGCACAGTGTCAGTGGTCTACAGGCGTCGGACGTGTCCTCTGGATCAGGAATCTGTAATCGGATCTCAATACGTGAGCGAATTGAGGATAAAGAGACGGTCCTCCTCCTTCCTGATCCACTTCAGCAGTTTGGTGACGGCCGACATGGCCAGAGCTTTCGTGGCCAGAGGACTGAAGCAGAGGTAGAGCTCGAAGCCGCTGGTGGACTGAGGAGGAGGACGAGGGAGAAAAATAAATAAATAAATCAATCAGCTAAATGGAGATCACAGTGGCTTACATAAAGTTTTCACCCCCAATGAAACTTTTCCACATTTTCTAGAAACTGAAATTTGGAATCTACATGAAGCATGGTGGTGGTAGCATCACGCTTCAAGTTACCCTTGGTGGTATTTTTAAACAAAACCACGTGTCACAATTATCGGCACTCACATCTCACACTGTAAGAAATCTAACCGTTAATACAAGTAAAACTACTTTAAGAAAATAAAACTTTTTAAACACCGTATCTAGAAATAAAGACTGCAATAAAAACCGACTCGCCCACACGCAAAAAAAACAACAACCTGGAAATATACTTTATTGGAAATACAAAGACTAAAATGACAATTGTGTGAGCCTGAAAAACATTTCTTTCAGTTCTGTAATTATATCTCGTTCTAATAAAATTCTGTGGGCGGAGCATCCGAGGCTGAGCCTATATATGATTTCGTATTATGATTATACAAAGAAAATACACACTGAGCCTTTAATGTGACACGTGTTAATGACTGACCTGCTTTATTTGGATCTGGCAGACATGACCAAGTGTGTGAGGCGTGTGTGTGTGTGTGTGTGTGTGTGTGTGTGTGTGTGTGTGTGTGTGTGTGTGTGTGTGTGTGTGTGTGTGTGTGTGTGTGTGTGTGTGTGTGAGGCGCGTGTGTGTGTTCTCACCCAGGCGAGTAGGTTCTCAGTGTTGGTGCAGCGGTAGATGGAGCGCAGGGGTCGTGTCGGGTGGTGCAGGCGACTGTGGAGGTACCGGTACAACTCCATCAGCCTCTCCTGCTCCTCTTCAGTGCGATACGGCACAGGAAGCTCCGGGCTAACGGCGAGAACACACACCGTCAGCGGACCGAATCTATATTCACTCTACTATTTAATATGCACATCATCATGTATAACAACCGACGAGGTTTTATTCATACACACACACACACACACACACACACACACACACACACACACACACACACACACACACACACACAAAAAAAACCCCAAGAAGCGTTTAATATCACTAGCGAGTATTAAAAAGCAGGTGTGAGAGCAGGTTATTGTGAGTGGGCGGAAATGTAAAAGCTGCTCCCTGCTGATACCCCGCGTGGCGCTGCAGCCTAACAGAGGTGCAATGAATTTTATTTATAACGTGTAATTCTCTCACCCAATGTGTTAGAGCACAGAAATATAACAGCTACAAGAATAATCACGCAGTACCATTCAGGCCAAAACTAAAGCAGCCAGCATGCACCATTTCCTCTATACGGTCCCCTTCTATAAATATAAAGATGTCTTATAAATATAAATAAATACAGGTGGAGATTTTGACATAAGTAATGACACCTGGTCTTATTCCGAATCTTTATTCTACTAATGAAAGCAAAATAATTATAATTAATATCTCATCTGGTGTTAATTCTTATCTTTTTTTTTTTTTATTTAGCTAAATGATTAATTACTGTAGATCGTTTCACTAAGGAGCCATGAAATTATGTTTTAAATCTTTCATATGTAAAAGTACTTCAAGGTTTTGGACTCACAATGAAAAGAACTAAATACTGTACATTATTATTATTATTATTATTATTATTATTATTATTAGCTGATTTTTGGCTTTTTTGGTTTGTTCATGTATTCATGTTTGTTCAAGAGTTTTTAACTTCTGTGTAACGCATAAAAAATATAAATAATGATGAGCATTATTAAACATTATAATCAGAATTTTATCCAAATAAATAAATGAATGAATTAAAAGAAAAGGTGTATGATAGCACCACACGAACTCCTCCTCACCTGGTGTAAAGCCCGGAGCTTTTGGACTTATAGACGAAGTGCCAGAGCTCGGGGATGCCCACCTGCGAGACGGGGTACGTGGGCGAGTTCAGCGCCTCCTGCAGGGCCTGGTAGGCGTTACGCTTCTTCAGCCGCTCCAGAAAGCGCTGCTTACAGTCGGACAGGTTAAAGAAGTCCTCTCGGTCCGTGGAGACCAGGATCAGACAGAGATCGGACGCCTGCTCCAGGTACGAGATGTGTGCGTGGAAGAACCCGGAGGCGTTGAACTTGGGCAGGCAGACGGGCGTCCAGGCCTCCCCTTGCCTGAAGGAGGAGGACGAGGCGGCGAGGTTGGACAGCAGGTGGAGGTCGGTGTGATGGAGGTGCTGCTCCTTCTTCCTGATCAGCGCGACGAGTCGGTTCCCGGCGAGCAGGACGGAGAAGACGAGGTCCTTGGAGCTGGCCGCCTGCAGGCTGGTGCAGACGATGTTGCGCGTGGCGCTGCAGAGCGGCAGGCTCATGGTGGCGTTGAGCATCAGCCCCGCGTCCATCTCCAGCAGGCGCAGCAGCCCCGCGGTGACGCGCTCGGATCCGGCCAGGAGACGGCGCAGGTCGAAGCTCTGACGCTGCTGGAAGACGCGCTGCAGCTGGGGCAGAGTGAGCAGGCTCAGGATCTGATAGTAGACGTAGTGCAGCTCTCTCCACAGCTCTCCGTCCGACTGACCCGAGCGAGACACACACACCAACACCAGCGGACTCTTACGCAGGAACACCACGCGGAAACCGTCTGAGGGGGGGGAAAAAAAAAACCCAAACGGTAAACATTAATGACAGCTAGTGTGTTTAACTACATCCAGGTCATTTTTTAAACTTTATTAAAAATGGAACAGTGTTGAAACTGTTTTTGGCTTCTTTCTTTCCATTAACTCTCTAATAAATGAAATATCTTTGTTTTTATTGCAGTTGTGATACACAGTTCATTCTGGAAGTAAAAATGTCACCAGTTGCCAGATCCCTACAATATGGGCAGAGCTCTGGAGGTTCCATACCCATAAATACTGTTTATACTGATCCTCACCGAGCTACAAGGGGTATTTTTAAAATATATTCTACAAAAAAACAAAATAAAAATTTTTTTAAAACACTCTGGGTCAATATGAGAATCCCTGCGGTGTGTTTGATTCTCCTTATTAAAACTCCATTAAGAAGTGAAACATGGCGATGACCTGCGTGAATGGAGAGTATGACATTCTTATCGGCCTCTACGAACGACACGAGCGCCATCATGACCCCCATGGTGGTGGAGAGCGCCTCCTCAGAGCCGTAGCGCGTGTAAATGGGCTTCCCCGCCTCGCTGAGGACGAATACGTGCTTCTTGTGCAAACGCCACGCCTCGCTCGTCACGTCTTCCTCCTTCTCCCGTACTACAGCCTGCACCTCCTGCTTCGGCTCGATCACGACGTCTCCTCCTCCTCCTCCTCCTCCCTGCTGTTCCTCCTCCTTCTCCTCCACCTCAGAGCGGCGGCTTCCCGTCAGCTCCACGTCGGCCGTCAGGTCCTCGAAAGACTGCGTGTGGGCGAACATGGCGCGCTCCTGACCTGCGCCTGAGGAACACACGAACACACACAAAGCTTATAAAACTCAGTCCACTAAAGCCCGTCCACGCTTTCATTTATCATATCTCCAGCAACCTCCGGGTCGAGACAGATTCCCAAGAACTCGCAAAGCGCCCGTCTCACCCGGCTCCGTCCCTTCCACCAGCCCCGGAGTCGGACTCTCCGATCTGCTGTTGGGAAGATGCTCGACCGGTGCCAGGTTTCCGTTCGGAGTGTCCCACGTCACCCCTTTACTGTGGACGTCGGCAGCCATGCCGGACAACGTTGCGGAGAGAGAGAGAGAGAGAGAGAAGACTCGGTGTCCCGACGGCGTAATGAACCAAAATCAATTATCACTGGATTAGAAAGAAAAAAAACCAACAACAACACAGTTATAAAACATTGCAGAAATATAAGACTGCGAAGTGTAGAATGAAATGTAATGCAAAATCACAAGTGTTTCACAGCTAAATAAATAAATAAATAATCCAATTAAAAGCAGGTAACATTTATTTTAGGGCTTTTTATTTTGTTTATTTATTTCTTTAGTTAGTTAGTTAGTGAGAGCACGTAAAGTCCCAGCACATGGATTGTGGTCATGATTTAGTCCAATGGTCAGTGGTGGAATATTACATATCTTGGGTAAAAAAGTTAAAACTGTAAAAAAATTAAGTAGTAAACTAAAAGGCGCAAACTTTCAGCGATAGTAACTATTTAAAAAAACAAATACAATTTAGACTTTTTTTTTTTTAATGTAAATAAAAACTGAATCAGTGTGACTGTGCTGCCTAGCCAAGTTAGCTAACTAGTAAATAAACAAACTAAACTCACTACATAACAGCTGATGTTTATCTCCGTAAACGCAAACATTTAAAATCAGATTGTTTCGTCTACAAAATAACATTCTGCAACATTACCTTTATTGACACGGTGTCCATTTTAACCGCCTGTCTGTCTGTCTGTCTGTCCAGCTACCGGTCACACGGCCCTTATTATCATTTTCTTTCCCCCTCCGCACCCACATTCAGACCATTTCCGCCTTCTTCATGCTTCGAACCTCTCTCTGATTGGATAGCTTTAGAATAAGCCAATAGCATTAGAGAAATCGTGGCTTTTAGAAAAGGCGGGGCTTTGTTTGAATACGGGTGTGTTTGAGAGGAAAGCGTCGCAGAGGTCATCCAACCGCGATGCATAATGGGACACCGAGTCTTGAAAACAGTTTACGGAACCCCTTTAATCCGGGACAATATGATACCCATGGAAACTTTTATCTGTTTCTTTAATAATACACACAGAACTGTGTCGACTGCGATCGCGATTTAAGTCAGATTTACCACTCCTTTTGTTTTTTTGTTTTGGAGCTGGTTATCCGAGAGTCGCGTTTTGATGACGTGGATAAGCAGGAGGCGGCGCCCTTACGTTTAAACCGAGCGCGCGACGCGGAAGGTTTTGTTTTCCGCTAAAACAAAACAGGAAGAAAAAAAAAAAAAAAATGACAAATAAGTTTGAATAAAGTCGTTTTTTTTTTTTTGTTAAACGACCTGATCGTTACAGGCATATTTTGGGTAAGAGTAATCATGTTTAATTAAAACAAACGGCGGAAATTAAGGTATAATGTATGTTTATCTCAGTTCTAGTCAGAGACTCAGCTAGCGCTGTGTGTGTGTGTGTGTGTGTGTGTGTGTGTGTGTGTGTGTTTGTGTGTTTTCCTCCCTCACAGCTGCTCCATCATGCCTATCCGGGCTTACTGCACCATCTGCTCGGATTACTTTGACCACTCCAGAGATGTAGCAGCGATCCACTGTGGTCACACTTTCCACTACACCTGGTAAGACAACACACCTGAGCGCTGGACCAGGACTGACCCATATATCATAAAGTCTCACGTTACAACACAAACTGAGTGCTTCTTTATTATCTACCTGTCCATCTTGTCTTTCTTTTTTCTCTCTCTTCCATTAAAGTCTTCTACAGTGGTTCCAGTCAGCTCCCACTAAGACCTGTCCCCAGTGCAGGAAGCAGGTGTGTGTGTGTGTGTGTGTGTGTGTGTGTGTGTGTGTGTGTGTGTGTTTTCTTTTCTCTTTCCCAGACTAAACATGATTTTAAAAAAAAGTTATTTTATCAAAAAAACCTAAAGTTACAGTTTTACAGTACAGCCTGACTGTTACAAAGCGCTGACACTGGAGACTCCTTCCATGAATGTTACATAAACTACACAAAAAACGTTGCCATACCTGCAAATACACACGTTCTCTAATCTGTTTATCGTTAGTGGAGCGTCCGCTGTACGAGTCGCTGTGAACGAGCTGTCGCCATAGAAACGTGGATATAAACCTTTTTTTATTTTAACGCACCACGTGGAGGAAAAGAAGCACCCGACTCGACGCAGAGTGCGGTAAAATGGTGTGACGCACACCCAGCCGTGGATTATCTCGCTTATACCGGGGTCACTTGCCAGCATCGACGAGTTAAATCTGTCGCTGATGTCCCCGGCGCAAAATATGACTGAAAGGATAAAAAATACCGGTTAATTTTATATATACGGGTCGTTAGATCTAGAATTCCACCCGCCCGAAATCATACACAGAGAGAAAGTAGTGCTATAAGATTACATTTATTTTAATGAATTATAGTAAATGGTTATTAGAGAGAGAGAGAGAGAGAGAGACGTGCGTGAATTCCGGCGTCTGTCTACTAATAATGAAGCTGTGAGTTTAACTGTATGTTACTATGGTTACAGGTGTTTATAGGCGGCGCATTAATTTAGAGAACGGTGATTAAACTGACCGGAACTACCTGTGGTATACACGGTTTTAATGCACACCTTCCAGCCAATCAGAATCCGACAGACCGTGGTATAATGATGGTTATATGGTTATATTTCACGGTTTTGCTCAGAAAATCAGAATAAATGTGACGTTACTGGGAAAGAAATGTTCCTTCTGGTTTCTCTGGCCGTTGTGGTGAGGGTTCGTTCATTACGACATAGGGTTTGCACTCTGACCGTGTTCTCTGACCGTGTTCGATCACCAGGTCAGCACCAGACACATCATCAGCAAGCTGTTCTTCGATGTAGCGCCGGACGAAGAGGGGTCCGCAGCCGACCCCGAGAGCCTACAGGTGAGACCTTTCACACAGAGCGTTCACTCACAGCACAGCTGGAGTAGTCATGATGTTCTTCATTAGCGTCACACTTTATGTAAAAAAAAATAAAAAACACACACACACATATAACATGTGTCGATTCCTGAGTTTGTGTAAACGTCCTAAACACTGGTCCAGTGCTCTGTATTTGTTACACACGTGAACCCTGACCCCTCCACTCTGCTTTTTTTTTTCCAGAACGAGTTGGACAGAGTGAAAGTAGCTTTATGTGAAAAAGGTAAGAGTGTGCTCCGTCAGGACGTGTTTCAGCGCAGCGCTGATCACTGATTTACGGATTGCTGATGTGTGTTTCAGA
>CM042558.1:18277299-18287299 GCA_023630585.1 Cranoglanis bouderius
TGAAGGCAAAGAGGAAGAAAGTATCGAGGCCGGCGCCAAGCAAACTGACCCCCAGCCTCACCACACTGGACGGATTCCTGGAGTGACCTCTGACCTTTCTCGTTTATCTCTAACGTGGGGTAAAAAACACGGGGATGAGAGAGAGAGAGAGAGAGAGATGGGACTCACTGTCTGACGTCTCGTATGAACTTTTTCAGGACCAGGATGCTGAAAAACCTGCTGTCCAGGCTCGTGTCCGTTCATATGGACTGGCTTGTAATAGATTTCTTTGTGTCTGTGTGTGTGTGCATGTGACCCACCATTAAAAATAACTCCCCCGTTGAGTTTTTTTTTTTTTTAAACACGCAAACAATTCTTATTTATTTTTTCTTTTTCTTTTTTTTTATAACTGTGTAAATTTCCAGTCAGACCTTTTATTTGTGCATTTTTTTTTTTTTTTTTTTTTTTTTGGTCTCTGTTGAAAGTGTGTACTCTTGTATATTTTTGTGTCGCAGTTATTCCAGTTGCAGAGTGGGACTTAATAAACTATAGTTGATTTTTGTTTTCTACTCTCAGTTTTAACAGTTTTCATGTTTTGTCACCATTGACGAACAGTAGAGGTGTAGAACTTGTCTTGGGCTTGGACATCGGTCTCACTAAATATGGTCTTGGTCTCAACTGTTTGTAAAAAATAATGATGATGTCTTTTCACACGCACAAAGTTTAACATGAAGTAATTCATTTGTAAGGGAAAAAAAGAAGATGCGGATGTCGAAGACGTCAGTGAAGAATGACTTTATTGCAGCATGGCAGTGGCAAAGTACATGAAGTACTTCGGGTTCATCGGAGTCAAAGTGAACCCCGAACAATATCAGCACAGACCTTCTGTACTGTATTTCAAAGCAGGTTTTCTACATGTAATGTAAATGAAGTTTCACTCTGAATGTAAATTAAAGGTAGCATCTGATGTGATCACTTTCCATTCTCACGGCACTGATGTCGTTACAGGTGTGACCCCCACAGGGTGAGGTGATCGGATTGTCTAGACAGATGTCTTTCTGAATGATGACTAAACTCACGTAACCCTTTGTTTAGGGATGGTTCTTGATGTCCCGCTGCCGCTCCCATGCTATAACTGATTGGATGTCGCTTTAGGTGGTATTATACACATATTGCTGAGACAGAGTTGTATTGTTCCTTTGATAATTAAGCTTTTTTCAGGGATGAGCTTTTCCAACAGCTACCTCGGAGTGGAATCTGTTTAGAGGCCGTCTGTAATTTCTTACACGTTCTTTTAGAAAATATAGCCAAATCACTGGTACAGTGTGCGAATAAAGCCAGCTAGATGACAGAAGTAGCATAACTGGTTCAGGTTCAGCTGATTGGTTAAGAACAGGTGTTGACACTGGCTGCTAAAAAGATCTTATTTATTCTTATTAAGATCTTAAGATCTCATTACCAATGGCAGGGAAAGAAACTACATCGGACATGCAGTGCTTTGGTGCAGTTGCATATGTTTGGCCTCAAAAAGGTTTTGACGGCTTTTGGTCTCTATCTTGAGTTGGTCTCGCTTACAGTTGTCCTCGACCCCCCTTAAAACTCAGGCTTGACTCGATCTTGGCTTTTGACAATCCCGGTCTTGGCTACAGTCCTTGTCAGTCCCTCCAGGATTTGCCGATCGCAGAAATTAACGCAAAATCAAGCAAACTCCGCAATATTCTGAGGAGTTTGCAATTTTTCAAAATTTTCACCCCAGGTTTTCCACAGATCTGGGCCGAGACGCGTCATGTGACGTCATCACAACGCACGTTCAGTCAAAGCCCTCTTCGATAAACATACATCGAACATGAGTACAGCCAGAAGGTCTCACTTACCAACAAACATCACTGCGAAAGAACTATTTCGTGCGACTGCGATTTCGCCAAGTAGTTTTCCGCAAAGAAAAGCACAAAAAACTCATCACACGTTTTGAAAAAAGCCGCGGCAAAATCAAACATTTTTGGCCAATCCTGTACGGACTGCCTAGTGAACATGACGTAAAGGTGCCAATACTTTTTTGCACTGTAACAAAAACGATAACAGTGCGTAACTGTACACTGGCGTCACAGTGTAAGTACTGAGTTACAGTTTTTGCTGAGCAACAAAACTCTTCTCGGTGCTTGGCCCCCTGTCGTCGCTGTTGAACCTTTCCAGGCGACTACCTGCCCTTCACAGTTGTGAGCAGCAGAGGGCGCTGAGAGCCTGTGGGAGTTACTGACAGGGGATTCTGGAAATTCCAGAGAATTGATTCACAGTTTCCTGTGTGTAAAATCCTGCTGGAAGACGCGCATGGAGATGCATCATCACTTTATCATTTCAGATTTCCAGAATTATTTCCAACAATCCTCCTCCATTAAGTGAGGAAGCCCAGGAATATGAAATCTCAGAAACCCAGCTCACACATGACTAGATTTGTCCATGCACATCACCAGGTTTAGTAAAACTGTCGGTAAATCTCTAACTCAGTGGCATTTCCCCTGTTTTACATCATGCGCACTAGTGAGTCGGCTCCATGAGTCGGCTCTTTCGGGCGAACCTTGCATATATGAACCCTTTCTTTCTTTATTTATTTCATTCTTCTTTTTATGTAAATGTAAGCAATGCCATCATTCATTCATCCGTTTAGGGCAACATATTTTCATCTGAGCTGCTTATTTTGAATGATTCATGAGTCGAGTCGTGTGTTTGACTCAGCTGTGTGAACGAGACGATCATTTATCAGTCAAAAATAATAATAAATTAAATAAATCTAAATCCAATGCAAAGTGATATTATTTTATTAATAACAATGGAGATTAAGATTTCGTGAAACAATTTCAGCCATTAGTAAGCAAACGAGAACAATCACTGATCATAAAAAAGGCAGTGAGTCGTTTAGGTGCTGAGTCAATCAGAGTCGACTCATACTGGTGAGATGAGCCAAATGATCTGAGCCGGAATTTCCACGAATATCGTGCAGTTTAAACAGATTTTATTACTTCAAATAAATGTTCAAATGTGGATCTCTTTAATTTGATGTCACATTATAGGCGATAATTCATTAAAAAACGGAAAATGATTCATTTAACAGAAAATGATTCATTTGAGGTTCCAGTTAAAGTTATACAGAATAAAGGGTTAAGTAAATATATACAGAATAAACAGCTGCATATCCTTAAGATACAAACACCCAATATGTTTTATTATTAAGTTCCAAGTTTTTTTTTTAGTTTTTTTTAAAAAAAACCTTATTTATGTATTTATTTATTTGTTACGAGATAATAAGCTGTGTTTTTATTTTTAATATTTGGCTGCCTGGGATTGTTGTGTAGTGTGATACCACTTAAAATAAACAAAACAAACAAACAAAAAAAAACATCCATCTTCTTTCGTTTTTGACCGGAGAGATATTCTGTGCCCGACTATAACGCCGTAAATTGATATTTCCAGAATGATATCATGATGACATCAGAGTGGGATTAGCTGCTGATGTCATTTGTCATTAAGATTGGTCTTGTTTTGCACACACTGTTTGGAAAGAATAAAATTGCCTATGATAAGTGATGTTTAGCCCAATACATACATATTTGCATACATGTAGACAGTAGCACCAACCTGTACACACACACACACACACACACACACACACACACACACACTGGAAAAATTGTTTACTTTTCAAAATAATCTGGATTTTTAAAACACAGTGATAATAAAATAGCCAAAACGACACCACATTTACAAAAGAGACTGCCCACATAGATCAAAATAAAAGCTTTTTTTCCCTTCTCGGTACATGGATAAAAGAAATTCAGACCCTAAATTAACACTCCTCACTCTGAGACTCTTGATAAATGTGTGTTAATGTGCTTCACGCTGCATTATTCTCCCTCTGTAAAGCTGCTTCAGTCTACAGTATTGTTCCCAATCCTGTCCTCTTTATTACTTTTCTAATTTCCCCTCATCATCTGTGAAACACACACACACACACGCGCACACACACACACACACGCTGTGTTCACATCTGTCCTACACACACACATCATCACCATCATCATTAATTATGTTTGGAGTGTCCATCTCATTCAGGAAGCTCTTAGAGGAAAAAATAAAGGGTGTTTCTTTTCTTTCACGGAGACATTACAGGGAAAAAAAAAACCGTTACATTACATTACAGACCAATATTTCTGGTTTTATACAACAGCGCCGTTAAACTCTCCGTTCTGATTGGTCAGAAGAGGTTGACTGATTTTTGACACTGACTTTGCAGTACAGCTGATTTTTTTGTTTGTTTGTTTGTTTGTTTTATTACAGAAAAAAGAGGTGAGGGAACGACTGTCCGTAGCGGCTATAACGTAAGCGAGAACAGGAATGTTTCACAGACCATTAAAGGTAACTATAAATGGATAAAAAAAAAAAATGATCCCAGCATTCGGGAGCTGGAGCTAATGTCACTTCCTGCTCTCACATCTGGATCTGGTTGTCGGTCCGTGGCTCTGCTCTGTGTAAAAAATAAAAGCAGATCGGCGAGTGTTTACTCTCAGGCCATGGGGAAATGGCAGCGCTCTGGGAAGGAGCCAGGAGAGCATGTGAACCGTGCAGAGGAAGAGGAGGAGGAGGAGGAGGAGGAGGATGACGAAGGGCTTTCATTAGACCCGAGGGGGGCGCCGGAAATCATGTCAGTGGGAACAATGGTGCCTCACGTCCTGGTTTTTCAATGAGGCCAATGAGAATGGAGGTGGCAGTGGATGCTGATGCCGTTTGTACCTTCGTCCAGTAACAGAGACGCGCAGTGAATCAGCACCGATCCGATTTGTGAAGAAGCCTCTGGAGGGCAGTGTGAAGTGCTTAGAGCGCAGGTTCAGAAAGATATTAGAGGCGTTTTTGCTCACACACAACAACAACAACAACAACAACCCAGTTCTATTTTCTACACAACACTGACAGCAAGAGGCCAAATTAAAATGTAGAAAGTGGTCAGTGTTTTACTTTCCATCGCTTCTTATCTGGTGTTGAATACACACTGCTATGCCATGGGTTGTTGTCCAAAGACCAAGAAATTAATTAAGAAACAAACTACAGTGCAAAGGGGGGAAAAAAAATCCAAAAACAAAACACTATTTTAAAGACTTGTGTGAAATAAGTGAGAGTGTGTGTGCAGTGATGTGGTCAGATTTGAGTATTTTTAGGTCATTTGCTCACTGAGTGATGAAGTATTGTTGTTAGAAGAAAACAGACACCTGTGATTTAATTATATAATTATATAAGACATAATCAGGCAGGGTGTGTGTGTGTGTGTGTGTGTGTGTGTGTGTGTGTGTGTGTGTGTGTGTGTGTGTGTGTGTTTGAATAACTTATGCATTTATACATATCCAAAAGTGTTTTTTGCATGTTTTCTTCTTCTTCTTCTTCTTCTTCTTCTTCTTCTTCTTCTTCTTCTTTTTTCCTCCTTGGGGCAGAAGTGCATCTCTGGTGTTTCTCTTAACCAGAAAAGACAGAATGCACAGCAAAAAAAAAAAACCTCAAAAAAAACCAAAAACAACCCACACTTCAAATGGTTAAAAGCTCTGATGAGTTGAAAAAGAAAACAACACTTTTGCTCGATCAGCAGAACAGCCGAGCTTCACTTGTGCTGTCTTACAGAGAACCTCCCCGTCTCCTGATTTATCTCCATCCCCTCAAGGTCGTCTCCAGGCCGCTCAGATGCTCGCTTCCTGCCTCCAGTATTATTTTTAACGAGAGAGGAGAGTGAAATGTGTTGCACATCTAAACAGGAAGGAGCTCGCGCTGAATGATGATCTGACTTTTAAAACCAGCCAAAAGGCCAAAATGCTTTGTGAGGGTTCAGAGTGTGTGTGTGTGTGTTTGTGTGTGTGTGTGTGTGTGTGTGTGTGTGTGTGTGTGGTTTGGCCTACATGCAGTGCATTTCTGATTCTCACATTAGACTTGTGTGTGCGAGTGTTATTGGCTCTGAGGTGGCTCTTTGCGCTCGTTCAACCAGGCACAGAGCCAATTCTCTCTCTCTCTCTCTCTCTCTCTCTCTCTCTCTCTCTCTCTCTCTCTCTCTCTCTCTCTCTCTCCTCTAAACACTTCTCTGTGTGCTGAACTCCCTTCGTGTTTTCATTAAAGCATTCACGACTCTCAGAAAAACTAGAACAGTCTTATTATTAGTCATTTAGAACAAATTATTTAATTTTAAAACGTAATTATTTGCTTTAATTGTCATAATTTTTATTTGATCTCAATTTATTAGTATTTTATCACATAAAGTAATAAAATAATCATAATAAATAATAGAATAGTTTCTTTATTATTCCTGTTTTTTTTTGTTTTTTTTTTTAGAAATAAGCATTTAATTCAAAATGTAATTATTTCCTTCATGTTCTCAATGTATTATTATTATTATTATTATTATTATTATTATTATTATTATTATTATTATTACTTGTTTATGTAAAGCACTTTAAATGATCTTTGTGTATAACTTTTGCTGGATATATTATATCTAGATACATTATATATTATACAGTATATTATATACGTTTATAGCCGACATGTAACCTCTCTGATCCTGGAACAGCAGCAGCTCAGCACATTGTTCTGTTTTTCTGCTTCAGGGTTTAACAACTTCAGCAGGTTTGTGAAACACACTCGTATGTTTGATGGTGATTTCGACCCCATGTCACGTCTCATCTCTACATGTTTCTGTTCAGGGCTGACAGGCAGGAAGTGTGTGTGTGTGTGTGTGTGTGTGTGTGTGTGAGTTTGTAAAGGTCACGTCAAACAAAGTACTAAGATCTAAAATCCAGGTTTAACAAAGAAAAATATAAAACCCTGACAACTCTGATCTAAGACCAGCTCAGCGAAAGCGTCAGCGTCTGAATGTCAGCCCGAGGCTCTGTGACTCTGTGACTCTGTGACGCCTCCTCGTTGCCCTCCAGTCATCAGATCCAACAAAACCTTCAACCTTCACAAGATGAGCATCAGCTCTATTTATTCCACTCAGCTCTGGATTTAAGTAAAGGTCAGCGTAAAGACCCACCGTCCGATCTCTCTCTCCGTCCTAATCTAACGAGTAAAAACGTTTAAATAAATAAAAATAACTCAAATAAAGAATTTGTTGTGTGTTTACAGGAACTCATGTACCATTCACAAACACACACACACACACACACACACACACACACACACACAATCAGACTCCACTCAGCAAGAAGCCTCTCCTTCCTTTATTTCCTGATGTCTTTTCTACATCCCGAAATTAAAGCCCCTCGCTTGCCGGGCAGACACACACACACACACACACACACACACACACACACACACACACACACACACACACACACACACACACACACACACACACACACACACACACACACACAGAGTAATGGAGGTGTGCAGGAGAGCAGCACGGCCATTATTGCTGTTTCGTAAAGCTGCTCGCTTACAAGGAGTCACTCAGCAGGTCACTAATGGGGAGCTGATGCACAGGTAGAGGCCACTGACCCTCATCTCTCATCACACACACACACACACACACACACACACACACGCGCTTTCGTCTTGTCAAACATCAAATATACTGTAATACCTGAATATATATTATATATTCCTTGAATATAATTATATATAACCTAAATCATATAAGGGATAAAACACTCCGTGTCATGCTGTTGTGGGAAAACAATCAAGGACGGAGAGGTGTGATGAAGCTGAGTTACTGTTACTCATGTTTGCTAATAACAGCATGTTCTGAAATGTTTTATTCCTCTTACACCACAGCAATTTTCCAACAATGAATGTTTTTACTTATTAAACAGCAGCACGTCGTATTTTATCCATTTAGAGTTACATCTGATGTCTAAAGTGTGACCTCATAGCTAAAGATCCTGCAGTGATCATACAGTGATCTCGCATTTTGTCACGAACCTGCACAGAAATCTTCGTTAGTTTCACTACAAAAAATTTTAAATGTCAAGGGGGTGAATATTTATGCAAGACGCCGTAATGACACTGTATACTCAAGCTAGTGCGACCCCATGCCTAGCAGAACGTTAGCCATTCAGCCACGGAAAATCTGCGACTTCTCATTCATACATATACAGTATGTCCATATATGGGCTTAAAGACACGCCCATTTTTACAACTCAACACACTGCTTTCACGTCATTGATATCTACATTTATATTTTGCATTTTATCGTCTGTGATCCATGTAGAATTTTATGTCAAGTCCAATCCCAAATGGCTTCCTATTAACGTGTTTGAACCACATAGTGCTGTGCATAAGTATTCACCCCCCTGCAACTTTTCCACATTTTGTTGTGTCACAACCAGGAACTGAAACAGACTTCACCGGGTTTAAATTCCACGGATCTTCACAATTTGGGAGGATGGTGGTGGTGGGGGGGTTGTTTCTGGTAAAAAAAATAATAAAATATATAAAGGTAAAAGCTGTGATTGCATAAATATTCACCCCCCCCCCTACAGCTGTGAAATTCCTGAAGTCATGTAAATTGTTGAATAAAGTTGTGCAATTAAAGTGTCACATTATCTCAATCTAAATACACTTGTTCCTGGAAGAACCCAGATTTGCTTAGAGAACAAAGAGCATCACGAGACCAAGGACTGATCAAAACAGAGGAACAAAGTTCTGGAAAAGTATTCATCATCAATCGGTTATAAAAAAAATCCCATACTTCAAACATCCTGCATAAAATCAGTCATTATAAAACAGAAAGCATATGGCACAACTACAGTATGTAACGATTCTGTCTAGAGGAGACCGTCCACCAAAAGTTAGTGACAGGGAAAAGAGGGGATTAATCAGAGAAGCAGGCAAGATGCCAAAGGAAACGCTCAGTGTGATGCTACCACCACCATGCTTCACTGTTCCCAGACTGCTAAGCAGCGATTTACTGTGAACGGAAAGGCAAAACAGATATGAAAACATGCTTTTACAAATTTAGTCAAGTTAGTGAAGGCTAGGCCTCAGAAAGCTAACTAGCTAGAACACGGTTAGATTATCTTTAGCTAGCATTAAAGTGCACCTTTGTGATGTTAGCTGCTCAGCTGATCCACACATGCATGTGCAGTAAACCTTCCAGCGTGAAACCCTCAACCCCCACTGTGATGAAAGCCGTGTTTTGCGAAACGCTTCCCTCGAGTTTATTAGCAAGCTTGTTCTCGCTCGTTTCTGCATTTCTTTTGAGCTCATTCCTGCGCTTTTGTTTCTCCTGAATCATCGAAATCTGTGGCCCGAGGAACCGAGGCAGATTTTAATGGCTTAATGGATTTTAATGGTTATTAAGGAATCTATTTTTTCCCCTCTCTCTCTCTCTCTCTCTCTCTCTCTCTCTCTCTCTCTCTCTCTCTCTCTCTCTCTCTCTCTCTCTCTCTCTCTCTCTCTCTCTCGCTCTCTCCTTATTTCCCGCTTTCATCCTGCAGCCACATTTCTCCGACCTGAATGTGCATGTGTGTGTGTGTTATGTGAGGACCAAAAACGGTAAAAATGGTGTCCTCATGACCACCCGGTCCTTACAAAAACACAGTGTACTATGTACAGTTTTAAAATGAAAAGATCCAAAAGACTTCCTTGTGGTTACTGAGGTTAGGATTTGGGTTAGGCAGAGCATTAATTACCTACAGTGATCATTATGTCCTTGCAAAGATAGAAAATTGAGTGTGTGTGTGTGTGTGTGTGTGTGTGTGTGTGTGTGTGTGTGTGTGTGTGTGTGTGTGTGTGTTTACCTGTGCACACCTGGAATACAGGTCTCTTCATCCCAGGACCTACATGTCCATCACCTCATTATTTTTAGCATTTTTTAAATCTATGCCGTGTGTGTGTGTGTGTGTGTGTGTGTGTGTGTGTGTGTGTGTGTGTGTGTGTGTGTGTGTGTGTGTGTGTGTGTGTGTGTGTGTGCGTGCCACCAGCAGGAAAAGAGCAGAGAAGTGTGGAAAGGTCCGATGCGTCAGAGTTTCAGTGTGTTTGTCTCAGCTTG
>CM042558.1:18299799-18354799 GCA_023630585.1 Cranoglanis bouderius
CTCGTTTGTATTCAGCGGATAAACATCTCGCAAATTCCCTAAAGTCTGACTAGCAGTCTTAGATCATCATTAAACGGCCTGCTCTCTCCATGTATCCTCCATAAGTCTCGAATCTTTCTCTAACGCGTACACAATCTCAAACGGTGATATAAGCAGCCTGTGTGTGTCCTGTGTTGTCTCACCTCGCTCAGATGCTCTCAGACCCCAGCGTGATTACCTAAAGAACCGCACCGGGGAGCAGAACACACCAGGGTTTCACTCAAACGCAACAAACCCTGCGTACATGAACGCGCACTAAACACTCTGTGTGACTCTGTCAGGTGCTAACGAGCTGTGGGTTTGTACAGACCCGAAGGAAACATCAGAAACCACAACCTGCTCTTTAAACTGAATACAGAGAGCAGGAACCCGGCGACCGCTTCAGATTAACCTTCTGTAATGCTGCGGATTTGTTTCAAAGCAAATTGGATGGAAAACTTCTTCACGAAGGCTGTCCAGATACACAGACAGGCACGCACTGTTCCTTTTTACTCCAACACACACACACACACACACACACACACACACACACACACACACACACACACACACACACACACACACGCGCGCAGTGAATCCTCACTGACCCGCAACGTACCAACGACTGAGACCGGAGTTCTGGGTCACGTCCGTGAGGTCGGAGGTCAAACGAGAGCACCACTTCCTGTCTCCAACAACACATCTTTTTCATCTGGAGCTACAGCTTAGTCCTACACTCTGAAGCCTGGTCTAATTTAAAGGCTGATTTATGATCACATACATCAGAAGAGTCGCCAGAAGTTATGAGCTCGTCCACTGACAGGAGACGGCGTCCTTCTAAAGACCAGAGGCGTCCGAGGTGAGATGCTGAACATCAGGAAGAACTCAAACTATAGTTTATAGCTGTAGGTGGAAGAAAAAGTAATGATAATTTTAATGCTTTTGCATATAATGAGGCAGTGTGTGTGTGTGTGTGTGTGTGTGTGTGTGTGTGTGTGTGTGTGTGTGTGTGTGTGTGTGTGTGTCACATGAAAGCAGTTTTCAAAGCTGTCTCTCTGTCTGTCTTTAATGAGGACCAGAAAAACTTCCAGCTGTTTTACAGAGTGTGTGGCAGGAAATGGAGGAGCTCCGGGAGACTAGGATTTAGTGCGACCACAAAAGTGGGACGGAGGGAGCGTAAGGGAGAGGGACGAAGACAAAGACGACACTGTCCCAATCTGCGTCGATCCCTTTCTCTGACTCGGACGATCCTACATCTACTTACAACTAAGGAGGCGTGGCCTAATGTTTACAAAAGAGTGAATATATCATACATATCATCAAATTCGACTAATATTATTACCTGATTTATGTTTAAACAGATTCAAGATTATTTAGCCTATTTCTGTCTTCCTTGTTGGCAGATAATTTTGCTCATTTCGAGTGTTTATTTCTTAGAAAGGAGCAAAATGGTCTGGCAGTAGAAGAGGGAACAATTTCAAGCTTGAATTTAGTAAACGTGTCTAGAAACAGGATTAACGGTCTCATATTAGTCACGTAATAATCTCAGTGGTGGTGAGAAAAATTAGATGATCTTCACTTGGTAAGATGTGGGATTTTTATTTATTTTTTTTCCGGTCCCTCCAGGATGTCACGATTTTTGCGATCGCAGAAATGAACACAAAATCAAGCAATCTCCGCGATATTCGGAGGAGCTTGCGATTTTTAAATATTTCCGCAGATTCGGGCCGAGACGCGTCATGTGACGTCATCACGACGCGCGTTCAGACGAAGCCCTCTTCGATTCACGTGCGTCGAACATGAGTGCAGCTAAAAGGTCTCGTTTACCGACAAACATCACTGCGAAAGACAAAACTGTTTTGTGCCGTTGCGATTTCACCGATTCAAGTAGTTTTCCGCAAAAAAAGCACAAAAAGTTGCATCGCAAATTTTAATTTTTGAAAAAAGTCTCACAAAGAAACTCTGCGAAATCCTGTACGGACTGGTTTTTTTTCCCCCTAAGAGGGAACGTATTTAACATAATGAAATGTACATGATGTTTTTTTAAAAAAGGAATACTTGTTGTGTGTGTGTGTGTGAGTGTGTGTGTGTGTGTGTGTGTGAGACCACTGATCATGTACAGAAGAGTCCTGAGACGTGCAGAGAGGTCCGGACCGGAGTGTATTGTCAGGTACCAGCGTTAATGCAATCCAGCAATCGACACCTTTAACACACACATACCTATAACACACCTATAACACACACCTATAACACACACCTCAGGTCGATTAGAGGGTGTGAAAGTGTCAGCAAATTTAAACACGCAGGTCATGATAAGTCCTACGAGGAGAAAAAAGAGAGATGAGTTTGGTTTAGATAAAATATCAGTAATGTAGTAAATCTGAAGCTCTATGAGTACGTTCTGACAAACGAGCTCCAGGGTTCATTAATATGATGGATTCAGTTTTTAAAACGGATTAAATTAAAGACAGGGTTTTTTCCCCCCCTATCATATAAAATAATGAAATATTTTTGAAATAATGAAAATAACGAAAAGTTGAATTTGAATTTCAACAATTTAATATTTTCAATTCATATCAATTTAATACATTTTTTGCACCTGCACTTTGTCCTCCATGTTTTTTTTTGTTCGTGTGTTTTTTATTTGCACCCAGATGTCCAAGAGAACAAAATTGGTCATGCTATCTGGGTGGGAGGGGCTTACCGTCTGGCCCCTGTCAATCACGGTGACACCAGCCAATCGTGGGTGTCTGTGAGCTCGTGTATGCGGAAGACGGCGGATAGCGCTTTCCTCCGAGTGTGTTACGCTGCCCTGTGAGGCAGCATGAGCAGCAGTATGAAAAGGTGCAGCTGGCTGGACTTACGTGTCTCAGAGGAAGCACCTGTCAGCCTTCACGTTCCCCAGTCGTATGTTGTGTGATGGGAGGCGCAGGCTGGTGGGTGGGAATTAAAAGGTGACCAAATTAGGGAGAAAAACAATACAGAGAATGGTACGGGCTGGGGCTGATTTCTTTCTAGCCTAGACTGTGGATTTACAAGAGAGTCGTTAACGGTCGTGTCACGTGATCAGACGTGAAACACCCCTAGATTTCACGAACACCGGGGCTATTTTAATCCATAACACGTCACCAGTAGAAATCTTTATCACCACACCGCCAGATCATCTTCAAAACAATCACATGAGACGCCTTTTACGCACCACAGCTTAACACACATTAGGAATGTACGTGTGTGTGTGTGTGTGTGTGTGTGTGTGTGTGTGTGTGTGTGTGTGTGTGTGTGTTTGTGTGTGTGTGTGTGTGTTTGAACTAGACTCAGTAACAGGCATCATTTAGCAGAGCAAAAAAGCAACACGTTCCATGAAATCCAGATTTGTGTGTGTGTGTGTGTGCGTGTGCGTGTGTGTGCGTGTGTGTGTGTGTGTGTGTCTGTGTGTGTGTGTTAGCTGATCTTAAAAGCCTGTGGATGCTGATCTCCCTCCGGCTACACGTCAGCAGTTCATTACACTCTCTCTGTTTATCGGTAAATCACATGACAAACTGAAAGCTAACAGGGAGGTGGGTGGGTGTGTATGTGTGTGTGTGTGTGTGTGTTGTGCTTTTTTTCTAATAAATCCATTTGCATTGAGAGGAAACCAAGACTGAAGCGTTCCCAAAAGGGCCTGGAGAACGTGGGAAGCGACGGCTGCTGTGTGAGGGTCGAGTTTTACCGGTTCGTCTGCAGCAGATTCACACGAGTCACTGAGGCCTGTAGCACTGTGTCATTGTCACAGAGGCGACACACACACACACACACACACACACACACACACACACACACACACGTAACACCATGTCATTCAAATGATTAATATTTAATAATGTTTAATAATCCGTCCGACACCTCAGAGAAATTTCCAGTAAAAGCCTCGGGCTGGACGAGCTCGCTCTCAAACGCTTGCTGTTTTTAGACGCATGTCTAAAAATATACATCTGGCACGAATAAGTGTGTAACACCTACAGTTTTAGTACACTTTACACCACAGCGCTGTTGAATTCTGGATTCGGGATTGGTGTTGATTAGTTTTCTGCAAAACGCTACAGGTTTATATTAAAGCAGGTGAAGTGGTGAAGTTTAGGTAACGTTTATGGAAGGAGTCTCCAGTGTCGGCGCTGTTAGAGGTAAAGCTGTACCTTTGAATGACTGTTTACAGCTGCTATAACTTAAGTGAGAACGGGAACTTGTTTCATGGACGTTCCACAACATTAAATGTAACCGTAAGCAGATAAAACAAGACAAAAAATTTAACTGTTGGCAAATTGCGGTGGTATAAGAGGAATGAAACACTTCAGGACGTGCTGTTATGGGAAAATAATCCTGTTTATATATTACAGAAACTATCCCCTGTCTCATTTTGATCTGGGATTAGCAAGACAGAATAAAATTGTAATCTGAAACCAATCAGTGTGTAGAATTAAGTGTATTAGTTATGTCCCGTTCCCTCAGTCTCCTATTCCCACTCCTGCACGCTATCAGGAGGCTCTCTAACCGAGGGAAGAGCTCCTGGGGTTCTTCGTTGATCATCATCCACACAAATATCATGTGTTTAAAAATAAAAGCCACGACACGATAAAGTGTCCGAATGAATCAGGGTTAAGACGGCCCCCTGAAAACGCACGGCTCCACGGCTTGTAAACGCAAAACAAAGGAACGATTCCAGGAAAAACACCTGAAGAATCCGTTAAACCTGATTTGCAAAGACTCCGCCTTACTGTCACTTGTTTTTATTATTATGTAACTGGACGATCGAGATAGAGCGGGATGGTGCGAGTCCGATTACGCCTGCCGGCTTCAAATGGTTTCATCTGATAAATTATGATCAGATTATTTTATATACGCCGTACGGTTCTATATAAACTTCTAGGATATACTTGTTAAAAGGCTTGTGCTTATTGTTTATAAGAACAAATTACAATATAGAACTTGAGGGCTTCCTGCTGCTGTGTCAGGGGACGTACCCAGAAATAACATTATTGTGGCGTCATTATTTATAGCAGCAACATTATAGTATAACAAATTTGTTTCTATATATAATTCATAATGATGATATAAATATATCTGATCTTTCGTCAGAGGTTATGCTCAGACAGGAAGCTCAAAATAAAGGCAAAAAAAAAGAGAATCTGATTCTCCAATCAGATTCAAGCTACATTTGCATCTGGTTTCCGAGCCGCTTACAATTTCTGGACTCACATCAAGCAGGATTATTATTATTTTTTCCTTCTTCCTTCGTACGCAGATCAGCGAGGAGAGAACCTGGGCCTGGAGGAATCAAGAGGTGGCCTTTGCTTTAAAAAAAAAAAAAAATTACGTTTTGGTCTCTGTTGTGTGCGATGATACATGCAGAGACCTTTTATTTTGAATGTATACCACACCGATGTTGAATTCTGGATCCTGATTGGCCAGCAGCTCTGAAAATAGCGCAGCTACTCGTTCCAAAATGTCATCATTCCTATTTAAATGGACTGGTATGGCAGATACTCTGTACAAATAAATTTAAAAACGTATATAATCGTTGATATGGTGACGTTTCCCTTAAGGAGGCGTTTCTTTAACATTTACGGAAGGAGTCTCCAGTGTCAGCACTGTGGCAAAACCTTTTTTTCTTTTTTTTTTTCTTTTTTTTTTGCACCTGGGAAGTGCTTTGCGATTGCTGCATTTTCTTACTAAAAAGAGAGAGAGAGAGAGAGAGAGAGAGAGATGCTGGTGAGGGAACGACTGCAGTTATAACGTGAAGTGATAACAGGAACTAACTTTTTTTCAACAACATTAAATGTAACCGTAAACAGATAAAAAAACCAACAGCATGTGGATCTTTCATCAATGTTTAAAAATCGGATGCGATTATTATTCGTTTGTGTGCTTATCATTTTGGACGAACAGCACTTTATCCCGTGAGTCATCCCCAAGACACTAAGGCTCAGTAATGGACCTGCTTATGCACGTTTGTTCTGTTGATGTTGTGTCTCAGGTGTGACATTTCATCACGGGCTCTTTCACTAAACTAGTTTTTCGCTTACCTGCTGTCGAGCGAACAGATTTTAGATCAGGACGAGTGAGTCGTCTCCACCTGTAATTCAGGTCGAATCAGCTTGTGGAAGCGTTTAAAAAAAAAAAATCAAAGACACGTTACTCATCATAGTTCAAGTTCAGTTTCAGTTCATTTGTATAGCGCTTTTAACAATGGACATTGTTCCAAAGCAGCTTTACAGAAGTATATAAATTCAGGACATAGATTTTAAATTTATGAATTTATCCCCAGTGAGCGAGCCAGCGGCGACGGTGGCGAGGAAAAACTCCCTGAGATGATATGAGGAAGAAACCTTGAGAGGAACCAGACTCAAAAGGGAACCCATCCTCATCTGGGTAACACCGGATAGTGCGATTATAAATAAATAAATCCCTTCTATAAATGTACCAGTGCAACACGGTCAGATAGCAGTTGTGAGACCATGAAAAATTGATTACAGTTTTTATATGAAGTCTGTTTTGTTGAACTTCACCACTGTAATCTCAATGATCTTTAGGCTGCACCGTGTGGGGCCATCCTCAACAGCAGCATGTGACTTCAATTGATGAGATCTCCAACCAGAAGTAGGGCATCAGGATGAATCGGGCAGGTCCAGAGAGCAGAAGGGGTCGGGATCACTGGCATCTCAGGAGTATCATGTGAAGCTCGACAGAAGGGGAGGGAGAGAGAGCGAGAGAGTGAGAGAGCGAGAGAGAGAGAGGGGGAGAGAGAGTGAGAGAGAGAGATCATTAGGTATGCTTATTGTCCCGTAATGGTTAAGGACAGTGTACTTTGTGTAAGTGAAAGCAGGTACTCTTGCAAGACTAGCTGATGACAGGATAACTAAAAGGGAGAGCCAGAGGGTAACACAGACATGAGGGCTCCCTGGGACATAAGGCGGCCAGCCACCCCACCACCAACAAACCTTGGTGGACGCCTGAAGGTGGGGGGTGACAGCATCCAGACATCCCAGTTCACCACAACACACTATGCCCATGAGACCTCTAGATCTGCTCCTTTACCTAAGGAAAAAAACTATTCACGAAAGGCTTGATTAAACAAATATGTTTTCAGCCTGGACTTAAACACTGAGACTGTGTCTGAGTCCCGAACACTAATTGGAAGGCTGTTCCATAACTGTGGGGCTTTGTAAGAGAAAGCTCTTCCCCCTGCTGTAGCCTTCACTATTCGAGGTACCGACAAATAGCCTGCACCTTTTGATCGAAGTAGGCATGGCGGATCATAAAAGACCAAAAGTTCACTTAGGTACTGTGGCATGAAGCCATTTAGCACTTTATAAGTCAATAGTAGTATTTTATAAACAATGCGGAATTTCACTGGGAGCCAATGCAGTGTGGATAAGACAGGGGTGATGTGGTCATATCTTCTAGTTCTTGTAAGGATTCTTGCAGCTGCATTCTGGACTAACTGGAGTTTGTTTATGCTCCTACTGGAACATCCAGACAGTAAGGCATTACAATAATCTGTAATAATCCACTGTCTAATGTTCTTTACACATTCCTCGACTTTATTAAACTGGTGTCTGTCATCTGGCTTTGCTGAAACATACAACTGTGTGTCATCAGCATAACAGTGGAAGCTAATTCCATGTTTATGAATAATTTGACCCAGAGGTAGCATATATAAAGAAAAGAGCAGTGGGCCTAAAACAGAACCTTGCGGAACACCACACTTTACCTCAGTATGCATAGAGAATTCACCATTTACATCTACGAACTGATAACGATCAGTCAAATAAGACCTGAGCCAGGAGAGGGCCGTTCCCTTAATGCCAACAACATTTTCTAGTCTACCGAGGAGAATAGTATGATCAATTGTATCAAAAGCTGCACTAAAGTCAAGCAACACAAGCATGGAGACCCAACCCTGATCAGAGGCCAGTAGTAGGTCATTTACCACTTTAACCAGTGCTGTATCTGTGCTATGATGAGGCCTAAATCCTGACTGATATATTTCATGAATGTTATTCCTATTTAGGTACAAGCATAGCTGCTTTGCTACAACCTTTTCTAAGATCTTGGAGATAAAGGGGAGATTTGATATTGGCCTATAGCTGGACAACTGACAGGGGTCGAGGTCAGGTTTTTTAATCCGGGGTTTGATAACTGCTAGTTTAAATGATTTAGGTACATAGCCAGTGCTAAGGGAAGAGTTGATTATTTTTAGAAGGGGTTTGATTATTTCTGGAGTAATCTGTTTGAAATAACATGTAGGTAAGGGATCTAGTATACAAGTTGATGATTTTGAAGAAGAAATTAATGAAATTAGTTCGGTCTCTCTAAGGGGAGTAAAGCACTCTAATCGTTGATCTGATATTGCTATATTATTATCTACAGGGTTAGTAAAACTGTCTGGTTTTAAATTAATAGTCTGAATTTCTTGTCTAATATTTTCAATTTTGCCAATAAGAAAACTCATGAAATCATCGCTGTTATATAATGATTGTGTGCCTGTTTCTGTGGCGGTTTTATTCCTAGCTAATTTTGCTATAGTAATAAATAAGAAAGCTTTTGCTTTCTGCTGTTTATCAGGATGTAGAGAACAATTTACAGAGTAAAGGGGACATCTGAAGTTAAAACAAGAACCCGTTCCTTTGTCTCTTCTACACAAGTTCTTGAGAATTTTCCCCTTGCAAAATCCAACAAACAAATGAACAGAGAACCTGAGTTTCACACGTAATCTCTTTTTGTCTTTTGCACTATCCTGCAAGCTAGTTAACTGGTTAGCGTTATGTCATTCTAGCAACTGTAAAGCCAAGAAGTTCACTATAGTTGTGTCCCAAATGACGTACTCTACTCTACTCTATTCTACTCTACTCTACTCAAATAACAAAGCCTGATAGACGACCTCTGCAGCCGTACCTCGATACGGTGAATTTTTAAAATGCTGAAAAACAAATCACACAACGTGGGCTAATTTAAAAGAATTCAACTACCATTTGTAATATTATATGTCTTATACACCGGTGTGTCGTCGGCCATCTTGAAAAAATTTTCTCATCCGGCGTTAGCGCCTGGTAGCCCCGCCTTGTTGGAATTTTCAGTGTGAACTCACTACTCACTATTTATACTACAAAATGGTGTAGAATAGTGCATAAGCATGCGATTTGGGACGCACCTTATGACTATCTAATAGCTAGCTAATGTTAGGTACATCACTGTGTAACATTAGCAAAACAAATCAACTAACCTAGCCTACAGATTAGCCAAAGACTCGAAACCATCAAGCCGTACTGAAGGAGAAAATGTAACCACTGCATTTAGAGAGTCTTCGTAACGTGCAGTAGAGATGGGCAGGATGGATGAGCGAGTGCGCAAATTCAGACATCCGTTGTGGGCAAATCCGATATTCATGCATTTTTATGACCGACAAGACTTCGCAAGGAGACGCAGGAACAGGAGCGCAGAACTGGACAAACTAATCAAGGGCTGGACTAAGAACAGGTGCACACATTAAGGAACAGACCAATGACATGACAGGGGCGGAGAAACATATCAGAAAAACAACAAAAGCACATGAGACAATGTACTTACCTAAGTTTCATGTATGTTTTATGGTTTCGGCTGCACCGTTTGTTTCCACCGTTTGCGTGGTCCAAGCACTCTTCACAAATAGTGCCTCCACTGGCCAGTTCTTGCATGGAACAATAAAATTATGATAATAAAGTCAAAACAAAAGCATGACATGAACTCAAAATAAAACGGGAGAAGTGCTATTCGGACTGGGAAGCCTCATGACAGTCTTGTTTTGAGTTTAATAATTAGTTCCTAGTGTTGAACAGTGTCCTAAATGTAAATATCAGCAAGATAGCAAGCAGAGTGATAGAGAAAGCTAGGACGTGGTCGTATGGAGTTAACTACGGCTCATGTTAAAAGTGCTCAAATGAAATGAAATCTTCCTTTGTTACTTAAGCTTACCTCCTCTTTTGGCCCACATTAAACCAAATTTATCATTCCGCGTACATCTTTAAGCAACATACAGCTGTTAGGAATAAAAATACTGTTTATAAATGACATAAGGGACATAAAAACGTCCTACTCTTTCTGTTTCATGAGCATTTTTACTTAATGCGTGACCTTTATGTGTGTGTGTGTGTGTGTGTGTGTGTGTGTGTGTGTGTGTGTGTGTCTGACATCAAGCGTGCTATCACTAAACCTGTTGTTCTTACCGTTTTCCAGCTCATCCACTGTTCAGGACCAGGATATTAGATCAGGACGAGCGAGGCGTCTCACCCTGAAATTCAGGTCAGTTCAGTTCAACTGAGCGTTTAAACATAAACAAACCATAATGATCCACAATCAGTTCTGTAACTGCGATTACTGCTGTTTATATCATGGCGAATAGGCCTTTATATTATATTCTGGATTCCGATCGGTCAGAAAGTGTTGATTCATTCTCTATAACAGCAGCTCTGAGAGTAGCGCAGGTTTTATATTAATGCGCTCGCTCGTTTCTATAGCAACAGCTCGTTCTCAGAGACTTGTACAGTAGATGATATAGATTACAAAAAAAAATCATTGATATGAAGACGTTTATTTAGCATTTTTTGGAAGGAGTCTCCGGTGTCAGCACTCACGCAACAGTCGGAGGTAAAGCTTTAATAAAAAGTTTTCTGAAATCCTCAGAATAGAGGAGTTTACACTCTGCAGTTTGCCAGTTTTTGCTTTACTAGCATAACTAGCGCTCTTTAATATGTGGGTACCTTCTACCTCAGAGTCCTTGGAGTTTAAACGAAGGCTGAACTACAGAACGATTTGTTCTTGCCTGCTGCATCGTCTGTTTGGACTTTAACGAAGAACACCAGTACCTGCAGGCCATGTGTGTATCTCATGTTCCCATTTACAGATGGAGTGTACTGGGAGAAATCTGATCCCGGATCAGCGCTGATAACGCTCACAACACAACAGGAACATTTCTGCAAGTTTCTTACTGTTAACCTTTCCATAAAGTGACATCAATCCGGTTGTGGATAGAGACACAACCTTCCACACTGAGTGTGTGTCCATGCATGTGTGTGTGTGTGTGTGTGTGTGTGTGTGTGTGGTTTAATATTTGACTCCATCAGCACCAGTGGTTCACACACTTTTTGCATGTGTGTGTGTGTGTGTAATGTGGTCTGACAGCTGTGTTTAAGCTAATAGCAGCTGGTGAAGAAGGAAAGGTGCTTTACCGAGTTTCCATCTGTCCCTCGCTCCCCCACAGCACAGCCAGGATAAACAAGAGGAGCAAATTATTACCCAGAGTCAAGAGCTTATAACACATACACACACACACACACTCACACACACACACACACACACAACAGAGCTCACACACACACACACACCCACACCCACACACACACCACAGAGCTGGCCCTGACCAGAATAAAGCAATTACTGAAGAAGAATAAATGAAAGCATTAAAGGTGTCTCGCTTTCACAAAACACAGAATATCATTAATTTATCTCCTTTAAACCCACCGTGCTTCCTGTTCAGAATATTATGTAGACTGTACGTGGGTTTGTACTTTGAGGATTCATGTCTTTTGGTCAAAAATACCCACGGAAATGGATTTCAGCATCCAGTAAACGACATGTTACTGTCAGAATCCATGAATCACATCATTAATCATGATATCGATATCATGACATCTTATTGCCCAGCCCTAGTTATGGACATACAGTATATACAGTAAGAGATAGAATGAATCGTAATGAGGGACAGCTAGAGAGGAAGTGTGTGTGTGTGTGTGTGTGTGTGTGTGAGTGTGTGTGTGTGTGTGTGTGTGTGTGTGTGTGTGTGTTTGAGAGAGAAACAGAACGGCTTTGTTGTGCTCCTCTAATAGAAATCATTAGCCACACTGGAGTCATGCTCTTATTAACGCAGCCATATGACCCTTTCACAAGACCTCTCTCTCTCTCTCTCTCTCTCTCTCTCTCTCTCTCTCTCTCTCTCTCTCTCTCTCTCTCTCTCTAGGCTGCACACACACTTTCACACTTCACCACTGCTTTCACACGACCAAGAGACAAAGAAACAAGAGACAGCTGTTCATTTTTTTTTATGTATGTTACAGCGACAAAGTGACTGCGACGCAAGCGAATTCGAGATCCTTTCACTTCTGTGCAAATTATCCAGTCCGTACAGGATTTCGTAGTTTTATTTATTATTTTTTTTTGTGATCGTTACGGCCAAAAATTCTTTATTTTGCTGCGTCTTTTTTCAAAATTTGCGATTTGTAGAGATTTCTTCAGAAATCTACTTGAATTGGCAAAATCGCAATCGCACAAAATAGTTCTGCGTGGTCTTTCGCAGTGATGTTTGTTGGTAAATGAGACCTTTTAGCTGTACTCATGTTCGACGCAGCGGTTTAATTTTTTTCCTGGAATGAATAATGAAGTTTATAATAGATCAGGACGTTCCCATATCAGGACTCAACATACTGTAGATGGACAGGCCACGCCCACAACAAGCCTCAAACTGAAAGTGGCACATGGTCCTTATATACACGCTTTCAGACACAAAAGGTATTAAACTGTACCTGTCCTTACGGATGGAGTGGTACCCTTAAGCGTCCCGGTCTTGTACCTTTAGTGTGTATATTAGCTGGAAAGGTACTTGTAGTGTATCTTTAAAGCTTTACTCTAAATGTAGTTACGGTAAATCCATAATAAAGATACTAAAAAAGGTACAGTTTTCATACTAATTTCTGAGAGTGTAGATTACAGTGTACTTCAGTTTTGTGTATATATATATATAAAACGTAGATATTCAGTTTATATTTTATTAAATTCCAACTGGCACCACACACAAGGGATGACCCTTTATACCAATTTTCCATGTCATTCACTGTGAGGCCAAATTCCTTTCACAGGATGTCAAATGCTGCATGGAATCTGAAAGACTGCACTGAAGACCACACATCACATTCACACATTCATCTCACAACAGTGATCTCTCTCTCTCTCTCATATTGTGTGTCTGTACGCTTCTTTCACGCTGCCCTCGCCGTCTCTCGCCTTCATTCAGCCCTGAACATTGCAGCTCTGTCCCCATCTCTCATACAGTGGAGAAACGCACTGACATCTCCTCACGGCTGCCCCGGGGTCACGCGCTGACCCCCAGCGACCTCGTCCCTTCCTGCCTCTGAGAGACGGCCATTGTGTGCGCGGTCGGAGCGGAGCGTCACGCTGAGGCTGACATCATGGCTGAAGCCGGACCACCAGTCCCCTCTTGGCCATCTCAGCACTCATACACACTCTCACAGCACAACCGTGTGTGTGTGTGTGTGTGTGTGTGTGTGTGTGTGTCTTATCTGTGTGGGTATGGGTCCATCTGAAACCAAGCCAGCCTCCACTCCTCCACCACTTCCTGTGTCTCAGGCATTGGAGCACACATTTGATTATCTCCCTTACTGACCTCAATGTCCTCGACTAAATGTAAAACCCTTTTTTTCTTCAAGCATTTTGAACTGTTGAACCACAAAGCTGGCAAATTAAGACCCAGGGTTTTCCGTCCTCTTCGATTTTGTCAGCTCTGAGAACTTAAAAAACTTTCATACACAGTTTAGACTGAATTAATTTCTCCTAAAACTGTTAAATCTGGTGATTGGTCGTGATATTGGGCAGGAGAGGTAAAAAAATAAATAAATAAAAATCTATAAATCATAGCTATGAGAGTGAAATTAGTCGAATTAAGTGGGGCATACAATTATTAACAATAACACACACACACACACACACACACAGTTTAATGCATTCATGCTTCTGCAATGCACCTCTTCTTCTGCACACAGTCTATTTACTTCTAATTCATTAAATTTAAAATACATACTGTCCATTTTACAAAATGTATTACTGAGTAAGCGATCCACCTCGTTGACGTTTATCATTATGCTGCTGTTGTATTTCACGTGAGCCGCCTCACCCTCACTGCCCAGTTTAGCTTTCTGACATTCACTTTTGGCTTTATTATTACATTATACATTATAATATGGCACAGACTGTCAGTTAATTAACGTGGGCGGATTAATGACTACTAACGGCACATTAACTAGAACTATCCATGACTAATCACCTCTATTTATTTGCTTGCTATTAGATGGTTATTTTAATCTTCGCCTTCTTCTCATGTGGATATATTACTAAATATTATTCATCTAAACCTATATACTGAACCTCTCGCTTTTTTGCCACTCAAAGGTAACCATGCACCGACAAAGCAGTACGATATTAACACATATATCACTACTATTAACTACTAATGAGCTCCGAGAAATAATAAAATAATGGCTTGGCAGATCATTATGAACTCAGCAGTAATTACTGAGTCTTATATAAAGTATCTCCTGGAGAACTACCAACTAACTACTGATTAATTACTAATCGCTATTGAATCATTCCAGATCTTTTTTTTCTTTCAGTTTAAGGAACGTGAATGTATAAAAGATAGTGGTCTAGAAAAGGTCCATGTTGTTGTTTTTTTTCTTTTCTTTTCTTTTTTCTTGATTTAGCTACAGCTGTGGAAATTAAAACCCACCATTAACAAAGTTATTTATTAACAAGTTCTTATAATAGCCTGTTTGACTGGCCGCTTGCATTTAATGGTTTAATGCAAACCTCAGCAACTCAGTCATAGCTTATAAATAATGTTAACTTGGACCTAATGTCCTGGAGGTGGAAATTTCTGGAATTGAAAAACTCTTTGGCTCTAATAAATAGACACGATGGATTATTTCTGTACAACGCCATGGTCTGGAGTGTGTTTTTTCGCATGACGGTGATTTTACCAACGATTACAGTGTTTAATTTATTAAAGGACGACAGGTCACGCATTTTAACGGTTTATAGTTAGATTTAATGTTGTGGAACTTTCGAGAGACAAGTTAGTTCCTGTTATCACTTTGCTATAACATAAGATAAACAGTCATTCCCTTACCAGCCTCCTCTTCTCTCTCTCTCTCTCTCTCTCTCTCTCTCTCTCTCTCTCTCTCTCTCTCTCTCTGCAAAGCACCGTGACTGTTACAAAGTGCTGACACCTGAGACTCCCTCCATAAATGTTAAATGATCGCCTCCTAACAAAAACTTCACCACGTCAACGATTAAATGTGTTTCTTTGTTACAACACCTTTAGTTTATGGAGTACATCTGCCGCACAAATCCCTGTGTACGAGCTGTTACTATAGAAACGATAGCGTATTAGAAATGAGCGCGTAAACATAAAACATGTTCCTGTTGTTTACACCTTCTGACCAATCAGATTCGAGAATTCGAATTCGCACTGTAGTATAAAGTAAAATAATGTTCTTGAAATGCATCTGTACTGAGGGGGTCCGTGGAATTTACTTCACAGTTAACGGGGGGGTTCCTGGCTGTAAAAATAAATAAATAAACAAACAAACAAATAAATAAATAAATAAAGGTTTGAGAACTTGTAGTCTAGATATTTATGAAAAACCTCATAACCGCAGAGGCGTGAAATACATGCAGGTCATTTCAATAATCTGAAAGAACTTTCCATACGATGTGTCAGGACATTCCTTCATGTCTATGCCATAAAACACACACTGTGTGTTTTCACTCCATCAAGCGTGTGTGTGTGTGTGTGTGTGTGTGTGTGTGTAGACTAACACACTGTTACACTTCCTCACACACCTTTTTACATTCACTCTCTCACACACACACACACACACACACACACACACACGAATGCAAACAGAGACTTGCAGCAACCGGGTCACATCTCCACACAAAAACAGTGTCAATCAGCCCGAGGAAGTTTTCTTTACCTGCGGAAACAAAAATATATAACGTTCAGGGTTATTATTTATTTTTTTGTATATAAACTATATTTTTTAAATAATAGACATCACAGTGAATCTTTGGCAGTTGATAATGCTGATATAGCTGATATTCTTATTAATTAAAATGTTTTTTTGCAAAAATATAACTTTATACTTATGCGAGCGAATATCTAATTAAATATTCACACGTTTTAAATATCATCTAATTAAATATGCACACGTTTTACTCTTTAGATCATTTACATTTACTCTTTAGATGATGCTAGAAATCTAAAATTAAAACACTAATTTCAGTGTGAAGAAACACCATGAGCTATTATAAATATAATAATAATAATAATATAATTTTCTTGTTATTTTCAGTGTAAAATCTAAAACACCGTTACAAAGAAGAAGAAGAAGAAGAACTAAGAAGAAGAAAAAACAAAGAAGAAGAAGAAGAAGAAGGAAGGGGAGGAGGAGGAACTAAGAAGAAGAAAATGAAGAAGTGGAAGAACAAGAGGAAGAAGAAGAAAAAGAAGAAGAAGAAGGAGGAGAAACTAAAAAAGAAAAAGAAGAACTAAAAGAAGAGGAATAATTAAACATTAATTAATAAATGTTTTTGTTTTATATATATATATATATATATATATATATATATATATATATATATATATATTTATCTATTTATTTATTTATTTATTTATTCAGTAGTAGGCTCTGGTCTGTGCTGTGTGTTTATATAAGCACACACACACACACACACACACACACACACACACACACACACACACACACACACACACAAACACACACAAACACACACACACACACACACACACACACACACACACAGGAAGAAGGTTGTATGGCGTACCAGCCAATGACGTGTCTCAGGGAGAAATTTGAAAGATACAAACCCGGGTGAGGGAAAGCCCGGGCGTCTGCTGCTCTGCTAAACAATCCTCTCATTTCTGATTCTCTGACACAGAGCTGAAATGGGAAGGAGGTTATTATGAGGATTAACGTACATCAGAAACAAGATGGCACCTGTGCCGAGTCGAGAGCCGACTTCACTTATTTTAGTCACTGGAAGCCAGTTCACTATTTCAGGATCCACACTGCGGCACTGTGAGAGTCCACACGTGTACACACACGCAGACACACTAAATATAGCACTGCGAGCCCGGAGCAGTTTCACGTCACGTCTCGCACGGCTCAGTGTGGAAATCTTCCTCTCCTCTTCCACCAACGGAGGCAGATCTTGGAGGCAAACGTTCAGCCGCCACCTTGCGCCAGTCGAGGAAGCGAGAGAGACACCTGGTCTGTTTCTACTGAAGATAAGATTCTGCTGAAATCCTCCTACGAACAAACACACTTACACTCGCTTTACTTCTGACCCCACAGCACATTTAGTTGTGCTGTCAGGATCACACTCGGAAAGTCTGTGCGCACACACACACACACACACACACACACACACACACACACACACAATGCTAAATATAACACACTTAACATTCTGACTTTTAATGTGGAAAACTGAGCGCTGAATAAATGAAATTCCATTAAACAGAGTTCAAACTGACCTCAGTGTAAATGTATCTGTAATGGCTTTCATTTACATGAAGAAGAAGAAGAAGAAGAAGAAGAAGAAGAAGAAGGAATGAGAAACTAAAAAGAATAGGAAAAAGAAGGTACAAGAAGAAAAGAAAAGAACTGTAGGTTCCTGAAACTTTAACTACAGCATGTCTTCCACTCTTTCAGCTCAGCTTTAATGCTAAATAAGTACAAGAACTAAAAAGAACCTACAGATTCCCCTACCTACACCAGAACCATCCTCATTTTAGTGTACTTTTAATGCTGAAGAAGAAGAAGAAGAAGAACCGAGTAAAAATAAGAAAAGCTAAGAAAAAAAGGAAAAGGAAGAAAACAAAAGAAGAAGAAGAAGCAGAACAACTAAAAGGAAGATGTAGAGGAATAAAGAAGCAGAAGAAGACGAACAATATGAAGAATATGAAGAACTTTAAAGAAGAATAAGAAAAAGGACGAAGGTGTAAAAGAAGAAGAATTGATATAATACACCAAATATACCAAATACACCACACCAGAACTGTCCTTGTGTTTAATAAACCATTAATGCTGACTAACAGAAGAAGAAGAAGAAGAAGAAGAAGAAAAAGAAGAAGAAGAAGAAGTAGGAGACGGAGAAGAAGAAATAGAAGAAGAAGAACCAAGTATTAAGAAGAAAAGCTAAGAAAAGAGAAAAAGGAAGAAAACAAAAAGAAGAAGCAGAATAACTAAAAGGAAGATGTAGAAGAAGAAGAAGAAAAAGAAGAAGAAGAAGGATTTAAAGCTCTGAACGTCTGGCTGCTGTGCAACTCTGACAGGAAGAGAAACCATCAGATGAGCATGAACCCATACACACACTTTCCCTCTTTCAGACTGTGTGTGTGTGTGTGTGTGTGTGTGTGTGTGTGTGTGTGTTTTTGCTCTCAGGCCTGTGCGGCTCTTATCGCTGTATTTATACACTGAGATTTATTATTGGCCTGTGAAAGATCATGGTTTTCCTCGCAGCAGGAAGTGAGCCGTGACCCGGCGGCCGAGCGCAGCCTCGCTCACGACCATGAGAAACTCCACCAGGCCTGGAGTAGCGGAGCAGCAAGGCCTCGTGGGATAGCGTGCGTGTGTTAGCCTTCAGGACTGTTAGTTTTCCCATGAACCCCTGCACGAGGCCACCCCCCAAGCCACATGAAGCTCATCAGCCTCTCGAGCAGCACTGACTAATGCAAACTACACCACAGGAAGCTGACTGTGTATTACAGTCATATCTCCCATCCCTCTCTTTCGGTGTGTGTGTATCTCTCTCTCTCTCTCTCTCTCTCTCTCTCTCTCTCTCTCTCTTTGTCTCTCTCTAGTCCTCAGTGGTTCATTTTGAAGGGGAGGAGCTGACCTCGGAGCGACATCCCTGCTCTTTGGCATGACTTATTCTGTTTACCCAGCATCCCCTCTGTTTACCCAGAGATCCTGTGGAGAGAGATAGGCATTCATGCCAGCCAGGAGTGACTTACCACAAGTGTGTGTATGTGTGTGTGTGTGTGTGTGTCTGTGTGTAGTAGGAGCTCTAGACAAGAAAGAAATATCACTTGTGAGCTCAGAGCTAACATTATCTCAAGTGTCTGAAGGACATTTTGCAAAAATGGTATACACACACACGCGCGCGCACACACACACACACACACACACACACACACTATGCCTCTTATATCACACACAGAGAGAGATGAGGATTCAGCAGACAGATAAGACATTATGGAGTGTAATCAGTTACTGAATAAACAGCAGACACACGTCTCCTCTCCGTATGTGCATTACTTATTACCACACACACACACACACACACACATGGTTAAACAAACAATTTGTCCCAAACCCTCCACAATGTCCCAAAATGTCAAGACAAGACGTGTCTGCTGTCCAAACCTCGCTCTGTAGTTTTTGTGCTCGAGCTACGAGGCTAGTTTATTAGAGAGACCATTTCAGTGGGATTTGCTCACTAGCTCATTGTCCGAGGACGAGGACGTCCTGAGCGTCGCCATCTTCGGCTCCTCTCCGGGGGAGATTTACATCCTGGGGATCATCATTTAAATCCGGTTTAACGCTAAGATTTCCGGCTCATGTCACAGACAAACATCACACGCTGTAAAAGAATTCACGAGATCGGCCGTCTTTCTACAGCGCAATGTGACCGATTCGGCGCAAATTCAACCAACGACAAACTTCTGTCAGTCTGACTAAAGTCTCAGAGCGTGAGCGCTGCTGCTACGACTCTCGTCTCACGGCACGGCTGCAGATACGGTCACGGCGATGGAGAAACGTAAACGAAACAGAAATAAAATCTCCTTATCGCCTTAAGCTCACTCGGAAGAATGTTTGTGTTTATGCGATTGGCTGCACAATCACGCTGACGCTGGTTAGCGCTGGTATGGTCAGACGATCTCCGTCGTATAATCTGACACAGAGGACACACGTTCAATAAAGATTTTACTGAGCTCTCGTGCAGTGCGACGAATAATAATCATCTTTGATTGCTGATATTTTTACAGGTATTTGTTTTTGTATGGGATTGTTTACTTATTTACTTACGCAAATGAGGCCTCATCTAATTGCATATGCGTAAACTTTAACACCAATAAATAAAGTGAAGCCAGAATTAAAATGTTTGTCACTGTAAAGACTCTTTTATATATATATATATATATATATATATATAATCTAGAAAATATCACACACTTAAAAGTAATTTTTTCATTATAAAGTCGAAGGCATATCCAAACAATCGTTTTTAACTGTTTTATCCAACAACGTTTTTTGTTTTTTTTTAAAAAAAATCGTGATAGGAATTGATTTAATTTGATTTATTTTTGTTGGGATGTCATTACTTTCTGTTTTTTCGTTTTGTTTTGTTTGTTTACTCAAGAAAATACAGTGCGCTGGTATAAAAATCTGAACGTAAATACAAAAAGTAATCAACATTTTTGGGAGGTTCCTCTGTAATATCCGTGTAAAATATGGACAGGATTGAATGTGTTAAATATCAGGAACGCAAGTCGTCTGGAAACTTGGTGCTTTTTAAGAAAAACAATATGTTTTAAAAATGTTTCCTAGTTTTCTAGTAGACTAGTTGTCTAGTTAGTGTTGTTTATGAAGGAAACAATGACAACATACATGAGATAAACGACATAATGACACTTATATATGTATACATGTATAGTGTCCACAATTATGGACAGTCGATTTAAGTCTCTTTTTTTATATTTTAGGAAATTATAATATGTAAATCACCTCCAAAAATCGCTTAAGGCTTACTGTCAACTTCTGTAGCTCTCTAGACTATTTGTCGTTCAATCTATTCATTTTTTTAAAAAAAACCATCATTTGTTGTTGTTGTTGTTGTTGTTTTTTGTTTTTTTATATGTGGAGAAACTAGAGAACACTGGCCAACCTTTCTTAGTGAAGAACTCCTTGGAATATTTGCCATTCATGAGGAGTTTGCAAGAAGTTTTGCCCTGCAGCTCAATGATCAGAGCAATGATAGAAAGATCATTCTATCATTCAAGGGGAGAGCGTTAATATCCGGAGTCATGAGCGCTACGTGACTCACTAACCGCAGGATAAACACTGAAATATGATGTGCCAATAACGCCAATGCACTGATTACACCATCGTCGAATTGGTTGCTCATACGCTTGTTCGTGTATTAGGACATAAATGTTGTCCGAAAAACAACAACAACTTGTGTCTAGATACTTCAAAATAATGACAATAATGAACCAAACACCGAAATAAAGACTTCTTCGCCTTCATGATGCTACGATTGTTTTTAAAGCTCTCCGACGCACTTTTGTAAATGACGTTGTGTGGTTAAAGCGACAGGAAATCAGTTCGAGACGCCGAACGAGTCCGCATCCCGACCCGACCGACAAGACGTGTGTGATGATTTACACCACTTCAAGTTGAAGTCTGTTAGCTTCCTTTACTTGTTAGGATGATTAGCATGATTAGCCTCATGCAAAACTAGTGAAGTAGAGAGTAAAGTAATATTTGTGGAAGAACTGTTCCTTTAAGAGAATCACACAGCACCGTAGAGTCATGATTTAATGTCGGGTTTCTTCATCCGTTAATCTGTTTTCCATCCATTAATCTGAAGATCATTTTGCTCTTTCGCTCTTTTAAGTGGTGATTAGGGGAGCGTTAATGTGTGTGCATGTGTGTACGAGCTAATCACCGCGAGCGCTAATGTATTAATGCGGGAATATTCTGTGCCATGTCTCCCACACCTCACTGAATCACACACACACACACACACACACACACACACACTAATATGTGCATTAACATTGTCCTAACAATTACCTACTGTTAGCTACCATAATAGCAGCTAGCATCATAACCTCTGCGTCTCTTTTAGGAAAAGAGAATGTTTGAATGCACACACACACACACACAAAGAGTGAAACCATGGCACTGGAGGCGAGGACGAGTCTTAACACGCTTCTCTCATCCTCTCTGCTTCCACCTTAACCACCACCTTCTCTCAGAAAGCGTCCCGGGAACGCCGAAACCTCCAAAGCGGTCGAGCGACAGCGTCACGGTTGCCACATAATCCGCTTTCTAAAGAGTCTTTTCAAGAGCCAGCGTGAATATTTCCTCATTTAATTTTCCTCCTAAAGCCAAGAGTCATGAGTTTGGTCATGATTTGATTTTCCTCAAATTATTCCAGATTCCCGGCACGGACAGGACGAACGAACTGCCGGTTCGGGCCTCCTAAATTCATCTCATGCATTCGCTCCAATCAGGACTGCAGTCTGAAGGCCAAAGACGGGTTTTTTTTTCCCCCCACAAATATCGTAAACAGGAATATCCAGATAACTCCGGATATTTTTGTCTCTTCTGTACACTTTCCTACAGTCTTCAGTTCCCATCAAGCCGAAAAACAAAACAGAACTCACCTTGTGTATACATAAATTCAGACGCTAGGGCAAGTAGAAGTTCTAGTGTGCTGCTCAGAATCCAGAAACCTAACTGTCGAAGGCTAAAAAGTGTTAACTAACGTAATATAACAACATGCGGCTAGTTAGCTAGTTCATTGTTATTCAGTCCATACAGGATTTCACTCTGGGGTTTTTTTTTGGTTGTTTTTTTTGTGATGGTTGCGGCCAAAAACGCTTGATTTTGCTGCGGCTTTTTCCAAAATCGCAACTCGTGCAATCGCACGAAATAGTTTTGCGCGCTCTTTCACAGTGATGTTTGTTGGAAAACGAGACCTTTTAGCTGCACTCATGTTCGACGCACGTGAATCGAAGAGGGCTTTGGTTCTGATGACATCACATGACGCGTCTCAGCCCAAATCTGCGGTAATTTTGAAAAATCGCAAGCTCCTCCGGATATCGAGTTTCCAATGATTTTGCGTTCATTTCTAAATCCCGGAGGGACGGGTTAATCAGGCCCAAAACCGTACAGTGCATAGCCGGCTTTTGGGAAACGAACATGCATGTGTAACATCGCGTGCATCACGTTTGCACCCTCGACAAGCTGGATTATTCCGAAAAGATCGGCTGTCGTCCTGCACGACTCGACCTTACAGATAAGCTGTGGTGTTTTTCTCTCGGTCCAGAGGTTCACATTCTCTCACTCACTCTTTTCAGGGGAATGTTTGCACAGATTGTGTAGCTGGAAGGTGCTAAAACAGCACTAAAACAGTAAAACACACACACACACACACACACACACACACACACACACACACACACACACACACACACACACCAAGAGAAAAGAAAAGGAGAAAGAAAACAGTAAGCAGTGAACACGTGAGAAGTATGAGATACAGCGGTCTCATGTTTCATCCTGGACCTGAGATCAGAGTCGATCATTTTACCTGAAGACATGTAGTTATATACTGTATACTGTTTAAATAATCCATGTTGAATAAAAAGTGTTACACATTTGGACTGCTGGCTTATTCGTCATTAGCTGCAATGTTTGTTTGTTTGTTTTTTTAAATTAATTTGAGTAAATACCTCGGCTTTTTTCTTTGTGCTATTTCTTGTATAGCATATTTCATGGAGATTATTCAGGAGAATTATTTTCATTAGTCAGATAAATTATCATCACATCTGTGTTAACGAACCTAATTAGCTCAATAGCTCGTTGTTTATTTGGGGTAAATTATGTTAGCTGCGATTTTTAAAGCATAAATAACACTATTATTTGTTTCATTTAACACACCGCAGTGCATTCCCTCGGGATTTCCACGAGAATCACGTTCTGTGTGTTTCTTTTCCAAGATTGTAAAACGACCTCGGGTTTGAGAAAACCACCATATCAATGACATTACAATTCAAATTTTTATTCGCCGGATAAATTGACGGCAGTGTGTTTTAATGCACGTAATTCACTTATTTCTGGTAAATCACGTTTGCTATATATTTGTCCAACCTTGATAACATTGCTAGCTACTAAACTTAACGTGAATGAACTGTGAACGGAAATTGCATGTGATGATAATCTTAAAGTGGTGTGTGTTCTGTCTAATGAGTCTCATTTTCCCGCACACGTGTTCACTCCTCCAGCACGTACCGCTCATCTCTTGTCGTTTTCTTTTCTTTCATTTTTTAGTGAAACGGCTGCTTTATCTCCAAGCGTCTGGATAATCTAAAACCTGCCAGGTGATGTACACTATATACTAACAGTCGTGTGCTCCTCTGACTGCACCCCCTCCTCCTCGTTTCCGCTACACAAACTCGGACCATCTGCTTCATGCACGAAATATCTTTTGAGCCAGAGTTATGGGTTTCTAACTAGGAACGTAACTTTACACCGTTTGAAACCACTCTGCTTTTATCGTCTGCTTTATCGCTTTGTGCATAATAAGAACTGGAGACGAACGACATGATGATGGGACCATCCATCTCTCTTCCTCTCTCTCTCTCTCTCTCTCTATCCTACTCCACATGGGGTTACATCCAAAACTTCTTTGTCAGCTGAACCCTTTCAAACTAAATTGATTTGCCTTGTGTCCCTTTAAGGAGGTTATCGTTAAGTGAATCTTTTGTAATAAATAGTGTGTTAAAACCTGTGTTACTTTTCAGTCTGGGAAGTTTAATGTGACACTGATATTTTTATCACAGACTTATGAACCCCCCTGCAACACCACCAGGCTTGGGGAAGCCCTGGTTTAGATCATTGGAATAAAGAGATCTGGGATCAGCTCGGCGTCATGTCCCTGCCGTATTTAATTAGGATGTTAAAGGGGAAATCTGATCCTAGAGCAGATCTCACTCTGAACTGCACGTGAATACATGAACTCTCACTCAGTTGCCTTTAACATTTTCAAATGAACTTAGTTGGTGCTGTTTCTCAAGCTATAAACAAACAGAAGCTGATTTCAGTCTGTCCGATTTCGGCGATCTTTTACGATCGTCACACGTCACGCTGGACGAGAGGGTTGTCGTTAAAATCCCGTCCGAATTCTATAACAGACTGTGCGATAAGGCGAGTTCGAAGTGTCACGTTACGACGTGAAGATCTTCTAACGACAGACCTGCGATGAAGACGACTACGTCCTGCTCGCGTCATCAGTCAGATCTCGCCAAAACTTGGCTTGCGTAAACACAAACATTCTTCGGGTAATAAGAATATATCTTCAGTCCATGATCGAGTTCCGTTTAGGTCTGTAGCTGTCCTGTGATTTTGGCACATGAAAGTAAAAACCGCCTGCTCCCTCATGCACACTTTCTCGTTCGGTGTAACTCGAGGAGCTTGAACGAGACCGTAAAGCATTTGGCTGCATTAAATCTTCACACTATCCTGAAATCTGAACCTCAATCCTGCCACTCTGAGCCCTCGCACGCTTTACCGCGTTGGGGGAATCACTCTCCGCCGTGTCGTTTGATGAGTCTAACCAGAACCGTGGCTGAAACCGAGCCTTATAAAAACAAAAGCGTGTTAATGGATGGGTTTCAGACCAGGCGCTCCAGCAAAGCAGTGCTTAATAAGGCAAAGAACTGGTGGAACACATTGCTGAGATCTTTTCCACTGATTACGACTCGCTTTATTAGCCCTGAAACAAATATCTTATCCTCCATCCAGGATTTTCTTCCATTTGGGTTATGAAAAAACCTGTTAGGGCTAACAGACGAGGTTCTAGACAGTCTTTTAGACAGGTATACAGGATTTCGCCAAGTTTTCTGTGATTGTTGCGGCCAAAAATGCTTGATTTTGCTGCGGCTTTTTTCAAAATTTGCGATGTAACTTGGAGATTTTCCCCCCCGGAAATCTACTTGAATTGGCGAAATTGCAGTTGCACACTCTTTCACAGTGATGTTTATTGGCAAATGAGACCTTTTAGCTGTACTCATGTTCGACGCAGCGAATCGAAGAGGGCTTTGGCTGAATGCGCGTTGTGATGAAGTCACACGATGCGTCTCGGCCCAAATCTGCGGAAAATCTGCGATAACTTTGAAGCTCCTCCGAAGTTTCCTTGGTTTTACATTAATTTCTGCAGGAGGGACTGATTTAGATGAATATAAATGAGGTAGTATTGAGATATTAAAACAACTCCATCGGTAGAAGAGTCTGTGTGAATATAGGTTTTCGTCTTAAAAGCCCTACAGCCATTATGCTTCACTCTCGCCCTCATTCAAAGACATCATTTAGTTTCCAGTGCGGCTTAAAAGTACACCAGGACATGGATAAGTGCAGAACACAGATTGGATATACTCTTTTTTCCCCCCATAGATGCACAGTCTGACATTTTTTTAATGTTGGGTTAATTAAGGTGTTATTGTTAAGAGCTGCGCATTAAAGGGACAATTTGGGGGAAAAAATTCAATAAAATTTCCCCTTTCACCCAAATGCAACCAAAATCTTTTTTCACGAACACATACACAAATCGCAATAGATTTGCTTCGGACAAGAAAACCTGAAATTGAATCTGACCTTATAATACTAAAACTTAAATTAAAAAAAATAATATCATGTGATGGTTTAGTATCATAGTGTCATGTTTATGATCTGTGCTTCATGTTGATTCCTGTACAGTCTGTGTTAATAATTCAATAAAAAAAAATAAAATAGCAGCAATGGTGAACTGTATGTTTACCAATTTAAGTTTAAAGTGGAAATATATTAGCGTCCACACCTTCCAGATTTTTGTCACGTGAACGTGTTTGGTGAAATAAGCACGGAGTTCAAATTTACAACATTTTTATTATTATTATTATTATTATTATTATTACTATTATTATTATAGCTTGAGCATTATTATTAGCTTGACCATTAGCAACATGGCAATAATAATACAGCTGTTTGGTATAAAAGCGATGTGTCCGTAAAGATCAGAGTCCATTCAGTCAGAAGAGTCCGTTCGGCCACTCAAATGTACCCGATGACGTCGTTACAGATGATTGGCTGGCGGCTGCCTGTCTTCATGAGTGCTGTGAAGCGGTAAAAGTCTGTATCGAGTTCCTGGAGGTCCATGTGAGATTTGTGGAAAAACGGACCTTTCCGCGGAACATCGACGGGACAGGAGAGACGTTTGGTTGCCATGGCGGCTCTGTTTGACCGAGACGAGTCTGAGACCAGCTTCTTCTGTCCGTCTATGTTCTGTGAAATCCTCGCTATCCTCCGCCTCACGTTGACCAGAAAGTCCTTGGCCAGCCGTTTGCTTGCGCTCGTCCTCGGTTCTGTCGGTTCCGACGGGCACTCTGGCAAATCCATCCAGTTCTGAATGAGGTCGGCAAAGCTATTATCCCCGAGAACAAGTGGATGGCGGTTGCGCCCTTGCGTCAGCAGCGCCGCCGTCCAGTCTTCCGGCTCGCTTGGTACCTCAAACGATGTCCACTTTTCCAAGCAGGCGTCCGACGTGGATTTGGGTCGCGTTCTGGGATGGGGGCTCGGTTCTAGAATGAGATCGGCTGATGCGGCGCGTACTTTCCTGAATCGGCGCAGCACCACAGGTCCCTCGTCAGGCCACGATGCCTCCGAGTAGCCAGAGTCAAATTCGAGGCTGCTGGCCGCGCTGCTCTCTTCGTCCTCCATGGGGCAGGAGAGCCGACAGGCCGAGTCAGAGCTGATGGAGTCGCTGGCGTCGCTGATTCGGAGCCGTGCTCGCCGCTCACGCCGACCGATCAGCATCTTGCAGGGGCCGGAGGACGGCGGTATCATGCAGGTCCGGTTTAGCTGTTTCAGGTCCTGTAGGGAGCGCATCATACAGCGCATGTGCTCACGGAGACACCCACCCGAGTCCTGAACACACAACTGAGGGAGACAGAGAGAGAGAGAGAGAGAGAGAGAAGAAACGTGGAGTTAAAACACTAATGTCCGTAACAATTAGATGTGAAAAACAGCTGACAGTGTGACAGTGTGACAGAACACACCACCTTAAAAAAAAAGACATCACGGAGGTGACGGTATGTTACCATGACTGCAGTGATGCTAGTCTTTGCGATTCTTCTGGAACAACTTCGTGTTGCTTTAGCGGAGATTTGCATCTTTTGTAAGCGTGCAAACAACCAGCAAGATTTTTTTTTTCATGAAATGAAACGCTGAAACGGAGAAATTTCAAGGAAACGATGAAATGAAATGCCGTTTTTCATCGTCAGTTTTACTTATTTTATTTTACGTTCAGCGTGGGTCACGGTGAACGGTGCTGTGCAAAAGGTTCTTATGCTGCATTTAAAAAGGCTCAAAACTCCGACATTGTAATTGCAAATCCTGCAAAGCCTCGTGATTTACGCAATGTGACTACAGACAGGATCCTGAGGCTATTCCTGACTTTTGATCCTTTCAGCCTTTAAAAAAAAAAAAAAAAATGAATCAAGCCTCACTGCCAGAGCAACATGTGACCTATAAATGTTAGCGTTACAAAACAACCCCAAAAATAGGTGACGGTTATGACAGTGTGTGTTTTTTCTTCCTCTACCAAGTAGTTTTGGTTTTTACACACTTGGATGTGTGGACAGGCTCAGACATGAAGGGATCAGACAGTAAGAGCTGCACCCTGCGCTATTCAAACTGAGAACAACACAACAGTCGGGAACTCGTCATCGGTTTTAATCCAGACTGTTACACCCTGCTGCGCACGAGAAAAAAAAAACCATGCGGACGAGAACGTGTCGGAATCCGTTAGAGGAAAAGCAGTCGGCCACACCTGATCGATTAAGAGAGCTACTCACCGTGCCGGCTCGCACTCGCTGTCCGTGGCCAACAAGTCTACATTATATCTAGATATTAACAACTAAAATGAAATAAAAACGGTTGTTCGTCCAGGCAGATGATTTGTGATCATCTGAAAATTGCTCTGGAGAACAGATCAGAACGGATCACTCCCCAGCGCCGCTGACTCACATCAACCTTGAAAGGTCGCCAAATCCTGACTCAAAGATGGATAATGCCAAGCCTGACTCTGATATTCCCGTTCTGATTGGTCGATATCACCCACTGGCTCAATCGTCCACCACGATTAATCACAGACCCTGGACAAATCTGTCCAAGTATGGGAAAAAACGTCCAACATGCATCTGAAAGCACGCATCGGTTGGGTCGAAGCCCAGGAGAGGTGAAGGTGTTTAGAGTTTCAGCTGCTTCTATCTCGTCCTTCTGTTACAACAACTAGCCATGTGATGATAATTAATTCTCGCACCATGATAATCACCTAAGCGTTACAGTTTAAGACATTACCATTATGGCATTATCGTTTTTAGCAACTTACACAGAAATCTCATCCAGTGAGCAGAAGTAGCCTCTGTCCTGATGCTGTCTTCCAGATGGGACAGTCTTTAAATCTGGACTGTGATCACTGCCCCAAAATGCTGCCTACTTAATCTGCCTTCATCCAACGCAAAACAGGGCGGGACAACACTTGCCTAATGATGAACCTCAAGATACTTTCACCATTTACACGATTCTAAAGCTGATCACCCGAGATCTGGAGTTTGGTCTCTGACGTTCGCTTCTAAACAAGTAACGGAAAACCTTGCACAAATCTTTATATACTAGTTCCAAGCGTTTATAGACTGCGTCCTAAACCACATCTGCAGATCTAAAGACGCATTTCTAAAGACGTGGATGCACATTTGCGCCAGATGTTTACAGAGAACATTTCGGGCGAGCTAGATTTCCATTGCTCGTTATCTACATCAGCGTTGTAGCTTCAAACGGAGAACTACAGGAGCGCTAAACTAAATGTCCTGACCGATCACACTGCACATGTGGAAGAAGGAGCATTGTTTAAATTTGATTATTCGCCAAACTGGTTCTTTAAGGTTCACTCGTTACAGTAGTGGTAAGATCTACTTTGCAAACTCGTTTTAAAACGGAACTGATTCCTAAAATCGGGTTCTCCGTATAACAATAACAAAACAAAACAAAAAAAATACTAATTATGTCAACTGATATTCAGAAAGAGGTCTGAGTCACATCGCCTCTGAAAACCATTCAGGGAGGTCGACTTATCTCCAGATCTCGAGATTCTTTGTGAATAATATCTCGCGCTTCATCTCTGAATCCTGTGTTGGACAGAACATCCACTTCTACTGATGCAAGGACTAACCCTGGATCTCCTCACACACACAAAAAAGGTTTACTTTAGTTGTTAAGGAAACCAAAAAAATAAAATAAAATGAAGCATGAAGATCACAAACACCAGCATCACTATGCATCAAACCATTAAATTCTGTTGCTAAAACTGTTTTTAGCAAATTATTATCTTTTATTATTATTATTATTATTATTATTATTATTATTATTATTATTATTATTAAGCCTAAATGTCACTCAAAAGTCCATTTATGAACTTTGCATGCTCAAACATGAGTGATAATTCTAGTTTTAGTTATAATACATGCATGCAAGTATGCAGCGCATGCAGATGTAATGAAGATAAACTATCTGAGCCCAAAATCTGAAGATATCAGCATGCCAATTTTTTGTGCTGCAGTTCAAAACTTTTGCACAAAGCTTGCACAAAGAAGTTTTAATCAAAAATCAGAGCATGCATTAGAGAAGAAGAAAAAAAGCAGTGATTGAACATCTGTATGGGGATCAGATGCAGTTTCTGCAGGTCTGAGTTAGAGTTTAAGCCACTGTTTATCTGAGTGACCTTAGAAGCTTATAAAGACATGAAAATATCGAAAGAAATGTACCAATAAATATGCTTACCATATCTGTTTTTTTTTTCTGAAGATTCAGTAATCAATTCAGTCTCTCCAAAGATACGTTTAAAAAAAAAAAAAATATTAAACTTAAACTAAATTAATCTGATTGCATTAAATAACGAGTGCCAGAAGACGAAATCTTGTGTGGATACACAAAAGTGTATGATTAAAGCTTTAGATATGTCGCGCATATAGAAATAGAAATATAAAAACATGTATAAACTCCAGATGTTGCTCTGATCGCACCTCTTCGGCGAATGGGCTCGTGGCAGCTGCGAACGTCAAGTTTGAGCGCGTGCCTTGTTCTGGGGGGTCAGCCAATCAGAGGCGGAGGTAGAGAGAGCGTCCAATCAGAACGCGCGGGTGAAATCCGAGCGACCGTTTTTTTTTTCTCTCCCCCTGTTCGTCCCGCCTTCTTTTTTAATTTTACCTCAGAAAAATGAAACGTAGTAACGAACCGCCATGTTGAGCAAAGAAGAGACAAAAATAACGAATGGAAATCACCCTGAAGCTGCACTTCAGGTAAAATAAATGAGGTAATAGAGGGGGAAAAAAGAGTGTCTGAAAAAGTGCATTTAAGTCAGCAATTAGTTATCTTGAGTCAACAGCATGAGAGAATACTCTAGGCTAAACGTACAGTTGAGTAAAAAATCGAAATAATCTGATGAAAAATTACTCTAAAAGCCCAGCATTTAAAAATGATTAGAATTAAAATGTCAATGGTCGTACAAAACTGTTAAAAAACAACAACAACAACAACAAGGTAATGTGTTACAAAAAGATTCAGAATTGGTGTGAGAACTCAATGAACTGAAATCTGATGGTGAACTTAACGTCCAAACTTGTAAATCAGATCCATGAGTCATTTATACATCAGAAAATATTTTCCTTCATTGCCATCACACATATTTAGCATGGTATTAGTCAACAAAATGAACCGACAATGATGTGGTTTCTACCTCCGGAAACCAACGGATCAAAGTAATGAGGTAGATTAAATGCACAGGCCTCAAAATGCCCTTAAAATACCAGAGTAATACCAGAGTAAATTTGCTCCAGTGAGATGTTGCGATGAACGTAAGCAAATAAATGAATAGTTTAAACACAAACTCAGTCATATAAACACTGTCCATCTTTATATTATTAGACATTGGATTAAAACATTGTACCAAGATACAAACTTTGTACAAATGAACTGGTACCTTTAGTTACCTGGGGAAGTGAGCGTAAAGTATTTTAAAGCTCATTTACATAACCGCACCGACTGAGAACCGCTGCACCGACGATAAAGACGGTCCCGTCGCTCATCCCAGGACGTTTTCTTTGCAACCGTCAAGCCAGCCTCAAAGGTAGATCTGTAACCGTGATCTTTAAGGTTCAAGTTGTACCTCTGAGGTTGATTTGAGCTTGAAATCAGATACGGTAATAAAAATGTAGCTAGAATACAGAGTTTTGCTTCAATTTTAAGTTTATTAAACGGCTTCAGATGACTGAAATGTGTCTAAATAAGAACATAAACTAGGTGAAAAAAAAATAACAATAAGGTTGTGTTTATTTGTTGGGAAGAAATTGCAACCTGTGGCATACTGACGTCTAGTTGTAAGTAACTGAAAATGACTTGGACATGTGCGCCCTCCTTTGGCCGGGCGTGTTACTGCAGGGAATCCAAGCCTAGTCAAACAAAACACTTTTAAAATGATTTGTGTGGGGTTTTTTTTTGTTGTTGTTTGTTTGTTTGTTTGTTTTTAAAAAGATGTGGAAAGAGGTAACCTCCTGTAGTTTTCCATGGGGCATAAATTAAGAAAGCTTAATTGTGTCTCAAAACACTTCCTGGCATGTTTTTACTATTTTCACCCCGTTATTTGGCAGCTCTATTGGGAGATGGCACGCATTTTAGTAGCAAGTCTCAATAAGCACGCAACGGTCAGTTTAATTTTTATTTATTTAATTTAGCTGTTTATTATTTAAGGTTGGGAGCAAAAAAAAAAAGTCAGTGAAAGTAGCACCGAGCATGTTACAAGTAAGTGTTATTGCATCATAAATATAGCAACCAATCATGTTACGGTATGCAAATGACTTCTGTAAATTTAAGTTTAAATTTAATCAGGTGGAGGGAATGGTGGTGTTTCTAACTTCCAGTTTCCAGTGTATTCATAAAATCTGGCTTTTGTGAAGAAGAAGAAGAAGAAGGATGAGGAGGTTAAGTTGTACGCACTTCTGTGCCTTATTTTTTGACAGGAACTACCATGTGAAGTCATTAATTATCTATCTCTAACAATAGAGAAAAAGGGTTATGAACCAAAAACCCCATAAAACTTCAAAGTTTAGCTTTGTGCGACTTTAAAAATAGAATAAACCTGAATCAGCCCAGACACCAGCGCCCTCTATTGGCTGTTTTTGTTACTGTAGTGAAACCCGTCACTTAAACAGTGTATTGGTAAGTAGTACTGGTAGTAGTAAGTAAGGCTTTAAAACATATAAAACTGTCATGGCAACGTAATAGATTTTTAACAAGCTACTTGTTTTTCATGAATGTTACAGTCTGTCCCCTTGCAGATCCGACGTAATTACTTTTATTTGCGATTGATTCGCAAAGTGTTTTTCAATCCTGGTAACGGAGTACTCCCACCATGCACAACATTGTGGTCATTTCCCTGCTCCAGAGTTCACCTGATTTACCTCATCAGCTCAACAAACGCTGCAATCCACTGTGCAAGTCGGGAACGCCACCATCCACACAGCATCCACCTGTGGGGATTTGTGTTCATTCAGCTACAAGAGCGTTAGTGAGGTCAGGTACTGATGTTGGGTGAGGAGGCTCCAATTCCAGTTCATCCCAAAGGTGTTCAGCGGGGTCGAGGTCAGGGCTCCGTGCAGGACACTCGAGATCTTCACACCATGTCTTCACGGAGCTCGCTTTGTGCACAGGGACGTTGTCATGATGGAACAGGTTTGGGTCTCTTTGGGTTCCAGTGAAGGGAAACTGTAATGCTATGGCATACAAAGACTTTATATACAAATTGTGTGCTTCCAATCTTGTGGTCAAGAACCACATATGGGTGTGATGGTCAGAGATCTGGGCATCCATGTTTTTTTTCCTCCCCAAGATGAAACACTGGAATGTGTTTAGATTGGACAGTCAGCTTTTTGAGTTCTACAGTGGACTGCAGAATAACAAACCTCCAAAAATGCCAAAATGTGTAGGGCGGGTTACTACAGGACCAGGAATGAGAAATGCTGGATTAGTATGCAAACAGCAGATAGAGAGAGGGAAATTAAGAATACGAGAATAAATTGGGTAACTATGAAGAGGGAAGGATGTTAGAAACTTAATAAAACATAAAAGTGATTAAAACAGGAATAAAATCTCTGTGTGCATGTCATTTATGGTAAATACAGTTGGACAGCTGTGTAAATGTTAAAGGCACATCTACTGTACTCAGCTCATCTTTTAAAATGGGAAGCAGGATAGTCGCATGTAGTCAGATTTATAGCATTTAACATCCTTTAAAATATTTAGTTTCAGCTTAAGTCCTTTTTTTAATCCACGTGTCAAATGTCTTAACACACATTTCTTATAATTCCACCTCTGACTGCCCTGTCGTTGTGCCTAACATGCCTAAGTCTGTATCCCAGGACTTAATCAAACAGCAACCGTCATCAGCTGCTGCTGCTGCTTAGAGAGAGTTTATTGGTGCTCCTGGTAGCAGAGACTCAGTACAGGATCTGATCCAGGATCAGTCAGTTTTACTCAAATCAGACTGAACTGTCTTGATGAACTGGTCTCAGAACAGCACTGTAAAAAAACCCAGATATGAGCATTGTTGAGATTGTTCGCAATATCACAGAAGCTCAAGCTCCTGCATGACTACGGCAACACAGGACAGAATTCAGACAAGGAGTATAAAGAATTATCTAAACTTTAGTCGGATAAAGAAAATGGAGTCTGTGTTTGTCTCAGTTCTTCTTCTTTTAACAGCATTACAGCAGCGTTCGTTTTTTGTTGGTGAGTTATTACATATCAGATACGCTGATACTTCTCTTCCTCTTCTTCTTCTCCTTATCAGTATTATTAATTTTAATATGAATAATCCAGGGGTAAATTTCTCTATTTGTTGGAAGATTGTCTCTAAAGTAATATTGGAAATTACTATAATAATCAGCGGTCACTACAGTTTTATAATGTATATTTGTATTATAATTTGAATTATTTTGTTTGGTTTGATGTTATTATTTGGTAATAATTGTATTTTAAACCTATACCGAGATATATTCACGGTGTTTCATTTTTTTTTTTTTTGAATGAGATTTGTTTTAAATTCAACATACACTTATTTAAGTGGAGAGATAAGATTGTTGGTACAATCGGCTTGTTGTTGCCCTGAGTAACTGTGCAGTCGGTATCGACAGAGGGAACGATGACCTCGGAAAAGTGTACAGGGACATCATTTATTGCTATATAGATGCCATAGTATCTCCAGTTCCCAGTGTTGCTAAAACAAACCGCATTTTTTAAAGGCTCACAGACAACACCAACTACAGCAACTCCACTATCCACACCACAAGGTGAGTTGTATGTTTACTAACCACATTTATGTTCAGCTAGTCATTGTAAAAACATTAAAAAATACTAAAGGGAAAATAGGGATGTTAACGCTTACATGGACGTTTCCTGTTCTGTGGTCAGCTCCGGGCTTTGTTGATCTGCCTGAATGGGTGGAGGCGTTGGAAAGCACTGTTCCTAGATCTGTGATAGCGCAGTTTCAGATTCACAGCTCCGACCCAGACCCCGAGCTTCACATCCTCTCTGTGACTCCACACGCCTCAGTGTTCGAAACCCCCATCGTCAACCCGACCAACGTCTCCGACATCTTCACGGCTCAAGTGAGTCTCCTTCGTGTTAGGAATGTATTGTATACATTCATTCAGTTGCCAGAATTCAACCAGAAGTCAGTGGTTTAGGGTTAAGGGTCTTGTTTAAGGGCCCAGCGGAGGCTCTCAGGTAGTCAGGTGTGTTTATTTTAACTCGGCCTCCTGGTCACAGTGAAGAACGTTAACTGCTGAGAAATCATTGTCCCATTATGTCCCTTGTTTGGTGAGATAGTTTGCTTGTTTTCATTAAAATAGCTCAATAGACCACACCCTCTTGATTGGGACAGACAGGCACAAAGGCCATGTCTCCTTCACTGAGACTGATGCTGAGAGGCCACGCCTCCTTCACTGAGACTGACACAGAGGCCACACTTCCTTCACTGAGACTGACACAGAGGCCACAGCTCCTTCACTGAAGGCCATGTCTCCTTCACTGAGACTGATGTACAGAGGCCGTGCCTCCTTTACCGAGACTGACCGAGACCATGCCTCCTTCTCTGAGACTGACATGCACAAAGGCCACACCTCTTTCCCTGAGATGGACAGAGGCCACGCCTACTTCACTGAGACTGACACAGAGGCCACACCTCCTTCTTTGTGACTGATGCACAGAAGTCACGCCTACTGGTTTTAGGATTTAGATGTTTTGCAGATTATCTGAAGGTCTTTAATTCTGTCTGTTCCTTTTTAGTATTTTTAGTAAAACAAAGACGATAAACATTTGGTCTAACCTGTCCTGTACCTCGGTTCAGATCGTGTTAAACGGCTCGGTGGATTACGAGCGAGTCAGGCTCTACAGTGTGCGTCTGGGCATCATCTCCGCCTCCAGCTACATCCAGCAGAGTTTTCATGTCCGAGTCATCGACGTCAACGAGCCGCCAGAGTGTGAGACGCAGTTCCAGTTTCCAGGTGCTGTTCTCCCATTTTGACAGTTTAAGCTGCTGTAAAAGCCTATAACCATCATTGGACAGATGTAGCCAGCCTTCCCCAGAAATGCACAAGCCTCGTGTCTTAGACTCTCAGACTGTTTTTTTCTTTCCGCAGGGGTGGAGGTGCGTGTACCAGAGGACACTTCACCCTTTCAGACCCTCTACACGGTGCTCGCTAGGGATCTGGATGAAAACGACACCATCGCTGCAAGTATCTCAGACACAGAAAAAGCCATGTTCTCATTGTCACGTAGGAGAGATTTTTTTTCCTTTCATGTTATATTACAACATGAAAGCATTCACACATCTTCAAGGTAAAATGCGCGGTCGTCGTCGTTAACTAGCTTTAGTACATCGTCATTAGCACATCATGCATCGGCACGTACATGTAATAATTAACAGAACTCATGTACAGAGTTACAATTCATCGTTAATTGCGATAAACGGTGAGGTATACTTTTAAATTCTGAAAGGAACAGGTTGAGAAAACACTGAAATATTCTTTTCAGCTTAAAAATATTCAGAGAATTGATTAAGAATGGTTTCTGTTGCAGTTTGAGATCAGTCAGGCGCTTCCTGTTTCCCCCACCGGACGTTTTCAGATCGACGGACGAGGCAGAATTACCTCCAATCAAACCTTCGACTACCAGAATGGACCACGGGTGAGCCGAGCTGAGCAGAGTCAAGGCACACGTTTATCATATCAAATTTACACTACAGCTATATATCTGAATAAACGTGCCTGTCTTTCTGTAGGAGTTTTCCCTGTCTGTGGTTGTGAGAGACAGACAGGTGTCTAACTGCAGTGGGACAGTGAGATTCAGAGTTCTCAAGGTTTACGCTCAGCCCCTGGACTTCCTGTGAGTTGAAGGATTTTTTTTTTTTTTTACTTGGTCACATGCGTTATTCTTCAGCACGATAAATCGTAGTTAATTTTCGGTTGGTCTCAAGTCTTCCTGTTCAGAACGTCTCCGTTTTGGAGAACCAAGGAGAAGGAGCCGCAGTTGCGACAGTGAGAGCCGACCCGAGCGTCTCGGCGGTGTTTTACACGTTTGTGAAACCGTACCCACCTTACAAAATAGGCCGAGGTGAGAACTGTATGTCCCATAATTCACCTCACTTAAAAGTTCATCTTATGTACACAGTAGTATTAGTATTAGCAGCTTTGTTATTATTAACTTTCCATGCGGTATCGCGTAAGCGTGCGTTAATTGGTTCTAGAGGACGGCGTCATCAGAACGGCATATAATCTGGACCTAGAGGCGGACGGAACCCTAACACGGACGGTTCTGCTGGTTCGGGCCGTCAGCGTTCTAGAGGATCGCAGTGGAACCGCTACGGTCAGCGTAAACGTCCTGGACGTGAATGAACACCCTCCGTTCTGCTCTCCGCCTGTTATCATGTAAGAACGTGCACTCAGGTCTGCAGGAGCGTCCAGCAACAGCGGTGATTTACTGTCAGGGTTCGCACAGGTCCTTGAAGTGCTTAAAAAAATTTTTAAAGTCGGGGAAACCTGGAAAATTGGCATTTTTTTTGTCCATAAGTGCTTAAAGAGCATTACTTTAAATACGCAGCAAACTTAAATGACAGAATTGGATATGTCTGTCTGTTCCGATAAACACTCTTAAGCAACAAACAACACCTTGATGATTCGACTGGCTGGTTTAGGGTCCTGGGTCTTTCAGGCAATGCATCATCGTGTTTCAGCCTTTACTTGTCCGAGTGCTGAAACATTTTTAAAGAGTCTCATTTATATGTAAATACACGTGAAATACACATCTCCTGTGAAATCCCTGAAAATCTCATTTTGGTGCCTTGACAGGGTCCTTGAAAGTTGTAGATTTTAACTACGGTGAAATCCTAAATTGTGTCACTTTTAGGAATCAAAAGCATGACGCAGGTGGAAACAGGTTTTACGTTGTGTTTCTAAAGCAGCGTTTAAACACGTCTCTCCAGTTTAACGCTGCCCGAGACCACGGAGGCGGGCCGCAGCCTGGGCTCCATCACGTGTCTCGATTTCGACGTGACCAACCACAACGTCTCTCTCACACTCATCGAGAACGACGTCTCGCGCTTCAGGTTCCGTCTGAGGGACGGCCAGCTGCAGGTAACACGTGCACACACACACGTACAAAGCTGGTCACTCAGTTAGGGAATCGTACAGTGTTTGTTTTATCTGGACAGCTAGGATTTTACTACCTGATTATTTTTATTTTTATTTACATAATTTTTAGGTGAACAGCAGTTTGGATTATGACATCGAAGGTGTTGCTGCCAATCATTTCCAGTACGAGGCGACCATCTTGGCTACTGACTCTGGGAGTCCTGCGTTATCAAGTCAGTACTTATGTCACTGAACCACCATTGGCCATTTAGAGTGAACATAATTGTATTACTACATTTCCCTCATGTCTGTATGTGTAAAAAATAATTAATTGATTAGGGTCAATGGCAATTTAAATGCTTTTTAGAGTAATTTAAACTGAAAGTTCACTTTTACGGTTGTCTTTTAACCATTTAGAGCATTATGGTCCACACTTGACGCTAATCAGTATAAGGCTGTTTTTAGTCACCTCCAAGACACTTGAGGCAGGAGAGCAAGCATTACATACTGCAGCTTTAAATATTTCAGTCTCCAGCCTGAATCCCAGAATTGCTGATGTGAAAGAACACGAACCCAAACCCTTCACCCGTGTCCAATGTTTGCAGCTGAAGTTCAGGTCCTGATCACAGTGACTCCGGTGAACGAGTTTGACCCCCAGGTGGCGTCTCCACTGGTCACGCCAGTACCGGAGGATTCTCAGCGCGGGGCGGTCGTGGCTGTGGTGGAGGCTGTGGATCGGGACTGGCCTTTTCACTCCATCAGACTCTCCATCGCAGGGGGACACGCCCTTTTCTCCATAGACCCCATAGGAGGTGAGACGGTGGGACTGAGTTTATATACCCGAATACATGGCTATGGGTTAAGTCAGACTATTGAACCTTTACAGCTATAGATGAAACGTGACCGCAATATTTTTAAAATGACATCCCAGGAAAAAAAGGGTTTTTTTTACACGACCCACACCATTACAAAGCACGGTCACGGTTCTCACTAATCCACCTTTTATTATCACTCATTTTATAAGAGCTATTAAGTGCTTTCTAATATAAACCCTGTAGTTTTTCAGTTCCCAAAGTACACAGTAGGGGTGTTTTCTCCAGCAGGTGGTGCACGTGAGCCTAAAGCTGACGGGTATCAGTGCAGTTACTTTGCAAATGTCTCAGTGGTGACAGAGTAACAGATGTGACCCAAATTCACAGTGAAGATGCTGGACGTCTCTGAGAAGTGTTTACTCATCCCAACAAAGTTTTAAAAAGTAGTGAAGATATAAAAAATGTGAATCAGGGATCTGATCCTGGGGTCGCCACAGGTCTCCATTATACACAATGTACATAATGTTGTTTATGAATGTGTGTGTGTGTGTGTGTGTGTGTGTGTAGGGCAGCTGTACCTGAGGTCAGAGCTGGACTTCGAGGAGAAGCATTTTCACACAGTGAAGGTTCAGGCTGTGGACTTTGACCAGGACGTGGACCGAACCAACCAGAGGACGAGTATAACGGACATCACCATCCAAGTGCAGGTCAGGAAAAGGACATCAGCTCAGATTGTACAGATTTATTTATTTATTTATTTATTTTTTGAAAGATGTCTTGTAAAAAATCGAAGGCTGTTTTTTGTTTTATTTATACGCATAAATATTGCACGTTATTCCTCTCATTCTCATTTGCTGTCTTATAAAATGCGTCTAGGAAAAAAAAAAAGAAATTCTCTGGAAGTCCACAGTAACGATCCACACTACAAGTTTAACATAAAATTTTTAAAGCAAAAAATAAACAAATAAATTTTTTTTTTTTTTTTACACAAAAAGTAATTACTAACTCTCATTTTCAATTATGGCTGGAAAGTTGTAATTAAAATATTGTAATATATTTTACTATTAGTCTATTAATTTCAGTTGTGAAAAAATTTATAATATAACCAGTAGGTGACAGTTTTTTTCCCAGCTAAGCATCACAGAATGACCTCTTCTCTCTCTTGCACTCTCCTGATGTTTTTTCCTCTCAGAACGTGAACGATAACGCTCCGGTGTGTGACCCCGTCTCATACGAATCCGCCATCTTCTCCACTCTGGCCGCTGGAATCGGCATCGTCACCCTCACCTGCACAGACGCAGACGGAGACGCCCTCACCGCCATCATCACCAACGGTCACCGATTCGTTATAAACCTCAGCGCTGCTTTATAATCCGCCGTAAACGTATTTAATGTCTTCACAGCAACTGCACCGTTTATACTAATTATATCTACTTACATTCTGTTAGTGCTTTTTATATCTAATCTCCAGGTCTGAGAGGGTGTGTCTCCATCCAAATGTTTCTCAAAATAAAAAAATAAAAAAGTCCTGTAAGCTGTATAGTACTTACTCATGTCAAATATAAAATCAGTATGTAAATAAAACAGTTTCTACTAGAAAATAAACATTAAAAAAAAGTTATCACAGGATTTTAGCTTGTTTTTTTCATTCTTGTGCACAGATGATGAACTTGACTTTTGCTGACTGCTCAGGTGCCGCAGTGGACCGGTTCCAGATGAACGGACTGACCCTGTCCTCCAAAAACGTCTTCTCCTTCCTGCCGGACGGTGTGTATGATGACACCTGGTACGAGGTCACTGTCAAAGTGTCTGATGGGAAATTCAGCACTGATGCGGTGGTCTACGTCACCGTGGTTCCCTGGAGCACCACTAAACCGACCACGCCCACTACCGTGAGTACAGCACTTAGACCACGCCCATCACTGTAAGTACAACACCGAGACCATGGCCACTTACCGTGAGTACAACACCGAGACCACGCCCACTTGTCGTGAGTACAACAGAGACCACGCTCACTTGCCGTGAGTACAACACCAATACCACGCCCACTTGTCATGAGTACAACACTAAGACCACGCCCACATACCGTGAGTACATTGAGACCACACCCACTTACCATGAGTACAACACTGAGACCACACCCACGACTGAGTATAACACCGAGACCACACCCACTTACCATGAGTACAACGAGACCACTTACCGTGATTACAACACAGAGACCACGCCCACTTACCATGAGTACATCGAGACCACACCCACTTACCATGAGCACAACATAGAGACCACACCCACTTACCATGAGCGCAACACCGAGACCACACCCACTACTCAGTACACCACCGAGACCACACCCACTTACCGTGAGTACAACACCGAGACCACACCCACTACTGAGTACAACACCGAGACCACACCCACTACTGAGTACAACACTGAGACCATAGCCACAATGATCAGCTGATTACAGAGTTGAGAAGTGTGACAGTGTCCATACACACACACACACACACTCTACACCACAGTGACATCACTAAGAGGAAATGTGATTATTGAAACCTGCTCGCTTTGAGTGCTGCTCTGATTGAGATTGTTGAATGTAATTAAGCTCAGATAGCCCGAGACGCAGAACATCGTTGTAAAACCCCTTTCAGTTTGTGTAACTCGATTTTAGTTATGCACCTCAGGCACTTTTCTCTAATCAACCCTGAAACTCTAGGAGATGAAGCCAACAAAAAGCCCAACGCTGACTAATCACAGACATCAGTGAGAAAGAACGATCTGAAGCACGGGAGCCATTTGTGAGGTCTTTTTAAAAAGGCTCTTCAGAACGGTTATTATTGAACCGATTGACATTTCACTCACAAGAGTCGATTTCAAAACATATTAATATCAATGCTTCATTAAGTATCCACACAATCTCTCAGATTTATTGTTGCCTAAAGTATACAGCATGAAAATGCGGCTTTTACGACTTTTGAAACGTTTATTAATCGTTCCAACTCATCACAGAACGTTCTATTACTGAGTGCAACATTTACACAGATACACCGGATTATACACTTTTTCCCCTTATTTATTGCAGTTAATAATCGCAGTACTGCTCAAACCTTATTCATTCACGCGGCCTCGGAGAACAGACGCTTTATTAAGAGCCTGAAGTCAAATTAAATTCCCGTTATTAATTCCGAGCTCGAGACAGGATTCCCAGATGATGAAAGTTTGCACTAATTCTGCCAGTTTATTTGAGTAAGAGGACACTACTGCACATTTCAGTCATTCACATTCACTCTGAAAACTACAGACTAGTGAAAGGTGTGTGTGTGTGTGTGTGTGTACGTGTGTGTAGACAAGTGCTCCCCGGCTGGTGACGGTGCTGATGGCTGTGTGGGACCCTGAGCCCTGGTTCGTGGCTGTTCTTACACTCACAGGAGCTTTGCTGATGCTCACAGTCGGACTGCTCACATGGGCCATGTACACATGGTACGTACACATGCACACACACACATACACACACACACACAGGGAGGGGTTACAGGATTATTCTCATGTTTGTTGATATATTTGCAGAAACTCTGCTTACACACACACACACACACACACACACTATAGTTCTTCCTAAAGAATATAATAACATGCTCTCCATGTGACCCCGTCAGCGTGCAGAAGAAAGACGGGACGGAGAATCTCACAGCTTCAGATGAGGGTGAAAAGGTGAGTGTGTGTTCGTCATCTCACGCGCTGGGCTTGTCATGCATAGCAACAGTAACTAAGGGGACTTAGCACCGGGTCAGGTTGTTACTATACCCGAAACCCAATGAAACAGATTCAGAACATCATCACAGTCGCCTCAGAAGGAGCAGAGTCAAACATCAGACATAAATATTATAATTACGAGTCATGAATATTCAGAAATCAGCCTGTAATAAATGAATCCTGCTCTGCTGTTCCCTGAAGATGTCACTAGATGGCAACGTGAGTCTCTCCAGAGTGGAAATACAACACGAAGACATCACTGTAAGTCTGAGGAAAAATGACATCAGTATAAACAATACCGAAACACCTACTTATGGATGGTTCCTTCCCCCCCCCCTTTCACATAGAGATTTAACGGAAAAGCTCAAGACCCGGGTAAGAGACACTTTAACAAACTTTAACAACTGACACCAAAAAATTCCCAGTACAGTAACTACATCCAAAATGGCACCCATTTTATTTATTTATTTATTTATTTTTGAGAATGCCATCTGATGTCTACCATCATGCACTCTGCAAGCAAAAGGGGGTGGGGCTTATAGCAGTTAACAGACAGGTGGTTACCTCAAAATATTCACTTTGGTCAACATTTCGAACCTGTAGCTTCGTGTTAAAAACAAAAACACACTTGTTGCGCCATTTTGGATGCTGTGTAACCCGTCACAAACACTCTCCTGCTGTGTGTCCTCAGTGTCTGGGCGGAGTTACCTGTTTAACTCGGTGAGCGGCGAGCGGCGGTGGCTGGACACGCCCACTGCACACACGCACGTCTGACATCCAAATTCCTGGATCGATTATCGGATTGACGAAGGTGTAAAACGTCCAAACGGAATAGAAATAGTCTATATTCTCACTAAATATCGACGAGAATAAATTATAAAAGTACGTCTTACAAAAATGCAGAGCTGATTAATTATTACAATGTGAGGATAACTAGGAATTTATTTTTAAAATCTTACTTTATGTTCAATATTTTGATCAAAATATTAAACATTACATTAAAAGAAAATTTTAAAAAAATAATAATAATACAAAGCAAACCAAGTTTGAAAATACTGTAAGATTCTGCCCCTAGAGTGTGTGTGTGTGTGTGTGGCAACAAATAAATTACACACCATCATCTCTAGTGACTTAACTTTTATTTAAATTAAATCATTATACAGGACTTATCATTTTAAACTTTAGCAAAAACACTACCCTTTTTTTTACCGATTAGATTTTTTGACTCGTTACTTATAATAACTTTTTCTCCTTACATGTTGTCATAGTGTACAGACAGAGAGAGATCGGTGTGATGATAATAATAATAATAATAATAATAAGGAATAATAAAGGCACAGGATGGATGGAATGGAGAGAGAATTATCCTTATACACACTTTCCGGCTCAGACTCCTGAACCCTCACCAATCCTCTTTGTCATTTCTGCAGATCGTGTGTGTTTTAAATAAATTTTTAACATAATTTGAAAAAGGAATGTCTGGTAGAGACTCTGCGGTGCACAATGATGTCTTGTTTGGATATAAATGACGTGTAAACATTTTTTTTTTTTTTACAAAATCTTTCCTTTTTTCAATCTAATTTCTCTCTGTGTAACTGCTGCTTCTATAAAAACACTTTATGCAATTAAATGTTTAATAAAATCTGCACATCAGATTCTCTAAACTAAAACAAAAGTATTCATATAAAAAGTTTTTTTTTGTGCTTTTCTTTTTTTTTTTTTAGCTCTGCTATTACTCAAAAATAAACATAGAAGAAAAAAAAAAAAACATTGATTAAAAAAAAAAAAAATACAATAAATTTTGATTTGTGGTTGAAGCCCGAAGGAGGTTAATAACGATAAGACGACGAAGCTGCAGTCTAAAATCAAACAGGAAAAAGAGAAGTGATGTGATGTGATAGAGAGAGAGAGAGAGAGAGAGAGAGAGAGAGAGAGAGAAGGGGGGGTGGGGGTATGGAGGGAAGGAACACTGATGGGTCGGGGAATGTGACGGTCGGTGAAATGGTGAATGCCGAGTGCTTGGTGACTCGGCCGTTCCAAAGGCAGGCTGAAGCAGGAAACCATTACAGTGCAGTCAGTCAGAACACCTTCACCTTCATCTGCTCATCACTCCAGTTCAAGTCTGCGAATGGAGAGAGAGGGGGAGTGAGAGACAACGATATATAGAGAGACAGAAGGAGAGAGAGAGTGTGTGAGAGAGACCAAAAAAAAGACGGAGCAAGTTAGAGTATGAGACAGAGGGAGAGAGAGATGTGAGACAAAGAGAGGGAGTGAGAGAGACAGAAAGAGAGAGAGAGACAGAGTACAAGACAGAGTGAGAGAGAGACAGAAAGAGAGAGAGGCAGAGCACAAGACGGAGTGACAGAGAGACAGCAAGAGAGAGAGACAGAGCACAAGACAGAGTGAGAGAGAGACAGAAAGAGAGAGAGACAGAGCACAAGACAGAGTGAGAGAGAGACAGAAAGAGGGAGAGACAGAGCACAAGACGGAGTGAGAGAGAGACAGAAAGAGGGAGAGTGTAACAGAGGGAGTAAGAGACAGAGGAAGAGATATAGACAGAAAGAGCGAGAGAGAATAAAAGCGACAGGGGGGGGTGTGAGAGACAGATAGAGGAAGTGATATAGACAGAGAGCAAGAGGGTATGAAAACGACAGAGAGAGAGAGAGACAGAAAGAAAGTGAGACAGAAAGGGACAGACAGACAGGAAAAGAGAAAGAGGGAAGGTAAGGGATGAAAGGAGACAGAGAATGTGATTGTGATTGTGTTATCGTTTGTGCAACAGAATAATCCTGTATGTACATTTATGGTGTATATGTGATGCACATATATTTGCGTACACTGTGTGTGTGTGTACCTGGGCCCGTGGTCAGTGGGCCTTATCTCTAAAACAGTCCACAGTCGCGCAGGTTGTTCTTGATGATGACGTCGGTGACGGCGTCGAAGACGAACTGGATGTTCTCTGTGTCAGTGGCGCAGGTGAAGTGCGAGTAGATCTCCTTGGTGTCCTTCTTCTTGTTCAGATCCTCAAACTTGGTGCGGATGAACTCCGACGCCTCGGCGTACGTGCTGGACCCTGGGACACGGACAGAATTCACACAGCCACACCTCGTTAGTGAGAAACCGTGGGCTGTGCTGTTACAGGAAATAATCAACAACAGGATGGTGTGATGGAGCGGAGTTACTGTTAGCATCCTGAAGCTGATTATTTTTCCTGTAACAGCACGTACGAAAGTGTTTTATTCCCCTTACACCACAGCAATGTGCCTACGATTACAATTTTTTTAGTTAACACATCGTAAGTTTTATCCGTTTATAGTTACATTTAATGTTAAAGTTGGCGCCGTCATTTACGTCACAACCGGAACTACTAGAGAATGAATCTGCATCTTCTGATTTGCTATAGAGCTCATTATTAGACTTCAGATGAGGTTGAGTATTTTCTACCTGTGTACTCGGGGAAGCAGATAGTCAGAGGGCTGTGCTCGATCTTCGTCTCGAACAGGTCTTTCTTGTTGAGGAAGAGGATGATGGACGTCTCCGTGAACCACTTGTTGTTGCAGATGCTGTCGAACAGCTTCATGCTCTCGTGCATGCGGTTCTGAGGGGGAAGGAATTCAAAAGAAATAAAACAAAGCTGTGCAAACGGTGCTCTAAACCCCGCCGTCCTCCTGATTTTGCGAGATACATGCAATCCAGACTTAAATAATTATGTCACGATCCTATATCACAAGACAGGCTACAGATTGTACGTGAGAGCTTTAAAGTCCTTCTACACAAGTACAGCAAGCCTGAAGAGGGCAACTCGGATGTGTTTGAGAAAACCGTGTGAGGTGGAGCGAGTTCTCTCACCATCTCCTCGTCCTCGGCCAGCACCAGGTCGTAAGCGCTCATGGCCACGCAGAAGATGATGGCAGTGACGCCCTCGAAGCAGTGGATCCATTTCTTCCTCTCGGAACGCTGACCTCCAACGTCGAACATCCTGCAGAGAGAGCAGCGTTCCCCTTTTCAATTCTACACCACATCTGACTCTTGTCTTTAATAACTCGCGTTATCTTTAACAATCGTAAAGGTGATAATCGTAAAACGTGCTGAGAAAGGATGGCTGCTATAAAGACATAAACTAAAGACACTAAATCAATCTACTTTGCCTAAAAAGAAGAAACCAGCCCTAAAATATTGACAAAACATATGGCCATGGATACTGTAGTGATTCTGATCCACTACTGATGCAGTATTTAGTATGTTAGGGGATGCATCCTCCTCTTCCTCCTCCTCATCCTCCTCTATCTCTTCCTCGGGGTTAATGGAATACAGGTCTGTCCTTCCTCTTCCTGCTCTTCTTCCTCAGGATGTGTGTGTGTGTGTGTGTGTGTGTGTGTGTGTGTGGGGTCCAATAACGATGCCATTTCAGTGGCATTTGCTGCCATTTCAAGGTGGGCACTGTTGCCGTGGTTACACCCAGCTGGAGAGAGAGAGATGCTCCTGTCCAGTGTGTGTTAATCATGGTGTAAGTGGACAGAGGAAAACGGGAGCTCTACCATTGGCTGTGCGTGTGTGTGTGTGTGTGTGTGTGAGGGGGAGAGAGAGAGGTGAACTGCTATTGTTGTTGCTGTTTGTGTTTTGCAGTGTTTTAGAAAACGCCATTATCACCTGGATTTATAGATTTACATGTTTTACAACCTCTGGACCCAGAAAACAGTTTAAGGTGTGTGTCAAATGCATGATGTGTTGTCTGGTATTAGAGAACGGCGTAAGACATTACAGTGTGTGTGTGTGTGTGTGTGTACTGTGGAAGATCTTTATCACTAGTACTATTTTCACACTGTAAAGCTACACAGAATGCCACATACAACAAAATTTATATATTGAATTTTTCAGATGTTTGAAAGTTCAAACACACACACACACACACACACACACACACACACACAGACCTTATAAAGTTCAGACACACAGAAAAATGTACTTCTTTTAATCTCCAGGTCACGGATTGCTTTCTGAGTGACGTGTACGGTGTTTGATGTTCGAGTCGGAGCAAACCTGCCCTTATCAGAGCGCAGGAACCCGAGTTCATCACGACTCTGCACCAAAAGGGCTCGTTATACTTCAGCTGCTTCTGAGAGGCGACTCGGGTGACCCTCAGAAACCTCGGATAGTTCTAGATTCTGATAGTTCTGAAAGTTCAGGTTCTGATTAGCTTTAGGTGTGCGTGTGGTGAGTAATCGAGCTTGTGTGGAGTGGAGGCCTCTTTTCAGGCTTGTAGAATGACAGGAGGTCAGAGAGAGAGAGAGATGAGGTGAAGAGAGCGAGAGAGAGGTGGTCAGAAAGACGAGCTCAGAGAGAGATGAGGTGAAGAGAGACTAGAGGTTAAATAAATGAAGTCAGAGAGACAGGAGGAGAGAGAGCAGGTCAGATAGAGACTGGAAAAGAGACAGGAAGTCAGAGATAGGACACAAAGACAGGAGGACAGAGACACGGGAAGAGAGTGAGAGAGATGAACAGAGACACAGGAAGAGTGAGAGATGAACAGAGACAAGAAGAGAGTGAGAGAGGAGGACAGAGACACAGGAAGAGAGAGAGGAGGACAGAGACACAGGAAGAGAGTGAGAGAGATGAACAGAGACACAGGAAGAGAGAGAGATGGACAGAGACACAGGAAGAGAGTGAGAGATGAACAGAGACACAGGAAGAGAGAGAGGAGGACAGAGACAGGAAGAGAGTGAGAGAGATGAACAGAGACACGGGGAGAGAGAGAGATGGACAGAGACACAGGAAGAGAGAGGAGGACAGAGACACAGGAAGAGAGAGAGAGAGGGACAGAGACACAGGAAGAGAGAGAGAGATGGACAGAGACACAGGAAGAGAGAGGACAGAGACACAGGAAGAGAGAGAGAGATGGACAGAGACACAGGAAGAGAGTGAGACAGGTGGGCAGAGACACAGGAAGAGAGAGAGACAGGTGGGCAGAGACACAGGAAGAGAGAGAGAGATAAGAGGACAGAGAGAGAGGAAGATAGAGAGACAGGTGGAAATAGAGGAAGATAGACAGGTGGACAGAGAGGAGGACAGAGAGACAGGAAGATGGAGAGACAGGTGGACAGAGAGACAGGCTGAGGCCTGCTGATGAACAGATTTAGAGATGAGAATATAGGAATTCTGTATGTGATTCTGAAGGTTCACCAGTGAAAGTGTAAGAGGAGGAAGATGGGCGTGGCCGGGTCGCTTCACTTAGTCTTAGTAAAGTAATAAAAAGTAAATGAAAATGGGCGTGGCCTAATATTCTAATTAACACACACACACACACAGCACTCACTTGAAGTGGAGATCTTTGAAGGTGAAGTGCGTCTCTACGATGCCTGTGGTCTTCACTCGAGTCCTCAACACGTCAGACTGGGTCGGGATGTACTCTGCTTTGGCTATTCTCTCCAAGTCATTCAGGTAGCTGACAACACACACACACACACACACACACACAATCAAATCAATGGAAGCTTTGTGTACATTTCGTTTTTGGCCAAACTGTTCCTTTAATTCAGAAAATATCTACATCAACTGTTTGCACTTTCATGTTTAATGACGGTACCCTGAAGCTTGTGACTGAACCCACAACCACACACACGTTTCCTCTTTCCTCCTTATCTACGTGCGTCACTTGTTAACCCGGGAGACGTATCGAGATGTGGAGTAAACAGCCTGTTCTCGCTGTCAGGCTCATCACACACTCGGCTGTGTAAGCAGAGACGTCGTGCAGATCGATTGAGCTGCACGCGCTCACACACACACACACACAGTGATTACATGGTCCTGAGAGCACTTGATTTGGGGAATATGGTGCTCGTTGGCTCAGGTGTGGAGTTTGATTGAGACACTGTTCTGCTCATTAGGGCTGAATGGAGCAGTAAGAGAGCGCTGATGAGACTCACTCCAGCCGTACTGCGTTAAAACAACAACAACGCCGTGTGAACAGGTTCAGTTTCACCTCATAACGACGGCAGTAAATTTACCGCTTTAGTGATTAGTTTTGTTGGCGGTTTAATTAGTTCTGTTAATTATACACCGCCTCAGCTGTTTGATCCCCATTTAGCAGCCACACCTCCGATAGTATTCATCTGCAAGTTGTTTTTAATCGGCGGTTTGGATGAAGTCTGTAATCTACAAAGGCAGCTACAAATGGCGTCGGGAACGCGCGTGCGGTGTAAAAACCAGTCAACTGAGCACGAGTCGGGAGTGTTTTGGGAAATACCGCTGCTGATTTTGCACGATCATTTCCAACCACAGAAAAGACAAGTACGCTGGACATGGGGAGGGGGAATTAAGCTTACTAATCACGTCCGTTTTATCGGGTCAGACCTTATTCTGGGAGAGCCACTTCAGTAACCGGTGTATCACCACTTTAACACAACTTTTACACATAAAACTTCATACAAAATTTTTTACTAAAAAAAAAATAAAATAAAAAATGTATAAAGTGATAGTCTCTGTTTTTCCACTAGAGGGCGAAACAGAGCAACATGTTCAGGGCCACACGCTACATTTGGCTTTACTCAAGTAAAGTAGGAAATCAGAACTTTGATGAATGATGTGATTTTCCTCCTCAGTACTATAGATTTAACAGGTGTGTGTTTGTGTGTGTGTGTGTATACACTGATCTAAAGTAAATATATACAGTGACTCATTTAAGGGTAAGAAGTGCCGCTGTGTTTACTGTTCACACTGTGAGTGGCCATGTTGATTTGACGTCACTTGCTGAACTCAGGGTTGAAGAGACGGTCGCCTCTTTCTGACTTGGCGTTCTCTTTGGATTTTCCCAAGTCTGATCTCGGGGATTCTGAGTAATGAGCGATAAAGTCAGCTAACGTGTTGATGATGATGTAATCCTTCATTAGCAAGATAAAACGTTTGACGCTGCGAGTGTGTCACTTTCCAGAAGAATGAATTCAGGGGTTTTACAGCAATGGGGGAGAATATTTATGCAACTATTACTGCAGTTAGAGAGAAAAAGAAAGAAGAAAAAAAAAAAGCAGAAACAAAGTGTTTTAGTAAAAACAGTATGAGACCGAATGAGCGACTCTGTAAACTGTCCTGCTGTGATGACTTAACATTTAACGGTAAACACACACACACACACACGTAAAAACCATAAAACTAGCATGCAAATGTGTGCGACCATGCATACACACACACACACACACAGGGAGGTGCAGGACATTAATGCACTCACTGTGAAACCACAAACACCTCCACCCTGTACTCTCCATTCCTCCTCCCTTCTACTCCACTGTTTCTCTCCTCTCTTCTCTCCCTCATTCATTCTTCCTCATCTCCGCTCCACAGTCTCACCTCTATCTTTCTCTCTCTCATTCATTCTTCCTCATATCTCCTCCACTCTGTCTCTCTCTTGTTCATTTTTCCTTATCTCTACTCCATTGTTTGTCCTCTCTCTCTCTCTCCCTCTCTCTCTCTCTCTCATTAAACTCAGCAGTGCTTTATTGGCATGAAGGTTATAGATCACATTATTGCCCAGGCAAATAGTGCAGGTAGATTAGAACGAAAGTTATACATTTACAGGATACACATCTCTCAGCGTTTATCCATTTCGCCCTCTCATTCCTCCTATCATCTCTTCTCCACTTCCTCATCTCTCTCTCTCTCTCTCTCTCTTTCTGTGACACTCAGAAGACTCGGGCATTGAGCTGCACATGAACAAACTAATAAACAAATCAACACATCTGCACATGCATTATAGCTCTCACTCACTCTCTCTCTCACACACACACACACACAAGCCTGGAGACGTGGTGAAGGAGGACAGGTTGCACGGCTAAACCACACCTGCAAACTCAGAGCTCATTGTACTTTCATACCCAAGTGATTTAATCAGGATTTACTTTATAAACAGTTATTTATATACTTTATATACACTTGTGTCTGTGGTGTGCTGAACAGAACGATGGGATCGCCTCCGGCGCGGTCCAAAATTACTGCCCTTACCCGGATGCAGACTGCCCAGTGGGACAGTTCTTATTTTGGGAAGCGCTGGTCCAAAAAAATAATTTTAAAAAATTAAAAATATCTGCCTGCGTTGGCAGCGTCCTCCACAAGGGAGTGACCATCATAACAACACGGTGTGAGCTGAATATAGAAAACTGTAATACAACTGATTATCAGCAAACGTGTGTGTGTGTGTGTGTGTGTGTGTGTGTGTGTGTACTCACTAAGCTGCTGAGTCATTGAGTTGGTATTCCCTGGAGCGGGCGAAACAGTTCTGCACTCCTCCGTCAGCCCACAGGCGGGAGACGATGCCAGAGAGATCGTCGGGGAACAAGCCCTGCTCCTCCGCTCCTGCGGCCAGGGCAAACAGCTGCCTTGCATCGTCCTGCTCACACACACACACACACACACGAGACAAACCACAACAACAGAGTTACGCACCACTAGACATCGTGGTAAGCAATTATTATTTGCTCGATCACTAATAAAATGATTCATCAGTTCTGTCCTCCGTGTTTTTGCAAACTTTTACTAACCCTTGGTTTCTGAACGGGACACGAAAGTAGGGCTGGGCGACAAAATCACACAACATCGAAATCATGATAAATGATGTCACAATACACTCTACTGAGAGTATCAGGGGAACTATTTTAACAGTCATTTAAGACAGGATTTGTTGTTAAAAATTTCTACTGAAACTTCAGTATTTATTATTAGAAGTGACTGAACTGATTAGAACGTTACAGCACATTATACTGTATATATCAGTTCAGGGACGAATTCTCCAATCTGATTGGTCGAAAGGTCGGCACTATTTTTGCATGCGGGCTGCAACATGAACGACGGGTTTACATTAACGCGCTCGTTCGTTCGAATACGATACGGTTTCTGTAGTAACAGCTCGTACACGAGCGGACGCTCCACATCATCATCATCATCATCATCAGTGTGTAATCGTTCAGACGTTTATTTAACATTTATGATGTTGACTCGTGAATATTCCACAGTATTAAATGTTACCTATAAACTGTTGAAAAAGAAAAAGAAAAGTGCAATGTAAAGTAATTTATTATTGTCTCTCCTGAGCTTAAATAGCTGTAATGTGGAATAAAGCTGTAAGCCAGTTTTAATAGATGTGTGTGTGTGTGTGTGTGTGTGGAGGGGGGTGTGCTCAGCTCAATCAGTTCTCAGTAATTTCACAGCTAACGAGGGAAGCACTGCTTGTCTGATGGAGCGTTTTTTCGGCTGACGACGTGACAAACATTCAACCACCTGTACAGCTCACTGAACAGAGAGGACATCATGTAACACACACACACACACACACACACACACACACACACACACACACACAGGGAGGGAGTTTATTCTGAGCTAAACATTAATCCTCAATCAGTCTTCTGTGTTGCAACGTCATTATTTCATAAAAGCCTAAATCATTAATATAAACTTGGCTAACACCTGTTACACACACACACACACACAGCTACATACTGCAACACACTGTCACATACTGCAACACAATGTCACACACTGCAACACACTGACAAACCGCTACACAGTACCACACACTGTTACACACATATACACACTGCCACACATAGCTACACACTGTTACATACAGCTAAACACTGCAGCACATAGCTACACACTGTTACACACGTCTACACACTGTTACACACACTGCTACACACTACCACACACAGCTACACACCGCAGGATACATGCAGCAGCCATCTTGTGTACGCGCAAGTGTAGTTAAAAGCTATTATAATTCTGCCTTTACCCTTTTTTTCATATTACAACTGTCATTTGTAGCTTGAAAGAATTGCTTTGTGAACCAGTAAAGAAACACACACACACACACACGCACGTCGGTCACTGTCGCCTCCTAAAAAGCCTCATTTGTCGGTCACATCAGATAAAACCCATCTCAGAGGAACACGTGTGAATGTAAAGGACGGCGTGAAGATCATCACTCCTCTTATCTTTCTTTCACTTGAGTAACTGAAAGTCTCTCTCTCTCTGTCTCTCTCTCTCTCTCTCTCTCTCTCGCCCCGTCTGTGTGAGGTGTGAGGTGTGAGGTGTGAAATCGTCTCGGCCCTGCAGTTATTTTCCCTCTCTGATTTGATTTTGTGGATTTGGCAGGAGAACAATACCGGGCTTTCATCGCTTAAACTCTCAATCAGGACCACAAATGAAAGCAGTGTTTCACAGACCCGTGTGTGTGTGTGTGTGTGTGTGTGTGTGTGTGTGTGTGTGTGTGTGTGTGTGCGGGGGGGGGTGGTGGTGGGGGGGGGTTGTGAGAGTGAGAGAGAGAGAGAGAGGGGCTTTGTGCTGCTCTGAGCTCATGTACAGCTGCTGGGGAAAGAGTCTAATCTGGAACAGTAATCACAGACTCCTTTAATAATAATAAGGCGATGGGTAATGCTGAGATAAAGCAGTGTGTGTGTATATATATATATAAGGCCGTCACACGGGGCGATTTTAATTATCTAAAAGATTTAGTATTCAAATGCGTTTAAATATTAACAAGTCTGTAATAAAACATTCACATTAGCGCTCTCGAAGGTGGAAATTATGCTGCTGCACTAACCGAAGGAGGTAATAGGATAAAATTCTATCATATTTTTAAAAAATTATTTATTTACTTACATTTTTGATGTAAACTGGGCGGGGCTAATCATACCGTTAAGCTTCATCCTCACCAATCATAGGCTGATGTTACATGCCCCTCCCACTCAGCTCTTAATAATAGATCAGTTTGAGTGGTGTCGCACGCTGGGAGTCTCAGACAGAGCGCTGTCAATCAATTATGCTAATTAGAATATTAGACCACGCCCACTTGGACAAATACTTTTAGACACGCCACATCGATGGCGACCATGATGGGAGGACAACGTCCGCATAACTTGTCTCTGTCACTAGCTGTCATTACTGAGTGACACACTGAGTGTGAGTGAGTGTG
>CM042558.1:18359799-18364799 GCA_023630585.1 Cranoglanis bouderius
CTGCTGTGTTTTTCACGTCTGACAGGAAGTGGAGAAAGGAGAGAGAAAAGCGTTGATGGAACCCGATCCAGCGGCCCGCGATGACGGCACGAGTTAATAGTTTGGGGTTTAATTAGTGAGCTTGTGGAAGTGACTAATTTCAGTGTGTGAGTGTCTGATGATAGCATTAGAGCTGATATGACCGTGGTGTAGGGGGATTTGATTGTTGTTGGGTTTTTTTTTTTGCATTTACTTAACACCTGAACGTTAAATGGACGACACGCTTAATGAAATCACACGTTTTTAATCATTTTCATGCTTCAAAAACGAACAGAGATTCCGTCTTTCTACCCCTCTCTCCACCTCTCCCGTCCCTCTCCGTCTCTCTCCATCTCTTCCGTCCCGCTCCGTCTTTCTACCCCCTCTCCATTTCTCCCGTCCCTCTCCGTCTTTCTACCCCTCTCTCCATCTCTCCCGTCCCTCTCCGTCTCTCTCCATCTCTCCCGTCCCTCTCCGTCTTTCTACCCCTCTCTCCATCTCTCCCGTCCCTCTCCGTCTCTCTCCATCTCTCCCGTCCCTCTCCGTCTTTCTACCCCTCTCTCCCTCTCTCCCCTCCCTCTCCGTCTCTCTCCCTCTCTCCCCTCCCCCTCCGTCTTTCTACATCTCTCCCGTCCCTCTCCGTCTTTCTACCTGTCTCTCTCCATGTCTGTGTTTCTACCCGTCTCACTATCATTCTACCTGTCTCTCTCTATCTGTCTCTCTCTCAATCTCTCCCCGTCTCTCACTGCCTCTTCACCTGTCTTTTTCCATGTCTCTCTTTCTCCCCCGTCTTTGTCACACTCTCTCTGACTGCGTCACTCTCTCTCTCTCACTAAATGTTATGTGCCGTCAAAAGTCAATCATAAATTTTACTCTTTTAACAAAAGCACTTGTTCTTTAAATGAAATGATTAATAGATCATATTTATGTGTTTTAAAGGAAGATACTGTACCAATAAAGGCTTCTCTCTCTCTCTCTCTCTCTCTCTCTCTCTCTCTCTCTCAATTTTAAGTCTTTTGTTGTGTTTATTGGTTTTTGTGATAATGATTTGATGATTTTTTTTGTCATTGAGACTGATTTAATAAAAGTATGGGTTAAAAATAAAAAATCTCTCTCTGTTTCATTCAGACAGATGGTTGGAACCTGAGCTTTTCCTCTCTCTCACTCCTCTGAGCCAGTCACATTTCCTCTGTTTATTTCACTCCTAATCCAGGAAGTGAGAGTTTTCCCCTCTCCCTCTCTCTCTCCCTTCTTCTCACAGCAGCAGTTCATTCCCCAACCACAAAGCACAATACTTATCACAATATTAGTTTGTAACTGATAAAACATTGAAGCACTAGTTGTGTCCTTGTGTTTTGTTTTTTGAATTTTGCGTTCACCGTTGACCGATGAACAAAATGTCAGGATTGCCTTCTCAGCGCCTTCACGTTTGTCCTTACAGACCCCTGAGTGAGACACGTCTGATGGGCTGATTTTTTTTTTTTTTTTTACAACATACTATCGAATCGGACACCTTTCCAAGCCAAAAGATGATGTTTGTGGTTACAGGGGGGGATAAAAGTGGTCCGAAGAGCTCTGTCTTTACTGACATCTCAGCTGAGTAGCTACCCAACATATCAGCCGAATAGCGCTTGCTTTTAGTCTTTTAGCGCTAATCCGTAATAATAATAATAATAATAATAAGTGGATAACATTTTAGATAACATCAAATCTGATTCCTAAATAAAATTCTTGATTCTTCAGTCAGATTATCTCCGTGCGTTGTTAATGTAATCAGGGTTAAAAGCTCGGCCGTGATTGTGATATGAAACGATAAAGCTGTAGCCACGTTTCCATCCAAGGGTTTGTGAAAAAAGGTTCACCGCATTGCAATGTTTAGGGATATAGCTGATGGGAAGGCAAAGTATCGATAAAATTTCACGAGTGTCAACATAATCTTTTTTTTATTTATTATTTAACTTTAGTGCATAAACTCTATGTCGATACTTTAAATGTTGCGAAAAAATAGTTTGGAAAACTGGCATTTGCTCAAAAAAAACCAAACAAACCCATAAGACGCGATATAAGATGCGGCAAAGAATTACGGTGTGCGTGCAATTTCACTGGCCTCCGCTACATTCAGCAGCCTGATATAACGCCGCATTCAGCTAAAGTACTGACATTTCATTAGTAAAAACATAAAGCAGAAGTGTGTGAGAATGTGTGCTGTAATGACTGGCCAGATGAATGTGTGTGTGAGACCCAGCTGTGTTTCTCTGGCGTCTGGTTGTAAATGACAGACGGACTGCCTGTGGCGGTTTCAACCTTCTGTCCATGTAAAAGCACGTGCACACACACACACACACACACACACACACACACAGACAGAGAGCTCCTCCAGGGCTGCAAAACACTGATGTGGACTCAAAACTCGAACATCATCTTTCCTGAGTGAATCAGTGAATCAGAGCGAAATCGATTCTTTTGATTCGTTTGCTACATGGTTTGTTTTGTTGTCACACTGCCATGTTTACTGATAACGAGCAGGGGGCGGGACAGTTCTCGAGAGTATCTAATTGGACGATCGTGAAGCTCGGCCTAATTATCAACCATCAAAAATTGTCGATATCCCCCCCCGGAAGTGTTAAAGTATAAAATTAGAAACGAGAATGTCTCCCAAAACTAAAACACCAATTTATTTCTCTAAAGGGGTGTGAAAGTTTGTAACTCTTCGCTGAAGGTGTATTTGTTTTCCTGTTTTCAGTGCGTTAAGGCTCGGCCCGTTACTGCAGCGCTCCTTCTTCACAATGAATGTTGTCAAACAAAGTTGGCCTGCTTTAGGTGAAGCAGATGAAGTAGAAAATGTGAAGGAGGAAATGGAAGTGTGGCTCAGAGTCACTTCCTGTTCTTTCATGCGGAGAAGCTGCATGCTTTTTGGTTAAGTCATTAGAAAGCAGAATGAGCCTCTGACGAGGTGTTAAACACCTGCCTTCCTGTTCTTTGGGGTTTTTGTGTGTGTGTGTGTGTGTGTGTGTGTGTGGGGGGGTGTGTGCGGCGTGCGTAGCTAAAATGTCATCCATCAAAAGCAAAACACCAAGGCTACGATCAGAGCTCGCAGCACAAATGTCACACACACACACACACACACACACACACACACACACACACACACACACACACACACACACACACACATACACATACACAATGAATTCAGCAGTCAGACATTAAGAAGAAGCAGCAGCTCATCGTTCATCCTTTGTGTCTCCTGCCTCTGAACACACGCGGGTTTGAGAGCAGCACCGATGCGGGTGATATATTTAACTCGGCAGAATGGCTCGCTAATGCTCACGTCACACTGATACACGGCAGCGTAGAGAGCAGGACGTGGCCATGATGCGTTTTAACGTTATAAATGATGACTTCTAAAGAGCCGAGGATCAGTTTATTCTATAACATACCGTAATATTATCATAGAGTCAGTAACTCTTTGTACTTTTGTATCAACTTCTCTAACTAATCTCGTCTTCACACCCTCACTGATTTTTTCCTTTATTTCATTTGTCTCCTTTGGGTGCATTTATTTTGACATCACGTGACAGTTAAATTGCATTCCATTCGACTAACCGAGTGACTTCTGAGGCTGAAATAATTCAGAGGTTTACGTTACGATAAGACCGTACGAAACGATATGTTAAATACAATACAGTATGATACAATAAGATACAGTACGATAGGACACAGTATGATACGATACAATACAGTATGATATGATACAGTACAATACGATATAGTATGTTACATATGATACAGTACTATATGATACGATACAGTACTATACGATATAGTACTATACGATACGATACAGTACTATATGATACGATACAGTACTATACGATACAGTACTATACGATATGATACAGTACTATACGATATGATACAGTACTCTACGATATGATACAGTACTCTACGATACAGTACTATACGATACGATACAGTACTATATGATACAGTACTATACGATACGATACAGTACTATACGATACAGTACTATACGATATGATACAGTACTATACGATACAGTACTATACGATACGATACAGTACTATACGATACAGTACTATACGATACAGTACTATACGATACGATACAGTACTATACGATACAGTACTATACGATATGATACAGTACTATACGATATGATATAGTACTATACGATACAGTACTATACGATACGATACAGTACTATACGATACAGTACTATACGATATGATACAGTACTATACGATATGATACAGTACTATACGATACAGTACTATACGATATGATACAGTACTATACGATATGATACAGTACTATACGATACAGTACTATACGATATGATACAGTACTATACGATACGATACAGTACTATACGATACAGTACTATACGATATGATACAGTACTATATGATACAGTACTATACGATACGATACAGTACTATACGATACGATACAGTACTATACGATACAGTACTATACGATATGATACAGTACTATACGATATGATATAGTACTATACGATACAGTACTATACGATACGATACAGTACTATACGATACAGTACTATACGATATGATACAGTACTATACGATATGATACAGTACTATACGATACAGTACTATACGATATGATACAGTACTATATGATACAGTACTATACGATACGATACAGTACTATACGATACGATACAGTACTATACGATACAGTACTATACGATATGATACAGTACTATACGATATGATATAGTACTATACGATACAGTACTATACGATACGATACAGTACTATACGATACAGTACTATACGATATGATACAGTACTATACGATATGATACAGTACTATACGATACAGTACTATACGATATGATACAGTACTATACGATATGATACAGTACTATACGATATAGTATGTTACATACGATACTGTATGATACAATAAGATACAGTATGATACGATATGGT
>CM042558.1:18369799-18502299 GCA_023630585.1 Cranoglanis bouderius
GGTCATGAGTTCAAACCCCAGCACCACCAAGCTGCCACTATTGGGCCCCTAACGCCCTTAATGCTCAGCTATATAAATGACATAAATGTAAAGTGACATGTGAAGGCCAATGCATGGTAACCCATACTTGGAATTTGTCCTCTGCATGCATTAGGAGTCGTGAACGCAGTTGGCAGCCGTTTTTGCTGCAGCGCCCGGGGAGCAGTTGAGGGTTAAGGGCCTTGCTCAAGTGCCCAACAGTGGCAGCTTGGCGGTGCTGGGATTTGAACTCACGACCTTCTGATCGGTAGTAACTTCTTAACCACTGAGCTACCACTGCCTAAGTCACTCTGAATTAGAGTATCTACCAAACTGCCAGAGCCATATCACCCTGCAGTTCTCAGCTGGTTTCCCACTGAATCTAAGCAGGGTTGAGCCTGGCCAGTACCTGGATGGGAGACCTCCTGAGGAAAACTAAGGTTGCTGATGGAAGTGGTATTAGGGAGGCCAGAATGTGGTGTTCTTCCTGTGGTCTGTGTGGGTCCTAATGCCCCGTATAGTGATGGGGACACTATACTGTAAACCGAGGTCCTGACATTTCATTAAAAATCCAAGGTTACTTCTTGCCAAACGCTTGAGAGTTTCTAGAAAACTTAATCCGGGTAGAGCAGGAAGCCTGAAAAGGTGCTGTACATCCAGCTGCTTCCGTAGAAGGATGTGTCAGTTACAGTGACAGGCAACGGGGGGGGGGGGGTAAACTTTTGAACAGGATGGTTGTAAATTGTTATTATTTTGTTTAAAGATCATCTTTTTTTCAAACTCTAGCCAAGAGTAGGGGTATCACCCCACTGTCCTGGTGAAATTGCCCTATTGGCCCTTGTCTATCATGGACCCCTAGTAATCTCCATCCCTGAATTGGCTATATATCTCCTCTCCACCAATAGCTGGTGTGTGGTGGGCGTTCTGGCGCACTATGGCTGCCGTAATATTTACAAGCGAACAGAAGTTATAACGGACAATACGTGAAAGATTAGGCACATCTGCCGGTAATTTGAAATGACACAGGAACAATCCGTGGGTATTTACTGATGTAATAATGTGTTTTGGACAAAATATTTTTACATGATTGGATCGTTGGGACGATCCAATGACTTTGCCAGTGTAACAAGACTGTTTTTGTTGGGACGTTATCGATCAGTGGACTAATATGAGGTGTCATAGGTGCTTTGCCTCAATTTTGTAAGTGTCTGTCTGTCGGTGGTCTGACAGGGTTCGAGTGGCCGCTGCAGCACTGTACAACTCTGAGGAACAGGAAGGTGTAAATCTTCTACAGGGTGATAAATTACGAGGGAATAAGACGGGACATAGTCTCTCTCTCTGCGATACTCCATTTCAAAGGAAGTTGGGGGAAAAACCCACTGCAGCTCTGCCCTTCCTGTTTGGAGTGCCAGCTAGCAAAGCGTCTTCTACACACACACACACACAACCCTGATTGAATCTCACACCGAAGTAGCCGACTCGACTCTTATTATACACTATATATATATATATATCTAAAAGTATGTGGATATGTGACCTGGTTCTTCCCCAAATTGTTACCAAAAACAGTTTTGAAGCACACGATCGTACAGAATGTTCGATGTAGCATTACAGTTTCCCTTCACTGGAACTAAGAACCCAAACCTGTTCCAGCATGCCAGTGCCCCTGTGCACAAAGCAAGCTCCATTAAGACATGTTGGTGTGTTAAGGTTGGAGAGCCCTGACCTCAACCCCACTGAACACCTTTGGGATGAACTGGAACACCGACCACACCCCAGACCTCCTCGACCTCCAAAAATGATCCCAAATCCCAACGGCCACACTCCAAAATCTAATGGAAAGCCTTCCCAGAAGACTGGAGTTTATTATGATAGCAAAGGGAAGACCAACTCCACGTTAGTGCCCATGGTTTTGGAAAGGGGATGTTCTGGTTGTGACGGTCAGGTGTCCACAAACTTTTGGCCATATAGTGTATTTATTATTGAATTCCTGTAGTTATAAACCTGTTTGACTGGTCAGTTGAATTGAACGCGTTTAATCCAGGCTGCAAAACCTCAGAAACAAGCAGGTCTATAAATAACTTCAACTCGAGTCTAGTAAGGAATGTGAATAAAAATGTTTGGTGTGGGTGAAAAGTTCAGGAATAGAGCTCAAATGCCGTAGTGCACACTTGACTAAGGATGTCGAAGGTTCCTAAATGCAGGGTCACTTTGGTTAACGAATTAGTATTAGAAACATCGCCGTGGATTATTTTCCTGTAACAACACTCCTGTCGGGTTCTACTCCTTTCGAGTTGTTCGAAGCTCGATGCGACAATGAAGGAGAGACGCACGTCATTTATTATTACATTAAATATTTATTAAATTGGTTTTACTTTATATACACACACACACACACACACACACACACACACACACACACACACACACACACACACACACACACACACACAGTGACTGAAAGCCAATCACGGTTACTGCAGCAGTGTAACCTGTTAAACCAGCAGCATGCACAAACTCTATATTTAACCATGACTTATGAAATGTTATAAATGCTTAACGAAGCTGAAATGAGGTATCAGTGATGAAAATGTCTGGCACGGTTCCTCAGGAAAGAGCTGAACAGAGGCAGCGTTCTTATTAATAACACACACGCTCAGGCGAGAGAGGAGATATTAATTAATTAATTAATTAAAATCGCACTGGGACTAATTGAAAATTTCTGCAATTAACTGCACAGTGATGGAGCTCCGGAGCGGTGCGCTTCTGTCAGACAGATATCCAGTAACCATGGTTACAGAACCCAAGATAAGAAGAATTAGAGGTTTTGTGTGTGTGTGTGTGTGTGTGTGTGTGTGTGTGTGTGTGTGTGTGTGTGTGTGTGTGCAGGCTTACTGAAATTCAAAAGAACTTCAAGCATCATCTGTCTATCTATCCCGTCCCCTGTACGTCCGTCCGTCCGTCTGGAATTTCAAGTTGTCTTCCCTCCATCAGCTATTTTATCTGTCTTTCGGTTATCTGTCCGTCTGGTCGGGTGTCCATCCATCTACCTGCACCATTAATCCCTGACTTAAAAATATATAGTGCGCTACAGTGGTCGCTCTCAGCCTCTAGTCATAACCGGAGTCTCTGATTGGACGCCTTGACCCCGAGCTACACGTCAGTAGTAGCTGGTCTGGCTTGTACACGGCATGGTGTTTGTTTCCTGTCACGTGGCTGGTAAAATGGTGTGTGTGGAGACGTGCAGAAATGCAAATCGTTTTTTTTTTTTTTTTTTTTTTTAAATAAATAAAAAAAATTTTAAAAAACCTTTGCTTTTCAGAAGGAAGCATCAGGAAGTACGCTGTGTTCCTGAATGTGGAGGAGAGGCTCGGGATGTGAGAACGGCTCAGCCTTCTCTCTCTTGCACTCTGGGGAATTTATCTACGCTGTTAAACATGACCCGCTCCTGTTTCACAGGCCCTGTGCTCACTCCTACACACACACACACACACACACACACACACACACACACACACACACACACACACACACACACACACACACACACACGACTTCCCCAAACACTTCAACTCAAATCTACATTCCATAAAAATTCAGCTGAACAGTGGTGAACCCCGTTGAGGATAATTACGACATGTCCCATGTGACCCGGACGTGGAACGATGAACAGACGGACAGACGGACAGATGGACAGACGGACACGCAGCACAGACACTAAGGGAGTAACGAGACACAAAAATTGACCTTCGATACGCTGGTGTCTCGGTACGATACATTTTCAACACAGCAAAGAATAAATCAGTGGCTGAACATTTACTTTAGGTTTCCGTTATGAATTGATGAATAAAAGTACAAGAACTTAAGCGTAATAAGAGCACAGAGTTTGGCGCGATCCGTTCTCTTAGCAGCACATAACGGAACAAAAGCTGAGAGTTAGAACGGCGAAACTTTCAAGGGGGCGTGTCTGAGGGGCGGCACGGGGCTTTTCCCCCCATTCTGCTGTCCGGGTCACGCAGCTCTCTGTAGCCCCTGGATCCTGTTTACCACACTACCAAATCTGAACTCTGCGTTGCCATGGTGACTCCTTTACCCCAGGTTGAATCAGCAACAAAAGAATGCCCGAATGCAGTGCCCGTATATACGTGTGTGTGTGTGTGTGTGTGTGTGTGAGCTGTACGTTTGCAGTATTAGTGTCTGTGTATCACACACATCTCAGAATCTGCGAGCTGCACATCCATCACTCCATCTGAACATTTTCTCTTCAGTCTGAGGAATAAATGATGCTGTGGTCCTGCATCCACACTTCAAACTGCACCCGCACCAAGAGTCAGACAGTGAGACCTGTCTATACTGTATATTCATCTGTCTGTCTGTCTGTCTGTACAACCATCTGCCCAGCTGTCTATCAAACAGTCCACCTGTCTGTCTGCCCATCTGAATATCAAAGTCCTCATCCAACTGTGTCTGCATGCCCGTCTCTCTGCCCCCTCGTCTGCCCGCCCGTCTCTCTGCCCCCTCGTCCGCCCGCCCGTCTCTCTGCCCCCTCGTCCGCCCGCCCGTCTCTCTGCCTCCTCGTCGATCTGTCTGTCTGCATTGATCTGTTTTTGTACACATCCATCTCTCTATCTATCCTATCAATTCTCTCTCTCCATCTGCAGGTCCATCTGTCAATCCTTCTGTCCATCCAATTATCTATTCATCGGTCCCTCTCTTCAGGTTTGTCTACCCATCCGTTTCTTTTTATTCCTCTGACTATGTGTTTATGTGTCAGTCCGTCCATCCATCAATCCTTTGTGTGTGTGTGTGTGTGATGCATGCTAGAGCTTCTCAGAATAAATGACCAACATTACAGTCAACAAGAGTCAAAGTAAACCATGCTACACACACACACACGTTGCACAAATCACACAGACTTTGAGTAAAGCAGTGTGTGTACGTGCATCTGACCACGATGCCTGCAGATAGAGGGAAGATATACCAGCCGTGTGCATGCGTGCGTGTGTGTGTGTGTGTGTGTGTGTAGCAGGATGTGTGTAAATAAAGCCCATATGGACTGAACAATCTTAAAACGGTTTGAGCTCCGCATCCTTCTCTCTATTGTTTATTGTTCTGCCAGCAAACACACACACACACACACACACACACACACACACACACACACACACACACACACACACACACACACACAAACACACACAGCGTGCCAGTCTGGGCAGACAGGAAATGACCCATTGATCCACAGGTGCAGTTATAAATACGCCATTCAGACAAGACTCAAGCGTGCACACGCGCACGCACACACACACACACACACACACTTTCTTCCGTTCCCAGGAGGAGTAGGAGTGTGTCCTCTTGTGTGTGCACATCTCACACTCAAGCCAGCAGAGAGCAGCCTGAGCTCTTCTACACAGAACAGCTAATGATTATCTCTCTCTCTCTCACACACAATTCAAAGGTGAATGATCCATCACCAACCTGCTGATAAAAATAGTTCAGCGAAGCGGTCAAACTTAAAGTCAACATGACTATACATGGACACACACACATACACACCACAGCGCACACACACACACCCACACACCATCACATCACAGTTGAAAAATAATTCTCACATGTTTTGCTCAGTGTGTTTCATGTGGGCTGTTTGGGGTAAAGGTGTGTGTGTGTGTGTGTGTGTGTGTGTGTGTGTGTGTGTGTGTGTGTGTGTTTAGGAAAGTTTCTCTGTTTGCTCAGGCAGTGGTGTGGCGAGCCGTTCCTCTCAGCTCGGTTAAGCCACAGCCCGCAGAGGACATACATGGGGAGAGGGGTGTGGGTGTGTGTGTGTGTGTGTGTGTGTGTGTGTGTGTGTGTGTGTGTGTGTGTGTGTGCAGATGACAAACAGGAAAGAGACTATGACAGAAGTGACCTGATGAATGTGTGTTTTTCACATAAATATGACAAAAATTGTTTTTTATATATATATATATATATATATATATATATATATATATATATATATATATATATATATATATATATCCCATTGGTCCATGTAGTGCAGTTACACAGGCAGCAGCTTGTGACTGTGTGGTGCCCTGCGAAGTGCCCTGCGAAGTGCCCTGCGAAGTGCCCTGCGAAGTGCCCTGCGAAGTGCCCTGCGAAGTGCCCTGCGAAGTGCCCTGCGAAGTGCCCTGCGAAGTGAGTGTATAGGGTAAACAGGAAGAGATGCAGGAGACAGATAACCCTGCAGAAAATGCATGTGTACATGGGGTTATGGATTACACAAGAAATGTAAAATCATAATTAAATAAAATAATAAATTAATTAACAATAATAATAATAATAATGATAAAATTACAGTACTGTGCTCAGATTTGGTCCACATCTCTCACTCTCTCTGCTGGTCTCTCTGTCTCATTTTCTTTCTCACATACTGTCTGTCTCTCTTACACTCTCTCCCTCTGTGTCGCAGTCTGTCTGTCTCTCGTTCTATCTCTTGCACACTGTGTCTCTCTCTGTCTGACACTCTGTCTTTCTCTCTCTGTATCTCAGTCTGTCTCTCTTTCACACACTGTCTCTCTCTCTGTCTGTCTGACACTCTGTCTTTCTCTCTCTGTATCTCAGTCTCTCTCTCTCTCTTTTTCACACACTGTCTGTCTTTCATACTTTCTGTCTCTCTCTCCTCTGTCTCTCCCCTGCTTCCCCCCCACTGTGTACAGATTACATGAAACAATAAAAGAAGTAAACGAAAGTCTGCCACAACTGGTCACTCCCACTTCCCCTTTTCCTGACATTTATGAACCCCCTGTGTGTGTGTGTGTGTGTGTGTGTGTGTGTGTGTGTGTGTGTGTGTGTGTGAGAGTGATATACACTAAATGCCTGAAAGCATAGTGAAACACTACTCCATTACCACACCTTACTCCCTCTATATCGATCTCTCTCACACACACACACACACACACACACACACACACACACACACACACACACACACAAACACACACACAAACACAGCAGCTTTCTGAACGTGTTAATGTAACCTGTTGGTGTGTGTGTGTGTGTGTGTGTGTGTGTGTGTGTGTGTTTCTGTTTTAATGTTAAACCTGATGTGTTTTTGCGTTAGAGACTGATAGCAGAATGACCTCCTCCGGTCTCACGCGGCGTTCGGCTCAACTGGGAATCTCCAAGTCGGACCTCAGAATGACGTCAATACCGTGTTTGTCGTATGCACCGTATAACTCGTTTAAAGGTGAGAAGTGCCGCTGTGTTTACTCTCCGTGCTGTGAGCGGCCGTTCTGATGTGACGTCACTCGCTCGACTCGGGGTTGAGGAGACCGTTCCGATCTTACGAACAGGAATTACGAGTTTTCCTTCCCCCCCCCCCCCCCCCCCCCCCCCCCCCCCCCCCCCCCCCCCCCCCCCCCGGTCTCAGGTGGGAAATGGTGAGTTACGAGCTTCAGTAGCAGAGCTAACGATATCAGCAATGTTTTTTTTCCTCCCCCTCATTCTCACGCCGAACAAATCGCAACGATGTGTGAACCCGGCGTTTCTGGTGTGTTGATTATCCCGGGGCTCTCTGGAGAAATCAAGTGGGAATTATTCACAGGCGGATGTTAATTAGCAAACTACAGACGCTCAGTGTTCCGGATTTCATTTACTTCACTCATCGCTACATGACTGAGACTCGGAATCGTGTCGAATCCGCAGATTCCTCTATATCCTTTGGAGCAATGCGCGCGTGCGCGTGCGCACACACACACACACACACTTCACTTCACTTGTGGTGTGAAAACAAATGTGAAAAGGTTTCTATCGTTATGGTGACATTTGGTCCTTGCAAAGGGCTAAAGTCCCACACACACACACACACACACACACACACACACACACACACACACACACTCTCCACTCAGGCTGTAAAACAATAAAGGCTGTTATCTCACTATGATTTGTGCTGTAATAGTAACACGGCCATATGGGCAATAACAGGTGTGTGTGTGTGTGTGTGTGTGTGTGTGTGTGTGTGTGTGTGTGGCTGCATGCTGCACTGCCCAGGCAAACACACTGGCATTGTCTTGTGTAAATGCTGAATGTGCAAATGGTAACCAGGAAGAAGCTGCACAATGATCAGATATGAACGTGTGTGTGTGTGTGTGTGTGTGTGTGTGTGTGTGTGTGTGTGTGTGTGTGTGTGTGTGTGTGTGTGTGTGTGTGTGTGTGTTGGGTGGAGGCAGGGGTGGGGTGGGGGTCTCAGCAGAGGAAATTATGTTCCTGTGATTTAGGCCTGTGTGTGTGTGTGTGTGTGTGTGTGTGTGTGTGTGTGTGTGTGTGTGTGTGTTAAACTTGTGATGCAATTAAATTTACTTGTATTTCTTTTATTTTAGAAACAATGCTGTTTACTGTAAGTGATTTACGGTTACATATCTGTGTGTATGTGTGCGAGTGTGTGTGTGTGTGTGTGTGTGTGTGTGTGTGTGTGTGTGTGAGAGAGAGAGAGAGAGAGAGAGAGATGGCAGTGCACAGGAAGGGTGTGCTTTGCTTCCTGAAACACGCCCACAAAAGGATAACTATGCCTGGCGGTCTCTCAGAGACCAGCTGAAAGAGGAAGTGAGGGGGTGGGGAGCAGGAAATGACATCATTATGAACTCCACAGCAGGAAGAGAGGGGGAAGAAAAAAAAGAAAAGACCTGAAGAGAAGAGAGAAGAGAAGGTAAAAGAGAAGATACAAGACGAGAAGAGAAAGACAGATGGGAGGAAAACTAAATTACAGGGCAGGGTAGTGACCAGATGCTCCTGTTGGGGTGTGTGTGTGTGTGTGTGTGTGTGTGTGTGCGCACGCACGTCGCGTGTGTGAAAGGTTAGTTAAACTAATCAGGACAAAACCAGCTGTGAGGTCTGGTGTGAAAGGGTTAATTAGATTAGACCCTACATGCTCCCAAAGGCCTGGCAATCATCAATCAAACTTAACCCCCCTCACACACACACACACACACACACGCACATGCACACGCACACGCACACGCATGCACGTTAGAGAGATCAGGAGGGAGAAGTGCAGGAGTAATGGTCAGAAATCCCCTGGGCCACGAGTACGCTCTGTTGACACACATCACCACATGACCAATTCTGGAAAATTCTACAATGTTTACATGAGTTTGGTGACCGGGAATTAAACTTCTTCTCCCTCACGACCCTCTCCTGCTTGGTTACCAAACACAAATCACCATCAACGACGTTAATCACAAACTCCTGGTTCATACAGAAGCCAAAAAAATAAATAAATAAAAAGGAGGACGTTCTCTCTCTCTCTCTCTCTCTCTCTCTCTCTCGGAACTCTCTGACCTCCTTCTGGTCAAAACCAAAACTATACACGTGAACTGCAGGGTGAGTCGTCATGCACTGCTTTCGCCATCACGTCGGCTGACAGGCTGATCCTCCTGATTCCTGCAGTCACTGCAGTGTGTGTGTGTGTGTGGGTTAGATCACTGAGAAAAAGCCCTTCCGCCCTTGAGTAGGAAATGCAGGAGGACATTAACCTCGTCATATCGCTCTATGAGGCTGATATGCTCCGACCTCTGACCTGCGCTGTGATGTCAACACAGTCATGTGATTACTCGTGTGAGAGAGAGAGAGAGAGAGAGAGAGAGAGCGAGAGAGAGAGAAAGAGAGAGAGAGAGAGAGAGACCGACAGACCAGAACTAAGGTCTGTTCAAACCCACTATGGTGATGAATGTCCAGCACACACACACACACACACACACACACACACACACACACACACACACACACACAGACAAGACGAGTCCTCTCTTTAGCATATAATAAATATGTTCGAGGGTTTTGGATGCTGACTGTGTGTCTCACTCGGCTTGGGATGGAGGACGTGATGTTTAATGATGGGGGAAGGTGTGTGTGTGTGTGTGTGTGTGTGTGTGTGTGTGTGTGTGTGTGTGTGTGTTGCAGACATGATGGTGTATCTCATTCACAGCGGTTAGATGAGTGTGTAATACTCAGACAGACAGACAGACAAACAGACAGAGAGAGAGAGCTTCTTGCCTGTGGTTAAGCTCAGTGATGCTGTAAGGAAGAAACACCAGTCATACAAAAAGTACCTCAGAGTGTGTGTGTGTGTGTGTGTGTGTGTGTGTGTGTGTGTGTGTGTGTGTGTGTGTGTGTGTTTGCGCGCACTGTGGGATTAACACCACCTCTCTCTGGTTCAAATCTGTGCAGCACTCAAATCAACAGTTCACCAACAACAAGGTCAAAGCAATCTCACTGTAGGACCACACACACACACACACACACACACACACACACACCCCTCTTGATCGAAACCAATCTCCACCTTACGTACTACAAATCTCAGAGAAAGAACCGTTTTTGGGAAAGTCACTTACTTTTAGAGCAATACTGATCTGATAATAAATGTTACGGCCGAGTCAAACGGAAACCTAAAAAAATATTTTGGTTCATTGCTGTTTTTGTTTGTGTCTTAAGCGCGTCGTTTTCCCACATCATCTCCGTTTCACTCGGGGTGTTCTCGGGAAACAAACAACCCGATTCTAATTCGTGCTGCACTTAAAAGGTCTTTAAGGTTTTGGTTTGACTCTGCCTCGTAAACACCGGCTCACATCTAAGTGTCGGGTCTAAACGCTGGAACAGAGGAGCGTTTCACACCGACAACTCGTACTGATTCATTTCCCATCTTAGCCGTCAGATCGCGCAACACAACCTACACAAACGAGCATGTAACGTTAACGGTTTGGTTCAATTAACGCCTCAAGCTCCATGTGTTATTCACCAACATTCAATAACACTATGCAAACGCAACACAAATCCGACCTTTAGCTCGAAAAAAAAAAACATCCTGTCAAGGTTGTGTGTGTGCGCGTGTGTGTGTGTGTGCGTGTGCGTGTGTGTGTGTGTGTGTGTGCGCGCGGTGACCTTGCCTGAAATGAAGACTGTAACATGTTACTTCAGTACAAACTCCCGGAAAAACCTGTTCAGCAGCAGGTTCAGACCTGTCTCGCGTCGCCGATCATCAGCCGAGCGGGTTCATTAGCGGCGCTCGGATCGCCCCGGGGCTCGCGTGGAAAGTTTCACATTCCCCAGAAATATTCCCTCCACGTTATCTGATCCCCGTCCGATCGAAACTATTTAAACTCGCTCGATTAAAGCGTGACACGAGAAGAGCACAGGCGCTGTCGAATTCTGGTTTCTGATTGGACAGAAGGTCAGAAGCTCTGACGATGCGATATGATAATACCTCAACAACGGCTAATAATGAACTGTTTTGTTTTTTGTTTTTTTAAAATCACAAAATTTTCTGTAAGGAGAAATGTGTTTATTAAACTTTTATGGAAGGAGTCTCCAGTGTCAGCACTTTGTAACAGTCAGAGGTAAAAAGAGAGAGAGGGGGAAAAAAAAGGGAGAAGATGGCGAGGGAACGAATGTTTATAGCTGCAGTAAGAATTTACCTATTAATTAAGAGACTAATTTCTGAATGTCTTATAATCCAGAACAGTAAGCATGTGCTGATGGCGATTTGTAACATCCACTGTATTTTAAACGAGGTCGTTCCTGCGACCTCGAAGCTAAGCGTCAGTTTTCGCGAGGTTTCTCGTAGGCGATGCGACTCTGTAATTCTGTTTACCGCACAAGAGCTGCACTAAAAGTTTATTTTTCTGTCTGAAATGTAAAAAAAAAATCAGCAGGTGCGTTTACGCTCATCTTGTGACGCTGGCACGGCAGAACTGGTTTCAGACCTACTTTCGGTTAACGAAATGGTTTCGTCGCGTTATTTTCCTGCGTCGCGTCAAATAACGACCCAGAAATCGGCGAGAAAATGTACAGCAGGATAAAACCCGTTTGTTCGGCAGAGCAAAGTGTGGGCGCAATGCAATCCTGTGTACGTGTGTGCGTGCGTGCGTGCGTGTGTGATTTAAGCTGTGTCTGACAGGTGTGCATTTAAGACGTGTGAGGAAATGAAGTGTGAGTCCTCAGCGTAAGACAGGAATGAGGAGAGAAGTAAAGTGAGAGACAAGACTCCACACACACACACACACACACACACACACACACACACACACACACACACACACACACACACACACACACACACACACACACACGGGGAATTCTGATGACTGTCCCACTGCTGAGAAAAACAATTTCTGGGAAAGATTGACTACGGTTAACAATAACAACTCCTGCCAGTCATAATCATCACTTCAGGTGTTGATGTGAGCAGGTGTTCCATTCATCATAATATTATTATACTATTATTATTTTGAGAGGAAATTAATCAGCGACGGGGTGGTGTGATGAGTTACTGTTACCACTGAAGGTAATTATGTGAGTGAACTGTAACCACGTTAATATAAACCTGCGAGTCGCAGCTGCGCTACTGTCATAGCTGCCGTTATAGAAAATTAATCAACGCCTTCTGACCCGATCACAATCCAGAACCCGACAGCGCTGTAGTGTAGTATAGTATAAAACGATGACTAGCTGTCGCAGTAGCCGTACATTACACACTGTCAACTGCTGCACAAACGACCTGACTGGCCGCCACCGCTGAGAGATTAGTGAACCGTAATAGTGGTGTGGGCGGGGCTTTAGTGTAAGTGGGTGATGCCACCACGTTACCCATACACCCTCCTTAACACCCTAAAGTGGAATAAAAAAGAATAAAATAAAAGAGGAGAACGTGTGCAGAACATGTCTGAATGGACAGGCAGATCACAATTTCGGCTCTGCCATCAAAAAGCAGACTGCGTCGAGAGACGCCGGAGTGTGTGAGAGACCTCGGGGCCTGTACACCAAGCGATCCGACTCTCGGGCTACGGTCAGTGCATTTCCCTCAAGAAGAAAAGAAAAGAAAAAAAAAACAGGAGGAGGAGGTTAGAAAAATGCAGGAAGAAAGAAAATAAACACAGGCAGCGCTGGAATTCGCTCCGGCTGCGTCGGGTTAAAGCCTGATCAAAGTCCGCAAACCGGAGGAGATCTCCGCTAATGAGCTGCTTAATCAACCTTTCAGTCACAGTGAGAGAGAGAGAGTGAGAGAGAGAGAGAGAGAGAGAGAGAGAGAGAGAGAGAGAGAGAGATTTGCACAGTCATTAGAAGTGATTCATCCTCCAGCTAACTGAACGTGCGCCAATATTCACGTGATCACATGATATTCAGTGTAAACTATCAGGGAGGAGGCACCATGTTCCAGAAGCTGGTTGGACTTTTCAAGAAGAATTTGGACCCGTTTCCTGTAAAACATGGCGGAGCAGAGCTGTTACTCCAGGTCAACGCTCACTGTACACACACACACACACACACACACACACACACACACACACACACACACACACACACACACAACGTCCAGTTCAAGGCTGCTGGAGAAAAACGAAAGATCTTCAGCAGAAGGTCTAAAAGCAGCATGTTGTCCGCTCTCTCTCCCTGCACATACACGCTCGCTGGATTGAGACACGTCCCGTCCTCAGGCTCGCTCTGATTTCAGGCTTTAGGGAGGAAATGCTCGTGCGAATGTGCCAGGTTTCCACTGTTTCAGGCCCTTCTAGGCTCCCCACAGGCAAGAAGTGACCGATTTAATACATTTATGTAGGAAGAGTAGCAATATCTACAATGCTGCTTCATAATAAACATCTTTCTGGTAAATCTCTCTCTCTCTTTTATAACAGACCTCATTAATCAGTCTTTTAGTAAAGTAGAAAGCGTGAATGATCCTTTCGTAGGCCAAACTGTACTAAAAAAATTCCTGCGAGTTTTACAAAACTTTCTGTAAAGTGTTCGTAAACGCCAACCAGTCGCAAATGACCAAACTCCACAAAAGGCGAAGCTCACTGAGAGCTGAAAAGGACAAAATGGCGGCTAAGCGGTGAAAAAGCGCCTCATAAGCACGGCGTGCGCTGAATCTTCCAGTAACGCAGCTCGGCCACCGCAGCGAGTCGGCTACGGTAGACCCGCACCAACTCTTCTGCCTTTTATAGGGCGGGTGCAGTTACTTTTGTCCTAACCGAACATCTAGTCTTATATCGTAAATCTTTACGTCGCTTTCTTTCGACTCGTTAAAATGAAGCGACTGTAACCCGTGTGTAAAATCGCTGTGTATCCAAAAACGCTGGATACGAATTAAGGATTTCTTGTGTACACGCTCGTAAACGATTTACTAATCAATCTGTCCGGACGTCTGATGAAACACTGTTTAAACATCAAATTGCGTGATGTTCAGTCCAAAAGTCTGAGTCCAACACCAAAATCCAAACGTTTAACATGTCAGACTACAGTGAGTAATTTTTTTAGTATTAACACGTACAACACATGCGAATCTACGAGGTTGAGAAACGCATGAAAGGGAAATTTATCTGTACGTGTCTACTCTCCTCTGCGACTCGTTAACGCGACCCCGCGGTCGCCAGCCGTCATAAAATCTCCCGGCGGTGCGGAGCGATTACAAAATGAACGACTAACACAAGGCACGTAATGAGCAGCACACGTCATTCAGTGCCCTTGATGAGCTAGCTCGTCTGGCCGCGTGTTACGCTACATCCTCCTCAGACGCTGAGTCAAATGCTGCAGCTGATGAGCGCTTACCAGCTCTGTTATTACCCAATACCTTCATTAAGATGAGGATCTGCCCCCGCAGGAGCTCGCCTGCTCGCTCGGGTTAAACCGCGCCGCTAACGTACGTGAAACCTGAGCCGGCCGTGTTTGGGGAACAAACAGTGTCCTGCGAGGGGGGAAAACCACTTCTGCTTGCTTCAGGTGTGAAGTGTTTTACAAGACAAAGAAGAAAACGAAGTTTCCCTTTTCCGCCTGTTCGAAGTGAACGGAAAGTAAAACGTACTGAACGCAATTCTGCTGAATTCGTTACCAAGCGTGCGGCGACATTCGTTCGTTTTTCAGAATCGCGACAATTTTTAAATTGCAATTCACGGCATCGCAAATAACACGGCTGAACTTCACCCGATTCGGAAGAGGACGTCCTTATTTGAACGCAGCATAACTATATTACTTATTTAAATAAAAGAAGAAGAAATAAATATACGTATCTACCTTCGTTTTCCGAAAATACTTTCATGAACCCGAGATGTAGCGCTACGCCATGTTTTACTGCCGAGGATACAGAGACATTTTTATTGTTGTTATTTTTAACGTTAGCTAGCTAGCACTGACATCAGAATGAGGGGCGGGGTTTAGCACCATAGTAAAGCATGCGACCGAATACGGAACAACCCCTTCAACGTTTTCAAACGGATGATTAAAACGACGAGGTGACACGGAGAAGAAAGGTCGATCCAGGAACTTGAAGAAGAAACCGTTCCCATCTTTTCAGAAAGAGAAATCTGACTCCGGCCGCACGAGCGAAACAGCCTGAGGCACGACAACACGGCACGACCCTGCCAGATTTTCACTCTCCTCCTGACCCGGGATGACTGCCAAATGCCTGCTGAAACACACTCTCTCCAGAACAACAAACACACACACACACACGATCCTGTGGTTCTGTACAAACAGTGTGCCGGGGAACAAAGTGCATAAAGAGCGTGACGTGCTGCAGGGGCCAGAACACGCTGTCAACATCCAGCTCAGAGGCGGCACAAGAGCCGACCGTGCCGCTGTGTCGCAACGTGGGGTGCGGAGACGAGAACGGGAAACAGAAACGGCGCAGATCTTCCTCATCATAAACAACACTTCAGCGATTCTTAACGTGTCAGCACGTGTCCTTACACGCGCATCGGTGGTGTAAAGCGGAATATGTTCCCGTCGATCCTGAGTGACAAAAACAAAATCGAATCAATCGCACAACAGTAACGGCAATAATAACAGCACAAGAACGACTCCGGGTTTCGGCGTACGAACACGCCACACGACTCACGGAAAACGCGTTTATATCGTCATACGCGTGATGCGTTTAGTTGTTAATCGATGCTGTATTGTTAGCGCAGTAACGATGTCGTTTAACAGGAGACGGAAAAAAATGACAGCGCGACGATTCCGAACGTTTGTATCAGCACTTAAAAACAAGAGCGTCGGACTCCCAGAATGCAACGCAGCTGCACGACGTGTCCGCCGAAGCGATCGACGGCGTCGGCGGACGTTAAAGCCGAAGCTTCCTGCGTGAGCGGAGCGGACCCGGATAGACTGTGAGGACTAAAGCGCCGCTGCATCAGCCCCTTCAGGAGGACATGAACGAATGGCGTCTCGGGTCACGTGTTTTCGTGTGGAAACAGAGCGTGCAAGAAGTAAGTAACGGTCACGGGTAGATTACGAATAAATCTCGGACGGTGGCTCAGGGGTCAGCAAGTTCGCCTCGCACCTCCGGGGTCGGGGGTTCGGAATCCGAGTTTGCGTGTTCTCCCTGTGATTCAGGGGTTTCCTCCAGGTACTCCGGTTTCATGCGCTGTAGGCTGATTGGCATTTCCAAACTGTCTGTAGTGTCTGTCAGTGTGTGAGATGCATTAGCACCCCGTCCAAGGTGCCCCCCCCCCCACCCCCTCTGCCCCGTGCCCCGAGATCCCTGGGATGAGCTCCAGGTCCCCCCACCACCCCCCGCTGTGTAAGATAAGCGGTATGGAAAATGGATGGATTGATGGACTTAACAGATCACTCATGCAGCACTAAAACCTTCTCTTGCACTCAAATGTCCGAGCTGCACTCCAAACATCCATTAAACCGCCTCCCAGGCAGCAGAAAAGACCTCCTGACTCATCAAAACACCAGTGTGCTGATTTCCTCAAACATCTCAGAGCACTGTCCAACACCCAGAGATGTTCTCGGTGTGTAATCATGAAATCCCGGGCTAAAGGAGGTAAAGAAGGAGATGAGGGAGTGAGTGTGTGTAGATGACTCACCGAGCAGCAGCAGTTTGACCTCCTTGGCCGCTTTCTCTCCATCCTCGCGCAGGCTCCGGTCTATATCCCGGGAGTGCTCCCGCGCCGCCTTATCCTCGTGACTCACCGTGCAGCCCATCGGGGTCCCTTACCGACACTTCACACACCTTTACCCAGCGACACCGACACTCTCTCCCGCTACAGCTACAGCTACAGCTGGCCTCCGAGATTCAACTTCACTTCCCACTTTTGGGGCCAAATAAAAAGTTAGCTAGCTCTAGCTTTCCAATGACAATGACGGGAGCTCACGCGACGTCAGATAAAACAAACGAAATAAAGCAACAGGTTTCTCTTTTTTGGTTGTTTGTTTGTTTAAGGATCCCAAACTAAACAGAAGAACCGAGCTGAGAGGTCGGACATGACGCGGGTGGAAAACACTCCAGCATTACAAATCCGACACGAGAGAGAGAGAGAGAGAGAGAGAGAGAAGGGAAAAAAGTTCTGACGGAATATTTCACCAACTTTGGGCAGCGAAAAGCTGAATTATTCAACCAAAAATAACGCGTCGGTGTCCCTTCGTTTTTTCCTCCCCTTTCTCGCCTTCAGTTATAAAAGAAAACCGTTTTTTTTTTAAAAAAAAAAAAAGCCGTTAGTTAGCTTCGTCAGTTAGCCGTCGCGCGCCGCTCCTCTGATTTGTTTCAAAGCGCTCTATCAAACCGCCGCCACACCCGAGCCGAGCTAAGCAGCTCCCAACTTCCCCACTGCCACAGTCATGCCCTAGGCCCCGCCCCCTCTCCCTTTAAAAACCACAACCCCGCCCACCGCGCCGCGTAGCATCATGGGAGGTGGAGTGTCCTTGCGCCATTGTTGTGGGCGCCATTTTTAAAACGCGACAACAACCTCGGAATTTATGCGATAGACTCTTTCTCATTTAATTTCATTGACTTCAAATAATGAAATATTGCTTTACTTTACTTTTATAGTATTTTTATTCTATTTTTACACACACTATATATATATATGTTATTAATAATATCATTAATATTGATTTTCATTATTATGATTTGCTAATTTATTTTTGACTACGTTTTGTATCTTTATATAAAAGCAGTTGACCTGCGTATTAAATTTATAAAATGTATTATTATTATTATTATTATTATTATTATTATTATAGGTTGAAAAGCGGCACTTGAGAAGTCATATCATGAAATGTGAAAATAATCATCCTGACAGGTTTTTCTTAGCCAAGCTGAACACACGATAAAATGTTTTATGAACTGAGATGAATAAATAAGTGAGTTTTGTGGGAGGTTTTAAACCGTATATCTCACTGTTTTGGTTTGCAGTTATTTGAATGATTCGTAAGTTAACATATTTATCAAGTGTAATCTGGATCCACCTCTGGGTTGGGAAGAGAATATGAATATAATTTATTCTTAGTTCAAATTCAGATATGCATTTCTTTACATCCTGCTTCATTTATTTATTGTTCATGTTTTTGACATTTTGTTCTCTTTCTTTAAGGCTAACTCTTGAAAGGACTGGACTGATAAACAAGTCAGATGTAAAATGTGTTTCTCTACCGCCCCCTTGTGGCCACATAATGGGAAAAAAACAGCCATGAATCAGTGACGTCATTTGAAAACTGACTACCCACGAAATGATGTGAATTCCATCTATCCATCCATTTTCCACACCGTTTATCCTACACAGGGTCGCTGAGGAGAACTCGGGGCACAAGGCGGGGGACACTCTGGACGGTGCCAAACCACAACTGCACACACATTTATACACTACCGACAATTTGGAAACGCCACTTAGCCTACAACATGTTTTTGGACTTGGGGAGGAAACTGGAGTACCCGGAGAAAACCCCTGAAGCACGAAGAGAACATGCAGATTCGAACCCCTAACCCTGGAGGTGCGAGGCAAACGTGCTAACCCCACTGCACGATAACCACTAAGCCGCTGTGCCCCTCTATGATGTGCTTATATCCAACATTATAGCTGTTTCTTGTAGAAGTTTTCATAACAAACAAAAAAAAAAATGGTGAGAAAAATAAAAGCGCTAGAGGAGGCCACTTTCATTCTTTATTTTTATTTATTTCAACATTGTTTACAGTACAATAACCGCCAGCCATGTACTCAATATATGAGGAATAAAGAAAAATAAAAGACATTTAACTGGCTTTTTGATTACTTTTCTTTCTTTTTTTTTCTCATTTTTTTAAAAAAAAAAGCACTTTTAAAAATTATTATAGTTTGTTTTAATCATCAGACTAAACCTCTGCCTATTTACAGGTGTACAAACTAGACATGTACGAGGGATATAAAGGGTTTATAATTATTTTCATCATTTATAAATGCCACCATGTCAGTCATGAACTCATACACGAACACACACACACACACACACATACACACACACTTCATTAAGTCAACAATAAAGAGATTAAGTAGACACGTTTACTACACACAAATACACTGCTAGAGAACAAAATCTTTTAGCCACTCCATTGTTTTTTTAAAAAAAACAAAAAAACAAACAAAAACAAAACACGACCTAAACCTGTTCATGAATGTCGTAATAAAACACCAACTCAACATCACCTAACAAATCTCACACACACCGAGCCTGGACTGGGGGTTATATGGTACACCGTCACACTTGTAGTCAAAACATAACGATGATGATATGAAAATATACAGGCACATGAGTATTAGAGTAATTAAAAATATATTCATAAACAAATAAAACTGCTCTCTGGGATGATTTAACCTCGAGCCCTGAATATACGGCGGTGTATTAGAATAAGCTGAAGACTGAAGCAAGAGCTGATCTATAAACATATTCCTTTGTACTTTGTTATTTCATATTTTACTTCCTTTTCTGTGCTTCTTAAATACACTTTACACTGGGATTAAAAAACTGTGCTATTGTAAAAAATAATAATAATAATAAACACACTACATATCGTTTAAACACATAATGCTGGAACTGTTATTATTGATATTATTACACTGCAAAGTAAAGTGAAAAATAGCTTGAATATAGTCAGGTTTAACTGACGCTGCTTATTATAACATGACAATAAACCCTTTCCAAAGTATCTCTAGTCATTTGTACTCATTTCAAGTGTGAAATAGTGTTATTCTAATGGCAGATTTTCTTCTTCTTCAAGCGTTTATAATCAAAATTCTTTGCCAATAGACTAAGAAAATTTAAAGCTTGAAATTAGAGGGAAAAAAATGTCTAGGACTAGGTTTAATAACCGTATATTTGTTTTAATATGATATATTACATACATTGTTCCATATTCAAGATATTTTTTACTTGTTGAGATGTCTTTTTTTTGCAGTGTGAGACTGTGTGCCAGACACACACACACACACACACACACACACACACACACCAGCAGCTTGGATATTTAAACCACTGACACGGTACACAAAGAGATGTTTAAGACTTCGATCCTTCTAACGATCTAATCGTCTAATCACCGAACACGACTACAGCGACTAGTGAAAAAGTACCACGGGCGTAAATACACACACGTCTCATATGTATTGAGAGTTATACTACACCTTCAGCACTCTATAGAGCATATAGGTTATATATCCAAGACACACACACACACACACACACACACACACACACACACACACGAAACATTTCCTACAAACATTTAGTAGTATAAAGGTTGTAGAACTCTGCCTATAAAATATATATTACAGATATTTAATCATATAGTTGATCTGTATAGTAGGTTAAGTGTTTTAATGGCTCTAAATTGTGCTTTGTAGCAGAAAGTGCTAAAGCTACTGTGTTCAGTTGTTATCCGATGATCATGCTCACGATTAAATAACTCGCTTTCAGAACCTTTTGGAAAAAAACCCCCCCCAAAAAAATGTCATTACACAACAAACAAAGGAGCCAAACTTTCCCCCTTTCATCAATCAACTTAGAATCTAAGAATATGCTAATTAGAAACACGCCCATCTCTACATGCCCCGCCCCTAAAACCCTGATTAACTGGTGTTTGCGTGGTCTGTATTACGTATCTCCGTTACGTAAGGAATAAACCACTCCGTGTCGTGCTGTTGCAGCAAAATAATCAACAACCAGTTGGTGTCGAGAAGCGGAGTTACTTTTACCGCCCTGAAGTTGATTATTTTCCTCTCACAGCATGTACAGTAGTGTTTTATTCCTCTTACACCACAGCAACCTGCCAACGACTACAATTTTTCATTTATAAAAGAACATCATACTTTTTTATCCGTTTAGATTTACATTTAGCGCAAATGTTATAGGAGGTCTAAAAAGTTGTTCCCTCACCAGCCTCTAATAAAAAAAAAGAAAATTAAAAAAAAAAAACCACATATAAACCACAAAGAGTAAAATCATCTGTCCTGAAGAAGTCGGAAAACTTAAAGTTACAGCTTTACCTCTGACTGTTACAAAGCGCTGACACTGGAGACTCCTTCCATGAATGTTACATAAACATCTCCTTACACAAAACTTTACCAATACCCACGATTACACACGTCTTTTAATCCGTTTACGTTGAGCATCCGATGTACGCTTCCCCGTGAATGAGCGGTTGCTATAGAAACGATAGCGTATCAATACAGAACCAGCGCGTTAATATAAACCTGTGATTTGCAGCTGCACTACTGTCAGAGCTGCTGTTATAGAAAACTAATCAACACCTTCCGACTAATCACAGTCCAGAATATAACGGCGCTGTGGTATAAGACACAATAACACACTTCCTTTTCATCAATTTGATCCAGCTGAATTTTGTGTGATCTTTGCGCTGCGACACATTTCAGGAGTTGTATCGCTTCAACTCTGCGTGATCGATAGAGCGAAAATCTCCACGATGGCATCATGAGTTCATGAGCATGAGCATGAGACAACGGCACGAGACAACGGCACGCGTAATCGACATAGAAAGAGTGAGCAAAAGGTTGCAGCAGCGAGGTTATATCTCTCGACTCATCCATCATGGAATGTTTTTCTACTGTATACCTGCCCCTCCCTCCCTCCCTCCCTCCCTCCCTCTCCTACACCTCGCACCGTCCTGTCCTGTCTCTGCCGGAGGAGAAAACCCTGTCGGTTTAGCATGTTAAACATATTTGGGTTTTTTTTCTCATTTGATCTTTCTGTCTCCTTTGTACTTTCTGTAAATGGTCCTGTCCCAACTTTACATTCAGCCTTAGGATTAAAAATAATAATAAATCTGTGTCTGCTATTTGTGCTCTACAGTAGATCTAAATTTTTCATGTGCCCCTTTTTCTCATAATCTAGATCGATTAAATTCCAGGAATGATGTGCTCATGGGCAGATTTTAAATGCATCACTATCACATATAGCTTTATATTTATCCATATACTCTGTGATTATAGAAACGCTGAACCACATATAAATCCATACATATATAAAAATGGCTGACGCACGTTATTTACAGTTTGCATATTGTGTCAGGGTTAATGTGCTCTACGATATACGCTACGACAGCAACTGTCTGAGTTAGAGACAGAGAGAGAGAGAGAGAGAGAGAGAGAGAGAGAGAGAGAGAGAGAGATTTGGTGACCCTGGTGCTGTCATGGCAACGACCTCTCACTCCAGTGTTTCTAAGCTATTGTAGAGACTATTGCCACATCGAGAGAGAGAGAGAGAGAGAGAGAGAGAGAGAGAGAGAGAGAGAGAGAGAGAGTCGTCAAAAAGGACAGGCACCTACACTGTCCGAAAACAAGCAGCCCTCCCATCGGGGAAATCCTTATCAACCTGAATAAGTACCCTGCTTTGGTGGCCCCAGGTCTTCCTGTGCCTGGGGTCAAAGGTCAAAGGGTAGAGGTCACAATCAGGCCGATGTAGGAAACTGGACTGGTTTCGTTTAAATTCATGTTAAGGGTCAGTTTGGGGGGAACAAAATGCAAGAATATTATTTAGCGGGACATTTGTGAGTCCACACATCACTGAGTCATCATCATCATCATCATCATCATCATCATCACGCGGGGTTATTTTGTCTGACAGAAAGACATGTACACAAACACACAGAAATTTGGATCAGTGATCCTTGCTGTACTGATGTTGACGTTGCACTGTGATCTCACACACACACACACACACACACACACACACACACACACACACACACACACACACTACAGGCCCTGGCAGAGGATTACACCACACACACACACACACACACACACACACACACACACACACACACAAAAAACAACTGTTAAAAAAAAAAAAAAACAACATTAAATGTGGGCGTGGCCTAATGACCACTGTTGGATTTGCTGCTCCCTGATGTCCAATCGATGATGATGAAGCTCAGACTCATGATCATAAACAGGAAACCCACTCCAGCGAAACAGGCAGCCTGAGAGAGAGAGAGAGAGAGAGAGAGAGAGAGAGAGAGAGAGAGAGAGAGAAATCTGAGACTATAAATCACTTCTTAGAGTCTAATTTACATTATACTTTTAACTCCAAATGTATTTGATCAGCAGCTGTGTGAGTGAATTCTCACCAGGATTTTGGGCGCTGAGCGCACGGGCTCCTCCTCTTTGGGAACGATGCGGATGTAGAACACGGCCGGGAAGATGAAGATGAGACACGGAGCGGACGTAGCACCTGTACGGGGCAAACACACACACACACACACACACACACGTAGACGTACACATTTTTAATAGTGCTATTTAAAACACTGTGTATCTGTGTCTTGATTTCAGTGGCCCGACTGACCTATGACCCCGAAGATGCCGAGGATGTTGGGGGCGAAGATGACGAGCAGGTTGATGATGGTGAGGAGGAGGATGGCGATGGCAATGTGTCTCGGCCACCAGAACGTCTTGTTGGGGAAGAAGAGCTGCTGGATGGCTCGCCTCACCTGCGCAACACATAAAGGTGAAGTAAAAAGCGCACAGGTAACACCCTGCACCACAAGACTGACATAACCACACCATAAACACGTCTCGGAAGATGTCACACGCTGCCCGACGGTATAATAGTGTCATGTAACAGATCCTGAAAGTTCTCACACACACACACTTCATGACAAGTCTCACAACACAGAACAGTATATGTGTTATAAATGCTCTGGCCTTATGCCACATAATAATTTCTCCTAACGCCATGAATTCGTCTCGTGTTATGACAGTTGACATAAAGGGCTTGTTGTAGCATTTATCATATACACTAACTTGCAAAAATTAGCATACAGTGTAAACATTAGCATGACATGTTATATTACTGTCATGACAGTGTTTGATATATTCAATGACCTTATAGTGCAGGATTCAAGAACAGTCTCTTTGTCTCTGTGTGTGTGTGTGTGTGTGTGTGTGTGTGTGAGATTGCTGACTCACGGGGAACAGTACAATGGGTACAGTGAGTGTGACGGCGGTCAGTACAGCCACGCGCACACACAGGATCAGTGTGTCGTACGGGTCGATCTTGCTGTAGGTGTGCAACAGCTCAGCCTCCACCTTATCTACACACACACACACACACACACACACACACACGCACACGCACAGGTTACAGGATGAGCAGGAATCCTGAAGTCATACACCTGCTATATATCCTATATTAGTAATAGAGGTGAATGGTGTCATGTTCACTTCTGACCACTAGATGGAGCAGTAATACCACGTTAACCATTTTAAAACAACACTATCACTCAGACGTCAGAAAAAAAATCAATAAATCCACTCTGAACTGCTTGCATATGAATCCTTATAGCTAACGTAGATTTATATTATGCTGAAATACTAAGCTGAATTTTTTTAATTGAAACATTTCTTCGTCGACAGACTACGTTGCCCGATATTTACTCTGGTTAACCTGCATTACCCACAATGCCACTCGACTACCTGCTGGGGCGGGGCTGCACCTTTGTGTGGGGCTACATATGTCGCTCCGCCCATAAGAGATAAAGGTTAGGGGTCCACGGCATTACATTCCCACTAACCAGTGAGACCAGTTATGGGCGGTGCGACACATGTAGACCCACCCATGAGTGCAGCCCCGCCCCATTCTGCAGGCTGCAGCCAGGACCTTCTCAAATAATTAACTGTAATTGTTGTATTGTCAATCAGTCAAAACACTTTCGTCGCTCCTTACAGTAAATCTTCCTCTGGATCTACTAGCAGTCCAGTGAATCTCAGACACCGGTTTAAAGTGTGTAAATCACACAGCGGTGTCTCTGTGTGTCTGTGTATTTATTTTTTTGGTTGAACTCTATAAACTGTTCCTCATGGTGTGTAGCGATTTAAGAGGAAAAGTCAGAATCTCATGCAAAACTTTTAACCTTTGCCACATCACATTAAGCATTTTCCACTTTTAAAGAAGAAAAGAAATAAAGAAAATTTAAGGAGATATGATGTGACATAGCCGGTGCGTGCGTTCCTCACCGTAGAAGGTCAGATATCCGAACAGCGCAGCCAGGAAATACATGACGTACATGACAGTGATGGAGATGTTGGACACATGCTGCATCTTTTTCTTGGTGGGGCTGAAATCAGAGAATAACGGGATGTTACACACACACACACACACACACACACACACACACACACACACACACACTCACACGCACACACACTCTGTCTCTCTTTCAAAATGTCAGGTAATTCCTTAGGCCTTGATCTACACTGACTGATCATCAGCTGCTCACGTCATCAACAGTAAATAAAACAACGCTTCTCTACTCTTACATGAGAATAATTCTGATCGGTCAGAAGGTGTTGATTCATTTTCTATAACAGCGGCTCTGACAGTTCTTCAGGTTTATATTAACGCGCCCGTTCGAATACGTTGCTATAGTAACAGCTCATTTACAGGGACTTGTACGGCAGAACAACATTAATTCCACATAAACCGATCAGATTTTCCATAAAGAGATGTTTATTTAGATGTTTGCTTATGGAAGGAGTCTCTAGTGTCAGTGCTTTGTAACAGTCAGAGGTGGAATTGTTTAAAAACGTTTAGTTTTCCGACATCTTCAGGACAGAGGACTTTACGCTTGTTTTTGTGGTTTCTCAGTAACGTGACAAGCTGCGATCTTTTTTGTCTTATTAACTTCAAGAGAGAGAAAAGAGAGAGGCTGGTGAGGGAGCGACTGTTTGTAGCTGCTATAACATCCTGAAGTGTTTTATTGTTCTCATACGACAGCAGTTTGCCAACAATTAAAATTTTTCATTTTATCCAAGAATGACACACGTTTGATCGTGTTTATAATAGTTTAAATGATCACACAGCCCTGTTTTTTGTTTTTATTTTTTCTTCACGTCTGGTCCTGGAGCCTATCTGCTCTAATCCACTCCAGCTTGCCCGGTGATTCAGGTGAGTCTGCGTTTATAGACGAGTCAGGACACGCCCGCTGCGCGATGCATGGTGACTGAAACGAGGTTGGCGCACGATGCGCGGACATTCACATCATCGCATTGTCACGGTCATGCAGAGCGGCTACGGCCGCATTCACGTCACATCCGGAAGCGTGACGCGCGGACCGATCTCGCATCCGAGAGCTTTCCTCAGGCACTTACTTGCGCAGTTCGGTGTAAATCGGCAGCACCTCCGGGTGGCACACAAACGCAAACGCCAGGATGGGAATGGTGTAGGCTGTCTGGAGAACACAAACACAAACACACACACACACAAACGAAAAAGAATGACACGTCACCATGGTTACCGAGGCTTCCACTACAAACTCCTTAACTAACAGCCCACCACTTTATAGAGCGATACAGACGAGGCACTTCACAGAGGGATAATTGTTCAGGCGACTAATTGTGGGCCGATTTGAGATGCCAGTCCCGTGCCCTGGGCTACGGATTCTCACAGAACATCCCATTGGGATGCTAATACTGGCATGTGGAACAACACACACACACACACACACACACACACACACATATACATCAGTATATATCAGTAATAGAAGAGCATGCATGTGTGAAGCCCATGTAGATCTGTGTGATACTCAACACAGGTCTAAAGGATAAATAAGATTTAATAATGAATCTTTTGAACTCTGTGAACTCGGAGAAAGCGACAGACTCAGAGAGACGTTTCTTGGTTCCTTGTTTCTAAGAGAGAGACAGAAGGAAAGGATGAATGAAGAAGAGAAGGATGTAAATGTCAGCTCTTTACTCTTTATCTTCTCTGTATAATATAGCTTCACTGATTAACGGTGAACTTTAAAACCGCAGGACGGTAAAGTTCCCAAAATCTCCGCTTTGTTAGACAGCAAAAATACTTTCGGTGGTACAGAACGCCCAGATCTACACAGAATCCCACGGGGGGTCCCTTATCCTTTCAGGGAGACTTTTTTAAAAAGATTCATCGCTGGCCGGAACGCCTTTTGTGTTGATATAAAAAATTTTTTAAAAACGCTCATGTGACCATAACGATGCTTTTACCAGTCCTAACTCTTTTCGGATAAATAAATAGCCTAGCTCACTTTCTAGATCAGATATATTATTCTCAGCAGTGCAGATGAAATAGGGTTTGGTGTAACTCTGGTGATGAGGAGGTTGTTTGACTTCGCTGTAGCTTTGGATGCAGAGTTTGAGCTGCTTGTGCGACTTGACTTTTTAACAAAAAAGACATTTTAAACCATTTTAAAGCTCCTGTAACTGTGTGTGTGTGTGTGTGTGTGTGTGTGTGTGTGTGTGTGTGTGTGTGAGAGACCTGTATGTTGAGGTTGAACATGCGAGGGGTGCAGGACGGGTCGTCCTCAGGAGTCATGGTGACCCCGTTGTGCTCCACCACCACGCCACTGATGTTCAGCGCCGCCGTCCGATTGGAGAAGGAGAAGTCTGTGAAGGGACACGACACCTGGAACTTCTTATAGATCACCTGCAAGAGGAGAGAGGAACGGGAGTGATCTTATTTTATTCATCCATCCATCTATCCAGACGTTCAACCAACTACTAATTCATCTGTTACTGAACTCCTTTGGGTTTATGTGGTGCACAGAAGTGTTTCGCAAACGTCAGTGTGGCATAAAACGTAGGAGCCAATCAGCAAACATCACTGGTGAGAAGGAGATGACCATGCAGACTTTTGGGTGTTCCCAATTTATATGGTCATAGACTTTATTTAAGAAATTATTTAATGAAAATATTTAATGTAAATAAAAGTGTGGGTGCTTTTTTTCGTGGTGCTGCATCAATAAACTATTCATTATAGATTTAATTTAATATACGTTTTAGTTGATAGTAAATGTGTGGGTTGGTATTTTCTCTAGTGAGAAGAGAAGAGAAGAGAAGAGAAGAGAAGAGAAGAGAAGAGAAGAGATGAGAAGAGAAGAGAAGAGAAGAGAAGAGAAGAGAAGAGACGAGAAGAAAAGTGAAGGGAAGTGAAAAGAAGAGAAGAGATGGGACGAAAAGAGACGAGACAAGATGAGAAGAGAGAAGAAGAGATGAGATGAGACGAGAAGGGAAGTGAAAAGACGAGATGAACAAGAAGAAAAATGAAGAGAAGAGAAGAGGTGAGAAAAGAAGAGATGAGACAAGATGGGAAGAGAAGAGAGAAGAAGAGAAGAGATGAGAAGAAACGAGAAGAGAACAGAAGAGAAGAAGATTAACGCGAGATGTATAATCACATCAACACAACATATAAATACAAACCTACACACACACACACACACACACACACACACACACACACACACACACACAGAGTGAGTCAGAGAGTGAGAGAACAGCAAGCGTGACACATGCACACACATAAGTGTGCACATACGCACACAAAATGAGTCATGCTAACACACACACACACACAAACACACACACAAACACACACACACATACACACACTAGGAGGCAATGAAAATATTTAATTGTCACGCTGAGTGGAAGGGATTCTGAAAGCTGAACTAATCAGATGTTTAACTCTCACACTGTCAGCACACTGATCAGGGAAAAGCATTTCATTCTGAATCATTCTACACACGTAGGAACCCTCGGGCCGTGTGTGTGTGTGTGTGTGTGTGTGTGTGTGTGTGTGTGTGTGTGTGTGAGAGAGAGAGTGAGTGAGAGAGAGAGAGAGAGAGGGTCGAAGGACGTACTGCGATAAGGAAGAAGACCATGCAGCTGAGAGAAAACCCACTGGTGTAGCCCAGATAGCCTGAAACACACACACACACACACACACACACACACACACACATTAGGATGAGAAACATAACATTCCTATGCATATTAATATGCATTAAATACTGACTCACCCAGCTGCTTCATCAGAGCCAGAGGTAGAATGATGCAGACAGACACAATCACCACCAGGTAATTACCGTTCAGGTACCATTCCCTACGAGAGAGAGAGAGAGAGAGAGAGAGAGAGAGAGAGAGAGAGAGAGAGACGGGGGGGGGGGGGGGGGTAAATAAGCAAAGTGAGAATGAGAAGTGTTCAGAGTGCGAGAAACGAAAAGTAACAAAAACATCAAGTTATAAATATCAGTCTCAATCTTAGAGGGGAAATCTTTTTAAGAAGCAGGCCTGAGTGGAGTTCCTGTCTGAGAGCCTGTTTGTCTTTCAGTGGATGAGGATCTGTAAGAACGGAGCTGATTAGCCAATCATGAGCTAGCAACTGATTTCTGATTTCTAAATAATCATTTCTATCAGAACCGATAAAACTCGCCGTGACTCTTCTGTTTTTTACACCAGTGAAGATTATTTTATTATTTATGTTGTGGGAGTTTACAGAATGAAAAAGTAAACCGCATCATATAAAGGTTTTCGCAAACAGCTTCAGTCTTGCTCCGTGTGTCACTGTTTTTCTGCTGCATGGTGAAATATTTGACCATTCGTGCAGTCGTGCATCAGTTCTGTTAATGTTCACAGCCTCTGCACTGTCCAAAACTCAGACAGGAACTGTGCAGTGCTTGTTTAGGATAATTCTGGAAACGTTTAGTTCCTCAAAAAAGTTGCAAACACAGCGAATGTTCGGACAGTGTGTGTCAGGCAAAAGCTGCTGACTGAGTGGATCTGTGTTAATCTCTGTGTGTCAGTCTCAGTGAAGGAGGTGTGGCCTCTGTGTGTCAGTCTCAGTGAAGGAGGTGTGGCCTCTGTGTGTCAGTCTCAGTGAAGGAGGTGTGGCCTCTGTGTGTCAGTCCCATTGAAGGAGGTGTGGCGTCTGTGTGTCAGTCTCAGTGAAGGAGGTGTGGCGTCTGTGTGTCAGTCTCAGTGAAGGAGGTGTGGCGTCTGTGTGTCAGTCTCAGTGAAGGAGGTGTGGCCTCTATTTCTGTCAGTCTCACTGAAGGAGGTGTGGCCTCTGTGTGTCAGTCTCAATGAAGGAGGTGTGTCCTCTGTGTGTCAGTCCCAGTGAAGGAGGTGTGGTGTCTGTGTGTCAGTCTCAGTGAAGGAGGTGTGTCCTCTGTGTGTCAGTCCCATTGAAGGAGGTGTGGTGTCTGTGTGTCAGTCTCAGTGAAGGAGGTGTGGCCTCTGTGTCTGTCAGTCCCAGTGAAGGAGGTGTGGTGTCTGTGTGTCAGTCTCAGTGAAGGAGGTGTGGCCTCTGTGTCTGTCAGTCCCAGTGAAGGAGGTGTGGCCTCTGTGTCTGTCAGTCTCAGTGAAGGAGGTGTGGCCTCTGTGTCTGTCAGTCTCAGTGAAAGAGGTGTGTCCTCTGTGCGTCAGTCCCATTGAAGGAGGTGTGGCCCCTGTGTCTGTCAGTCCCAGTGAAGGAGGTGTGGCCTCTGTGTCTGTCAGTCTCATTGAAGGAGGTGTGGCCTCTGTGTCTGTCAGTCTCAATGAAGGAGGAGTGGCCTCTGTGTGTCAGTCCCAGTTTGCTTGAGTGCTTTATTTCCTACATCTTGTTGAAGCTTTCGATGGGAAAGTGAAGTGGGTTGTACACAGACCTCAGTGGCCTGACCCGAATCTCACAGTCCTCTTTCAGAACAGAACCACCACCACCCCCCTTCCCACTGTCTCTCTTTCCCCCTTAAGCTGATTATATGCCCTCGGTCAGCCTCAATCAGCTCTCCCATCACAGCAGGCCAAAAGAAACACGGTGACCTGCCACATCACGACCTGGAACAGGAAGCGAGTGTCAGGCTGGGGCGCTCTGAAAGCAACAACACACAGAGGGACTTCATCATCATGAGGAGGAGGAGTGAGAGAGTGTGTGTGTATGTGTGTGTGTGTGTGTGTGTGTGTGTGTGTGTGTGGACAGGAGGAGGAGGCGGACTTGGGTTTGGTGGGAAAGAAGCGAAAATGATGCTTTATAATTAAGCGGCTAGACCGAGCAGCAGGGTGTATGTGTGTGTATGTGTGTGTATGTGTGTGTATGTGAGAGGAAAAGCGTTATGTTCTGCGACTCTTCCAGTCTCAAGTGTGCTGGTGGATGAGTCAGAATGTGAGACACATGCCAACATGCACACACACATGCACATACACACACACATACATATACACATTTCAAATTTTTGCTGTAGCTTCCAATAACTACAAAAGAAACACATTTGTTTTATCTCTTCATCTGAAAGATTCCCGACATTTTCTTCATTTGCGGAACCGATATTCCTGCATCTGCAGCGTTTTACTTCTCAACCTGAATAATAAACGCAGCGCAAAAGTAACAAGAACGTCAGGTTTTTAAAAAAAAATTTCATCATCAATCATTCTGAGATCTGACACGCCCCCATCAATAAAGTCTGACAACAGCATCACAAATACGTTTGTTTGAACATTTGAACTCGTGTTGACGGAGGATTTGTGAGTAAGCGATCGCTATGGAAACCGTCTGCATCCTTCACAACCCTCTCCTCTCCTGTGGGTCTCCTCACTGGTCCAGGAGAAGTGAATATGCAAAGAGACTGCAGACGCTCGCAGGTCGTTTCCATGACGTTTCGTCTGAGATGCCCTTCTGAGTGTCTCGGTACATCTGCCATCTGCCTGCCGCTCTCACTCACTCACTCACCCACCCACACACACGCCAAGCTGCGCCTACCCACTATCTGACCTTCAACAGATAAACACACGCACGCAATCGCATCACGTACACACACACACACTCCGCATTTGTGAGACAGATTGTTTCTTTTGGCCCGCTGTGTCTGACTCACAAAGCCTCAGGGAGTCTGGGAAAAAGCTCACACACACACAGTAAGTAAAGGTACACTGAGGGAATGATTCGTGCAGGTTTGACTAATTAAGCCGACTGGTTAAGCGCCACAGCTCCCGTGCTCTGGGTAGAAACCGGACGTCACGCATAGGATTCTCTCATCACGTCACGAGGCGTGCCCGAGCCGATTCACTCAGAGATGGATGATTTTGAGGAGCGGCCGTCTTCGTGGAAATTGTCATGTGCTAGACCTGTTAGACGTAACGATATTATCGTCTCTACATACATGATATTACATTGCCATGACATCCATTGATGTTTATCACCTATTATATTATATTATTATATTATATGATATCACGTTACATTACCAGACCTGCCAACCATTACGCATTATGTATAGGAGCTCAGCAAAACAAGATGGAAATTGTCAGGAACAATAGTGGAGGTGGATACAAGTGCAGGAAAACATTTATTTACAGTGACACAAAGTGAAACACAAAGACTATGAAACACCGAAAGACAGACAGGGACTGCTATACCATATATAACGTGACTTAAATACCTGCGCTAATTAGACAACCCTGTTATTCAGGCGCTCGTGGTCATGTGACATGGTGCGTGCAGTGAGCATGCGACGTGCAGTGGCTTATCGTAGTCCAGTGCTGTATCGGCATTTATGGGAAGACTTTTCGTCCTTTTTTGAGATTTGCACTTTGATATGATAAATCCATCTCCACCTTCAGTGTCTCTGTGTGTGTGTGTGTGTGTGTGTGTGTGTGTGTGTGTGTGTGTGTGTGTGTGTGTGTGTGTGTGAAAAGGTCAAACGTCAGGTTACTCCTGTCTCTTCATAAGAGAAGTGCATTCTTCTGTCCTGTTTTGGGAGAGAGTCAGAACCCCAGAATCCTCTTTTTTTCAGACTCGATGTTCTGGACCGGATCGTAAATAATGAGACCGGAGCACAGATTCGGTCACTGGGCTTAAAAATAATGTTTCGTGTTTTATTATAAACAGAAAAACTGTGTTATGGTTACAATGCTGTCTAGAGGCAACAATGCAGCGTCTGGAAATTCGGGTGTACTCTCACACACTGACACACACACACACACACACACAAACACACACACTTACCCAGACGGTGTGTCCACCTTGAGAAAGGCCTGAATCACCAGAGGAAATTCATACTTCACTATATACAAATAGCTGGACATGGCTGAGACAGAGAGAGAGAGAGAGAGAGAGAGAGAGAGAGAGAGAGAGAGAGAGAGAGAGAGAGGACAGTCATGAGAGACAAATCAAACACTGTCTCTCTCTCACATACACACACACACACACATACACACACATACACTCTTTAATCTGGCATACACACCCCTACCACAGGAGGTTGTGATTATTATCCTGGAAGTAAATGTCACTAAAATCAAGGGAATCACATTTCTATATTTATCCTGTATAAACGTGTGTGAATCCCTCCCAGACAGCGCCGAGGCTTTTTATCTCATTGTGGACTAAAATTCCTAAAAATTGTAGGAAAGTAAATACAAACAGAGGACAATTGTAGGAAAGTAAATACAAACAGAGATTAAGCAACACTTGAGACGTGAATGTTGTGATACAGGATGGTGTTTTGCTGCAGGGAGAGGGAGAGGTTTTATCCTTTGATAAGAAATAAAGCTGGGAGCTCGTTTAACAACAGCAGAGATACGGCGTGTGTGCAAACTGTGTGTGTGCGTGCAAACTTTTAATGAAAAATGCGTGATTTATCGAAAGGAAAATGAAGGTCTGACACAGCTTTGACCAGGCATACGGTCAACAAAGCCCATGTGGAAAATACATAGGCAGGAGACGCACACACTGTACCCGTTCATAAATAAGTCAGCGTTTATAGAAGAAGGAAAGAAAGGAGGAGGGAAAGGAAAGAGAAAGACTCAAGGTTCGATTTCAGTGTCTATATGGGCATGGGCTATTTATCTTCTGCCTTAACTCGCTCTTAGAGTGTGTGTGTGTGTGTGTGTGTGTGTGTGTGTGTGTGTGTGTGTGTGTGTGTGTGTGTGTGTGTGTGCTATATCATGTACACAATCCTTGTGACTGTGACATTGTGTTTTCACCTCCGATATTCTGCAGCGTGATCGCAATGCCGGCGGCCATTTTGCCTGGCGTACCGAACGCTCGAAAACCCAGCTGCTCATACGCACGGATACCTGCAGGAAACACACACACACACACACACACACACACACACACACAGAATGAGGACAAAGCAAGTGCATCAGGGCACTCATTCAGACCCATGGATGCATATAAATCGACTAATGTATCAACACACACACTCTTACATAAAATTCTGTATTTATTTTCTCCCTAAACCCTCCTGCTTTAACCCAGACGATGATGTCAGTGTGAGGTGAGGCAGCCACAGTCGGTGACGCATAGCCGCTATTTTTAGCTTGAGCCCCAGAATTCATGCGCTGGCCGACTAAAATCCATCCCTGGGATTCTTCAGGAGCGTGTGAGAGAAAGGGAGAAGTCCATTGCTGCTGGCACTGTAATGTCTGACTGCAGTGTGTATGAACCGATAACGACTCTTCAGTCCTGCATATTCAACTCATTTCACGTTGTAAATCTTTACCGTAATGGAAACGGTGCTCTCTAGGACGATAACGCTGTTGATAATGAACGAATCGGCTTATGTTAGAGCCGGATAGCTTTCAGATCGTGATATCATTTACGGCATCGCATACACAGGCTGGTCTGAGATCAGACGCGGGACTCACCGACGACGCCCGAGGCCTTGAGCAGCAGGTGGATGGAGTAGGCCGAGAGACACGCCACGGCCGTCAGGAGGAACCTGAGACACACACGTCGTTAACAACCTCGTTAGTTCGGTTAACATTATAAACTAGACTGATAAACGAAAATACATAAGAAATTACACGGAACCACAGCTTTCACACAAAAATGCAAATATAATAAATATAGTAAATATAATACAAAGCAATCCTAACACAAATACAAGTCTCTTTACATGTAAAACATTTACAGTTTAAAAAAAAAATCTTTTCAGACAGAAAAAGCCTCGCTCTATCGTTATGAGATCACAAGTTCGAAATGTCTTGATGCCACGGCAATCCGTGGGCAGAGGTCCAAGGGAGCAAAACTGACCGTGTTCTCTGTGTGGGAGGGGCATACTCTATTTTTCCTGTCAATCACAGCGATTCTAGCCAATCGTAGGCTTCTGTGAGCTTGTGTATCAAAAGAGGGCGGATAGCGCTTTCCTCCGAGTGTGTTACAGCAGTCTGAAAAGATGGCTGGCTTCACGTGTCTCGAAGGAAGCATGTTAGCCTTCAGCTTCCCTGTTGGTAGCTGTCCAAACCTTATTCCAAACCTTTCCATTTGTTACAGGATCGGATCGAATTTATTTTGCAAGTTGTTTTCTCCAGTATTCGATATTTTGTTTTCTCCAATATTCGATCCACCATACTGATCCTGTGTATTCCTTTAGCCACTCTACAGAAGAGGAAATGAATTTTTAAAAAAAGCAGCTCATTAGGACGTAACGATCCCGTTCTCATTGAGCCGATTTAATCGCTCTGGAGCTCGCGGTGGTCGTAGTTCACAGCTTCATCACTGTTTCTGTTACACTCTAACATCTGGAGGATAGTAATAAGAGCGTACTTAGTGTTTAATCACTTACAGCTCACTAAGGATTATTGAGAGAAACCCAGCAGAGAGCAGTAATACAAAAAAACTCTACATTAAAGGCTTATTATCTCATTATCTGTGCTGATGTAGCTACGGTACGCAGCTGGGGTCTTCAGATCTGGCACAGGATGTTCATCTCCAGCACAGCACAGCATAGCGTCCACATTTATGGAGAATTGTTTCAATATGGAGAATGTTTTAAGGAAAATATAAGATAAATCAACTCCAGATCATTTGTCATCTAACATAAACCAGTCCTAGGACTTTTTTTTGTGTGTTGAAAGATTATTATTATTATTGTTATTATTATTATTATTATTATTATTATTATTATTATTATTATTATTATTATTATTATTATTTCAGGTTTTACTATACACAGACCATCCATTTACTTTTTTTTTAATATAAGTGACGTTCAGAAAAACTCAACTGACATGCAACTTTAAGTAATGAAAGAAGAATCTGCATAAGTTTTTAAATAATTTATGCATGAAAGGGTGTCGTGAACTCTGACCCCGACATAAAAACAAAACATCGTCATGACACAGTATTATACCACAATATTTAGTTTCTCTGAGGTTTTGCTAACAAATCAATTTGCTACACGTTTCAGTTGAAAGATGCGTGGGTTACAGCTCCTCTAAACAAAACCGTACTGCACGACGAAACACACTTCCTAACAGGTCTTACATAAAACATTAAACAATCTCTGCAGAGAGAAAACGATGATCTAACAGGCCAGTGTTTTCTGCCCTGGTCTCCCTGTTGCTGTGGTAGTTAATGAGTCTCGCCTGTTTGTTAGCCCTGACTAGTGTGTGTATTTATGCCCTACGGGTTTCCGAAGTATTGCATGTTTGTATGCATTACCAAGCCGAGCACTTCCTAATTATGTCTTTGTTCCCAGTCTCTTCTGTTTTTGCCAGACTGAGGCCTGACTGAGGCCTGGTCAACCCGAATAAACACACTTTAAGCCCCTGATGAGCCAATAATCCCAAATAATTAGTGGGCGTGTATCCCGTATGCAAAGTAAGGGGCGGAAACGATATTTAAATGAGGTTGTTTTTGATCTCAAAGCAAACTCCTGGAAAGGTACGAGGGTGAGTCAGATGAAAACCTTAAAAGTGTGACAAATTAGAATTGTATTAATATAACACAAAAACAACTTTACTATAAAATGAATTCACAACTATGAGAATTTTAAGATACCGAGACAAACTTTAATAAAACTTTACTCAAATAGCAATGGAACTGTTATCAAATGGCAGAACCAGGTTCGCGCCAAATTTAATACATGCCCTGTGGTGGTGTGAAATGTACAATCTTTGTTCCTAAAGTGATTTTCGGGCTGCCTTATCTCACACTGAGATTGCTAAATTAATCAATTTGCATCGACTCCATCCTTTATTTGGCACTTATGGGTAATAAAATCCCAAACTGCATATCCATTAAGGAAAACACGCAAAACCGGCCAACACGTGTTCATTTACTCATGTGGAAAAAACGCAATACTCTTTTAGTAGACCAGCTTTTTTTTTTTTTTTATACACGCGACTTTTGTAAATCAGGACTTGCGTATACATTTACTACATATTTATAAGACATATAAGATATAAGAGGCGGTACCTTCAGTGATGCATTGATTAATACTTCAGGCAAGAGACGAGATGCTGGATGTAATATTCTTTTTATTTCTCTTATATCTGATTGAGGATTAGTGGCCAGTGACATAAAAATAACTGGAAGCCCGTTTCCACGTTTTAACGAGCTCCTATAAAAAGGAAATCAGACTGGGTGAAAGAGTTTATAAGATGACGAGCATGTATCCTAAAAATATCACACCAGTCTCCAGCTGTCCACATCTGGACAAGCCGCTCTAGTTGGAAGGCTGAAGCACACTGTCTGCTCCTCCTGCTTACAAATAAGACTTCTGTCTCTCTCTCTCTCTCTCTCTCTCTCTCTCTCTCTCTCTCTCTCTCTCTCTCTCTCTCTCTCTTTTATTCTCTTGGTCTTTCTGTACAGTTACAGAGATTCCTGATGACTTTGGCATGAGTCGAGCCGACAAGCTTTCTGCCAAGCACATCACGTCCTTCGCCCCATTTCAACTCTGCTCTCTGTCTTTTTTTTCGAATGAGATTTTCTGTCTGAGGGTGCAGGAGTAAGCTGGGACAGCCCACTTTTTGGGGACTGTTTCCTGCCTTGCTAATCATGAATAAAAAGCTATTGGAGGCGAGTCGGCACTTTGCCACTACTATTCTTACAATTATTCTAAATCCTAGACATAACACTACCACTAAACTTAAACACATGATTAGAATTGGCATCTGAATTGGCATTACATCTTAAAAACATTATGTGCCTGCGAGTCTTTCTCGTCTTTCGCGGCGTTCGACAGTCTCAGTTTCTGTAGAGTAGGAATCTTAAAATCACATACATTTCATAATTTTATCGTTTGTGCTGTTCGGTGTTATTAACAGCAACGGCTTTCATGTGGATGTTACTTTGACACGTACCACCTACTTAAACATTGTTGAAGACCAAGTACACCCCTTCATGGCAACGGTATTCCCTAATGGCAGTCTCCTCTTTCAGCTGGATAATGCGCCCTGCCGCACTGAAAGAATTGTTCAGGAACGGTTTGAGGAACATGACGAAGAGGTCAGGGTGTTGACTCGGCTTCCGAATTCCCCAGATCCCTGTGGGATGTGCTGCATACGCAGCAAACTGTGATGCACTGTGTGTTCTGATTCCTTTCTATCAGAGCCAGCATTAACTTTTTCAGCAATTTGTGCTACAGTAGCTCTTCTGTGGGATCGGACCAGACGGGCTAGCCTTCGCTCCCCACGTGCCTCAGGTAGCCTTGGGCGCCCATGACCCTGTCGCTGGTTTATCGGTTGTCCTTCCTTGGACCACTTTTGGTAGGTACTAACCACTGCATACCGGGAACACCCCACAAGACCGGTCGTTTCGGAGATGCTCTGACCCAGTCGTCTAGCCAACACAATCTGGCCCTTGTCAAAGTCGCTCAGATCTTTACGTTTGCCCATTTTTCCCGCTTTCAACACATCAACTTTGAGAACTGACTGTTCACTTGCTGCCTAAAATATCCCACCCCTTGACAGGTACTATTATAACCAGATAATTAATGTTCTTCACTTCACCTGTCTGTCAGTCGATTCAATGTTTATGATCCCGGGCTCAGGCTCCGGATCATAGCGTTCCACGGCGACAGAAGGACCGGGTCACGCGGCTCTTCTTTATTACGCTGAGCTGCGTTAAGCTGAGCCATTCATAAGGATCATGAGTCGTGTTGTGTAATTGTGAGAGTCGTGAGGTTCAGACTGCGTGGTATGTAGGACCTCGGTCGCCTCAGGGGAAGCACTGCTATGATTCAGACCGACACGCCGAGCTAAAGCACACCGCGGAGAATCACGACGAGGCGAGCAACAGCACCACCTCAGCCTCGCTTTCTTATTCTCTATTACACTAAATATCACCGATGCTGCTATTAATTCTCACAGGTCACTTACCAAAATGCTATAAAAAAAAAAAATCCATCGTTCCAGTCCATGGTTTCATATCTTCTCTCCGTGACCACCCTCCAACCTCGTACTGCATAATTCAACACTCCTAAATGCCAAGGAAGATCTCCCAGCTTTTACTGCTTAAAGACACAGAGTGAAGCATCTACCTGTGCCGAGTGCCATCAACCAATCAGTGATCCTGCACGGAGGTTATGAAATTAAACTCTTGATCATACGCTGCATTTAATATCCGGATTTCACTGAAGTTGCTTTGTGACAATCACTATAGAAATAAAATCGCAATGAACTTTAAAAAAAAATATATAGAAAAACAGATTTACCCTACGGCCATCCAAATAGGGCTTGTTCATCTCATTATTCGAGTTCTGGATCGGGTTTTTAAAAAAAGTCAGGACCTTTAAAGTAAAGTGTTTTTATCGCAAAGTGTTTTTATTCATACTTTCCAGCAAGGTTTCTCACTCAGATTTAAACTTAGATTTTTTTTTTCACTTCTTTTAAAGAAGCATGTACATTAGCACACACTTTTCTTTCATTTCAGTGTCAAGTGGGAGGTTTTAGCACTCGAGTAGGAGATGTGTTATGTTATCATATTATTAACAGCCATGCTGTGACTTTTAAAGTGAGTTTCTTAACAATTAGGGAAACATTTACCTTAAAAAAAAAAAAAACACACACACACAAAAAAAACCCCCAACTTGGTCTCTAATTAAATCTTTTCATAACTTGTTTTTGCTAACTTAAGCTGCTCCGATTACACGACCTCGCGAGTCAGCGGTTTCTTAATGAATTTCAGGGAAGCAGACGTGTCGTCTGTCGGCGTTTAGAGCATGTCACACAGAACACCTTTAAACCAAAGTGTTAGCGTGGCAGTACCTTCTAGATTACGCTAGCTGGCACGGATACAGGTCTCCCAGACGCCCAGCTTGTGGAACACCGAATGCTGAAGGTCAGTTGGAAAAACAAATCCCACAATGCATGTGAATTTCCCAATAAAAACAGCATTAGCAGGGGCTTAGGGCCTACTCGCTGGCAAGAGAACTGAACCCAGCTCCGGCAGCTACGCTACCTTTACGATAAACAAGCGATGGGGCCAAAGCCAGGGTGCCGGACTTATAATAAAGTCTGGGGTTTTTTTGCACGAGGTCACATGTTCTCACGCTACCTTGAGCCACTACCCTGACCCTGTTCCAAAAAAAAAAAAAAAATTGGAAATTGTGCGTCACTTTGGGTAAAAGGTAAACGTGAACGTACCTTATTTATGAGCCTTCAGTCATAAAAACTGTCCTGGTTTTTTAATAATGACAAATATGAATATGTGAAACTAGGAGAGCAAGCAGATTGCATCAGGATGACCCTAAAAGTTAATCATTTATTCTGACAACTGATAGCAGCTGTACGTTTTCTCGTGAAACCAGGCAGCTTCTTCTAGAAAAGTTATAGAACAATTTCTGCTCATTCTGCCCAGTTAAGGCTGAGAGCCACAAAATCAAGAGGTGTGAGTGTAGAAAGAACAAGCTTGTACAGGTTTAACTTTAAACTTTTAGGATGTATTTTATCATCCAAAGACAAATCCTTCGTAGATGAAAACAGACACAAAATGGTTGATACATAACTGAAATCAGTAAGATTTTTAAAAATCTCTTTTTTAAATCCGTATATAAAATCGCAGACAATTATATACGATGAAGGAACCAATGTTCACATCAGTGAGTCTCCTTATATGTAAATTTACATAAACATTTTATTCCTAATTGTTAATGGATTTTCATGAACATCACACTTCCTGTTTAAACGCTCCTGTGTTCGTGTCCTGATGAAGCCATTGCAGCCACTCGCAGCTCGATTTTAGCGATTTCACGTTTTTATATAAAGACAAAAACCTTAAAAATATGTACTGCTTCAATATAATCACTCTTAGTGACCCTGTTAAGCTTTTAAGTCACTAAAAAACCTTTAAATAAGTCTGGAGCTCAGCGGTGTGACTCAGGACCAGCTGTGCGAGTGTGCAGTTATATAACTTCTTCATCATAATCCCTCTGCTGTGCATCGAGCATTTTCTCGTGACGTTATAATAACGCAACGCAGCAGATTATATTCCACACACACACACACACACACACACACACAGAGGACTGCTCCTTTAAACCGGGCCCCGGCACGACACCGAGACCTCTTCGTCAGCCCGCGGTTATATGTAATTGCTTTGTTTTACCAGCACAGTGACAGTTATTAAAATATTCATGCGAGCTCTCCACTACTCACTTGTTAGAACGAATATAAAACAGAGTGATCCAGTCTCGTACGGCATACAACAAAATCAATGTTCCGTGCAGCGTTAAACCCTCAGGAGTGATAATAAAGGCTTAGTATATTATATATACCATTATCTAAAGCTGTGTGTGAAGGTTTAAGATAAAAGAGTTGCGCATGAGAGCTGATAAATCACTGCGACCTAATCTGTGTGATCGAGGAGTTATTCTTCTGTTCATTCATCATCCAAACATCCGTACATACAGATAGCGCAGCACCCACTGAGCAATAACTCACAGAAACATGACGATGCCGGTGTTCGCCATGGCGTACGCCAGTCCCAGAATTCCACTCCCCATGATAGCGTTTCCCAGGTTGAAGACCGACATCCCGAATGAAGTCTTTCCTTCAAACTGTTAAAAATAAATAAATAAATAAAAATAAGAACACACAAAAAAAATCACTCACAAATATACTCTATATAGAGCGTTTATAAGGACATAAGTAACAAAACACTCAGTGTTGTGCGGTTGTAGGAAAATAATCAACGACGGGGGTACTGGGAGTACCACAAAAATGTATTATTTTCCTATAACAGTATGTCCCGAATGTTTTATTCCTCTTATACCATAGCATTTTGTCAGCAATTTACAATTTTGATTTAATTACAGAATATGTAATAGTTTTTATCTCTTTATAGTTACATTTAATGTTGTGGAACATCCACAAGACAAGTCAGTTCCTCTTCTCGCTTACGTTATAGCAGCGCTCTTTCTTAACTTTCTTTCTTAAAGTTAATAAGGTTAAAAAAAAAGAGCTGTTACCATAGAAATGATCACGTATTAGAACGCATCGGGGCGTTAATACAAACCTGTGATTTTGCAGCTACTCTCATAGAAATTTAATCAACACTTTCTGACCAATCGGAATCCGGAATTCAACAGCACTGCGGTATAGGATGTGTTAAGTAAATACGATGAACATGATTAAACCACGGTGAAAGGTGGCTGAAACCGAGCTAAGCTAAGGCAATTAGCGTAAAAACGGATAAAGAGACTGACGTCTGTGAATCGCGGCGGTTTCTTGTCGTCGCCGTTGGAGAGGAACTCTGAACTCTCGGCCAGGGTGGCTTCGGTGTCTCTTGTGGCTCTGCTGGGACTGAAAGCACACACGACACTTAATCATCTCATGGACCATATTTTCTATACACTACCAGTGTGTATGTATTGTGTCTGTATCAGTTGCATCACAACACGCTATTAACATCTGTATCAAAATATTGCAGAAATATTGCCATTTTCATGTACCGAATTCTTTTAGTAGACCTAAATATCAAATTACATATCGGGTATCACAATACCGTCTTCATGGAAATGAAATTAAATAAACAAAACAAACAAATAAATAAATTCCTAAATAAGTTTCATTTTTCCACTGCAGTTAAACTCATCAGCCCCAAAGTGATATCATAGTTAATCTGCCTGATTTGTGTCCACTGTCGTTTAATTTTTTTCTTTTTTCCCAGACACATGCATCTAACTACTGAAAATTTGCCTTTCTTCATCAAAAATACTGCCAGATTGTTACCGCCTCCTTATACGGTTAACTGGCTATTCAAATATCTGTGCACGACCCAAATGTATATAAATGTATATGTGAAACTGACAATCATTCTATCAGATATCAGTGGGAAAATTCTACAGTAAAATGTTACTGTTATCAGTAGCACTTCCTAGAAATAGACAGGTCACGCATCAACACTATGTTCATGTTTACAAACTGAATAATAAGTGGCTTTTGACTGATGAAATTACACACCACACAGCTAGAAGAGAAAAAAAAAAAAAACTAATCTCCTTAGCGGTACATACCTGGAATTTTCCGTACTATTAGGTACGAGTTCCCTACAAGGCGGAGCATTGAGCGAAGACGCCGAATCCATTGATAGCACAGAAAAGGAAATAAAACACACACACACACACATGTACAGAAACCCTTAGCAAAGAAAACAACACATTTCTAGAATGTGAAATTCCAGTGTGTGTGTGTGTGTGTGTGAAAAACACGTGTTTTTTTTGGTTTTTTTTGTCTTCTTCAGTCCTGTGCATGCTGGGATGGGGCCAAGGGTTAGGATCAGTGTTTGGACAAGGACTCACGGCCGCTTTGAACATTTAGCAATGTAGCAATCGTACATACACACTTGTCCTGCTCACACACATGCACTTGTTTTGACCCGTCAACAAAAGGCATGACACTTGTGCTTAGCGAGCGATTTTTCTCCGATCCGTAACGTGCGATATGACTTAGATGACTATCTGCAAGATGCATATTGGGTTTCACCTCTTTCAGACGGCACGTCTGCAGACGGAACGGCCGGCTGTAAGATACCACAAACACACAGTTTCGGTTCACACGCGTCCAGAAAACGACACGTCACCCGAAAGTGTTAGAACACCGTCGCAGATGCTTACTGCTTTTTTTTTTTTTGTTTGGATTTCATGCCTTGAATATAATGTCTTCGTATAAAAGTTCTTCGTCCTGACAACTCGTCTAAAAAATGGCGTGTGCGTATTAAGACGGCGAGATGTCAGAAAGTCCTGCAGGTAAACTAAACTAAACTCTACTACTTTTACATCTCAACACGCAAATAAGAATCGGTGTGAAATATCTTCAACAAAAGTTCAACAACAAAAAAAAAGTCATATTACTCTGAGTAAATCTGACGTGCTAAATTTACTGAAAAGCTCAGCTTTAGAGACGACGGGACACGAGGCTTCCTCCGTCTACACACGCGGACAGAGACACGGAGTACGATCGCGTTCACTCACTGAGCCGTGTCGTCTGATTGGGATTTGGTCGAGGTGGGCGTGGCCGTCGTCTCGGCTCCTCCTTCGTGCCCTTTCCCGTTAGGAAGCGCGTTCATCTCGGCCGGCGGCAGATCCATGACTGGGACGATGGGGATTTATTCCAGAAGCTACAGACGACCTTCAGCAGAGATTCCCCCGAGGAATTCCAGCTCCTCCGAGATCCCTGCAGGGAACAGTGGATATACGTCATTAAAAAAAACATAACTCTGAGACAAGCGGTTTCAGATAATGAGCCCGAGGAAATGTGTCACTGATTGTGAGAGCACAGACACTAACGTTGGATGTGATGTTTCTTTATTTTGTGACTCAGGAGTTTTACATCACTCACAAATCAGGGATTAGAAACGTTACAGGGAAAGAAAAACGTGCGTTTAACCCTTTAATGATGTTATTTTTTTCTGTTCCGGTGTGATTTCAAGAAAGTATAGCCTAAACCTAAACGTTTTCCCAAAATATTCCCACTAATCTGTTCCTCAATTCCCGCACACCTGCTCACGTGAAAATGTGACATCAGACAGTCAGTATACTTCGAGAACAGGAAAATCCACGTAGAAAGAAATTTTTCGTTTATTTTATTTATACCTTAAGCTTCCTATAAGCAGAGTTATATCATATGTAAAGATAGTTATTAAAAAAAAGAAGAACGCTGAAATGTAAAAACATAATTTCCGTTCAGTGTTATACCACCACGTGACGTGGCACGAGCAGCAGTTTGAGAAGACGCAATGTCTCGGAGGAAGCATGTGATATCACGGGGTAGCTGTCGTATGATGGGAAGACTTAACTTGTTTGAGGGGAATTGCCCAAGAATAAATTACAGAATATACAGAATAAAATGTATACATAAAGTGGTATTTTGCCCTCGGACCCACAGTAACTAGAGCTCCAGACAAAAGTATAGACATTGCTAGCTTCCTTGATGTCATCATCATCTATATTTTAGTTCATAAAAGGGTTAAAGTGCATCAAAGACACACTGAAGTGCAGTGACGCGATACGACGACAACAATTCTATTTAACCGAAGGTCAAGGAACGGACAATCATCTATGTTTTTTTCATTTCTATTTCTGCTTGATGCAGAAGAACTCGTTCACCCTGAGACGGAGTGAACGACTGCGTGGCATGTTAAACGAGTTTAACCCTGATCTCAAATCTCTGAGCTGTGGATTTGAAAGCCCGGCTGATAGGTTGTTTTTCTTCCTGATGTCTCTATGGCTGTTTTTTTGTGTTCTCCTGTCTCCTGCATCTCGGACCCCTGCGGCTGTCTAAGGAGGAACCTGCTGGAGGTCCGAGAGGCCTTGAAAGACGCCGTGTGTGAAAGTGACGTGCGTTTCCTGTTACCCCCCGCCACCATCCTCCACCACCCCAAATCCCCGGTACTCTTGACCTCCCGTCTGAAGTGCCAGAGCTCCGCATTCCCACCAGCGCAAACAGAGAAGGCGTGCTGAGGAGAACCAGCCAGGACCAGCTCAGATCCAGTTCTAACCCGTTTTTTTTTTTTCTCCCCTCTTTTCTTTAATTAGGGAGAAGCTTAACATAACAGGCGTGCTCTCTCCATGCTCAGAGCTATTAGCTGGCATCGACAAGTGCCCCTCAACAAGCTTCCCCCCAGCACTCAGATCTCCTCTCTCTTATGCTTTTCCTTCCCTTTCCTTTCTCTCATTACTATTTGACTCTGTTAATATACGAGTTTTGCCCTCTCCATCCTAGGTGAACGTGTAGGAGGTCCGCACAGCGCTCTGGTCTCAGCAGGTCGCTCCATGCGATCCGGCTCTCATTAGGCGCAGTGCCGCTCTGGCTAAAGCCGGGCAACGTGGTCAGCCAGCAAAGCGAGATGCACACAATGCTGCGTGTTGTGTGGTTTCCTGGGAACAGCCCGGGCGAACAGTGGGCTGATTGTGCCAGGCATCGCTACAGCCCCGAGGCCTCCTCAGCTACAGGGGCACTGCAAGGGCTGAAAAGGTAATTCATCACGGACCTAATTGTAAAGACTACAAAAACCATAAAAATCAGCAGCGACCGTCACGTTTTTGGACGGCGCTGGGCCGAGACTGACGCGGTGCCAGAACTCATTCAGCCCTGCACTCTCATGCTGTCCTTCACCCACTGGACGAATTTCTCATTGATGGGGCAGTGAGAACGGGTGTAGACAGCCAATGAGGTCACGGCTGGAGCACTGAGACAGAGCTTATTATAAACCGATGCTTCGGTCCTCGACACGTGACGTCCATCAGCTGGGTGCGAAAAAACAATTCTCTGGAAGCTTTTCGGATTTGGCAGGAAATGGACATGTTGTAACTATTAAAACACGCAGGCAGGAATGCTGGGTAATGACACCGTCTTTCTACAATATTTCCTCCAATTAACTCAAGCTTAGGTTATTAACAGAGCTGTGCAAGACAATGATATATCATTATCATGAGAAATTAGATCGTGTGGAAACACAGGAAATTCAGGGAAAAATGGATTTCAGAAAACAAACAGACTTTTACTTTTTATATTTCAAATGAAGAGTCATGTCACATACCCTCCTCTGAGATATCGCAAGCGCTGTGATTTCTTTTTCTAACCTTCTTTATGTTCTTTTTAGGTTTTAGTATTACAAACTGTAATATTCTTTCAAATATAATAACCCTTAAATCTGATCGACTTTTAACACAGAATCAGTGTTAAACGATTTGTTCCTTTGAATATTAAAGAAACATATCAACAAACTCACAGTTTTTACTTTTAAATGCATCATTACTGTTTTGCTGGGATTTTATTAGCAAACATACATATCATGATACATATCGTGTATCGCAGCAGCGTCTTCTAATATTGCGATATGATATTTCTGTCAATATCACCAACCGCTATTTATTACGTGAGAACGTGAGAACGTTCCCAAAAAATTGAGTTATCTGTAACGAGATGTTTATTTAACATTTATGGAAGGAGTCTCCAGTGTCGGCGCTTTGTAACAATCAGAGGTAAATCTGTAACATTAAGTCATTACAGTTTACACTTTGGGGTTTTTCTGTAACAGGACAAGCCGTGTTTTTTGTCATTTTAAATTCAAGAATTATCTTGTTTTGGACGTTCCACAATGTAACTGCAAACGGATAAAAAGTGTGACATATTAGTCTTTAATAAATAAAAAAATGTAATCAATGGGAAGCTGCTGTGGTATAAGAGGAATAAAACACTCTGTGTTGTTCTGTTATTGGAAAATAATCAACTTCAGGGTGTTAGTAGTAACTCTGTTTCATTGCATCACGTTTACATATCGTCGATTGTTTTATACATTTACATAACAACACAACATGGGGCGTTTTATTCCTTCCATACTGTTTCTCTGTGTCACTACATCTGCTTTAACACACAGATAAACACACACGTTCTCACACTCGCCCCCACGTCGATGTCAGCGCCTGGATCCTACCGTAAACCAGGCCGGATTTGGGGACGTGTGGTTAATCTGAGCTTTGCTCCTGACAGGGCAATTGGGACAGGATGCTAATTTATCTCGGTGCCGTAATCACACGGTGGGCGTCGATTAAAAACAGCCTTGTGTTAAATTCGGAATGAACGGCTATTAGGAGTAGTGTCACTGCCACCAACGCTGTGTTCAGGCTGGATGCGTAAAGAGAGAGAGGGGCGAGAGAGACAGATACGGGTCATGGAGTAGTATATATTTCAATTCATTATTCTATTTCATGTATATTGCTCCTGAGACCCTCAAACAAGTATTTGAAAATGTATTTGTAATTTGGCATTTAATTGAAACTACTTCCTCCTGTATATACATATACATATATATATATATATATATATATATATATATATATATATATATATATATATATATATATATATATATATATACACACTCACACACACACACACACACACACATATAGGCGGGGGACACCAACCCATCACAGGGCACAATCTCACACACACACATTCACACATTATGGACAATCAGCCTACAGCGCATATCTTTGAACTGGGGAAGGAAACCGGTGTACCCGGAGGAAACCCCCAGAGACCAGGGAGAACATGCGAACTCCGCGCACACAGGGCAGATGCGGGAATCAAACCCCCAAACCTGGAGGTGCGAGGCAAATGTGTTAGCCTTGTGTGTTCAAAAGCCTTTCTCAGAATCCACAACTATCAAATCCCACTGATTTAGTAATTCTTAACAGCACTGAGCGTGCACACACACACACACACACACACACACACACACACACACACACACACACACACACACACAGGAAGAAAAAGCGTTGGACAGTAAGAGGCAGAAACAGACTGTGAGAGAGATTCAGCTGATGCACCTGCACACCAGCAGTGAAGTGAATTCAGCTGCAGTTGGAGGTCACTGAGATACAGCAGTGCCCCTTTAATCACACAGATGTGAGTGTGTGTGTGTGTGTGTGTGTGTGTGTGTGTGTGTGTGTGTGTGTATGCATGTCCTGCCCTTTTTTGACAACAACCTATCTTCCTACTGTGATCAAGCCAGGCCAGCTGTGTGTGTGTGTGTGTGTGTGTGTGTGTGTGTGTGTGTGTGTGTGTGTGTAATACTAACAGAAAGGAAGAAGACAAGCGAGGAAAAGGGAACGGAAAGGAATGAGAGAGGAGAAGAGACAAGATGACACACACACAGCACAGTAGGAGAGAAGGGAAAGAGGGAATGGATGTTTAATTAGTGCTTTGAGAAAGATTTGCATGTGATTCCTCCACACACACACACACACACACACACACACACACACACACACACACACACACACACACGCTTATATTCAGGTCACCTTCTCAGCTACAGTCGTGGGCACCAACCTCTCCCCGCATCCTCGCTCTCATATGAGCAGTGGACGAGTTATAAATTCATCAGCTGGTAAAATCTTCACGGTGCCATACAGTCCTGTGGGTTTTTTTTTTTTTTTTGCCCGGAAGCAAAATTAACAAGACTAAAGAGCGGGTGACTGTCATCTATCTGAAGAATATGACATTGTAAAAGAAGAGAGATGTGCACAGGGATGTAACATGAGCCGACACAGACGCCATTCATATCCCGGGAAAGGGACGACTCGGTGCAGCCATACTCTTCATCCTGTACTGATAACATCGCTGGTGTAGCAGATCATGTTTGTAATCTCTCCAGATATCATTTCAGCAATCATCTAATCGAGACAAATGTTTTCAAAACTTCGTCACTTTTTTCCCCCCAGGAGCCCCACTTACCAGGATTTCAAATGATGTTCGAGTTCAAGTTCAGTTTATTTGTATGGCGATTTTAACAATGGACATTGTCCCAAAGCAGCTTTACAGAAGTATATAAATTCAGGACATAGATTTTAAATTTATGAATTTATCCCCAATGAGCGAGCCAGAGGCGACGGTGGCGAGGAAAAACTCCCTGAGATGATATGAGGAAGAAACCTTGAGAGGAACCAGACTCATCTGGGTAAGACCGGATAGTGCAATTATAAATAAATAAATAAATCCCTTCTATGTCAAATTAATAACTATTATATTAACGGGGGGGGGGGGGGGGGGGGGGATAAAACCACATGAAGGAGGGAGAGTAGTAAACACAGTGAACAGTAAGAAACATGACACAGTACATTTTCTATGTAATCGTTTTATAAATCCTGTGAGGTTGACTTCCTTTTAAGCCTAATCTTCTTTCCACGTCAGTAAAAAATAAACTCAGCCTGTTTCTCTTTCAGCCAAAAAGAGTGTAGTTCATTACTAGATCAGAACGATGCTGTCACAAGGTTGCGATGGGCTTTAACAGGAAACGTGGCGAGCGCAGCACACACACGGCACTGTTGCTAAACTTATTAACGAGTTCAAAAAAACTGGAAGTGTTGCAGACCAACCGAGAAGTGGATGTCCAGGAGCATCCACTGAGGAAGGCACAACCAACGTAGTGCTTGCGAACATAGTGCCATATTTATGTAGACCTCATCTTTCAAGCAGAGAGCGGTCTACCGTCAACTCGAAAACTAATCCCGTAACCCTGAGTTTGTTCAACTACCTTCATGGTGCAGTCATCTTGAAAAAAACAAAACAAAAACACAAAATGTTGTGTATAGGCAGAGAGAATATACAGCGTTAAATTTACACTGCAGAGTGATTTATAATCCACATTAATCTGCATCCTGCTTCTGAAATATTTAAAGTGCACGGCTCATTAAAACGATTTCACACCTGACTGGGTTCAGCTTGATTATGCCAGGTGTGGGATAAGCAGTGTATTTCTGTCTGCGTGTGTGTGTGTGTGTGTGTGTGTGTGTGTGTGTGTGTGTGTGTGTGTGTGTGTGTGTGTGTTTATTGTTCTTTGTTTGTGTAAATCTTCCATCCCACAGTTAGGAGCTTGAAATCTTTAGGAGCAAGGATGGAATTTATAAGCTATGATCACACGCCAGAGATTTCTGTTCAGTCTTTTGGATTTGTCTGATCCGGGTCGAGGACTTTACCTAACAAGCGTCCAATCAGCAGAGTTTTTTTTCCTCCAGGCTCAGAAGGGAGGTCGAGATGGCAGACTGGACTATAACTGAGAATTCGGTTTCCAGCTGCGGTGGAAGAAACTCACACCTCCCAAGACCTGGTGCTGGAGTTCATCTGAAGCTGTCTTATGCCACACTGAGCCTCTGAATGTCCTGTACTGTAAACGCTACTCTTATTCGCTGCGCCATGTAGCGTTGCCGAAAGGAAGAAGAGTATTCCCTTTAAAACCTGCTTTCTCTCAGGGTTTTACCTCGGCTGGCCACTATGACTGGTTTGCTTATTAATTCGGTTTACACTGGGAGTGTGCAATATGACAAAAACATCATCTCTCACCAGGTTTACAAAGGTTTCACTGATTTTCGTACTCACGTGTGTGTCTTCATGTAAAATTAGTAAGAATGCGCATTCACGGCACAGCTGATTTACATTTAGTCACACCCACTCCACAAAAGGCAAAGCTCACAGAGAAACGACAAGATGGTGGCTAAATGGTGAAGAAGCACCTCATAAGCACGGCAAGTGCTAAATCTTCCAGTAATGCAGCTCAGCCACTGCAGAGCATCAGCTACCATAGATACACACTAACTCCTCCTCCTTTTACAGGGCGCCATTACTTTTGTCCCAATCGTAACAACTAGTCGTATATGTCTTAAGTTATGAATGTTATACTGGTGTGTAACTGAAATAAATTCGTTCTTATATGTAAATTCATACGAATTCAGGAGCGAAACGTAGGAAACTTACGATTCGCCAACTGTCATGAACACCACATTTCTTGTGTAAACGCTCCCGAGAACGTTTCACGAATACATCTGTTCGTATATCACGCAATTCAAATTCTCTGTTGAGAAAAAAACCCTGAACAAGCAATGATATCTTTGCAAGAGATCATATTTATCCCACACACACACACACACACACACACACACACACACACACACACACACTCTGAAAGCAGAGAGAAAGAGAGATTTGGAGGAGAGATAGAGTGCAATTCACACATCAGCATGTCCAACACGTTCAGCACGTCTAAAAATAGCCCCGGTGCACGAGACTCGGTCACGTGACGATGACGTGCGGACACGATCTATACATCACGTACCGGAAAACTGCAAGGACACCGCGGGCCTCCATCTGTTCTTCTACTACAGGTGAAAGAGAATGGATCCAGATAAAGATCTCACTGGTCCGATCCGAAAGTGCTGAATGAAGCGGCACACCGGGTCCAAAAGAGAGAGCAGAGCGCAGCCGTCGTGTTACTGGGGATTAGTGGAGAGGGTTTGTGCTGGCAGAGCTAAAAATAAGAACCTGAAGGTTGCACTGATGCCTGGATTGGACAAAAGATTCTGATGTAACATATCAATAATAATAATAATAATAATAATAACACCACATATCCTAGCCTAGCTTCTCCCGGACACTCCACATAATATATTCCTAATAATAATCAAATAAAAATGCTTATTGTTTGACAAAACCTTCTGTGTATGGTGAAGTTTCATGTAAGGAGATGTTTATGTAACATTTATGGAAGGAGTCTCCAGTGTCAGCGCTTTGTAACAGTCAGAGGTAAAGCTGTAACATGGTAAGGCTGTACGATGTGTCGCTCTTAAATGAATAAAAAACTGTCAATGCTGGTAAATTGCTGTGGGATAAGAGGAATAAAGCACTTGGGGAAGAGCTGTTATGGGAAAATAATCAACTACAGGGTGATAACAGTAACTACATCACACCACCACGTAGCTGATTATGTCCCGAAGTGTGTTATTCCTTATATGTTGTTCTGTTAAGTGCAAAGTTTTCTGTACCTCTGTTTTATCTAAAGTTTATTTTTAAAATGTTAATTAAATGTCATGTTGGACTCATCGTTGTGAAGTCAGGGTGCATATACTTTTTCACGCAACAGTATAACAATTCAGGGAGTGGTGTGCGGAATGAGTCATGGGTTATGGGATTTATTTATAGCACCCCGCTCCCCATCTCCTCACCCAAACTGAAAAGCTGAACAGTCAGGGCCGAGTACTCAGCGTGCCGATCGTTTCATTGGTGGATGCATGTTAGCACATTACGACATCAATGTTTAAAAAGTAAAAATACGACTTATATGTATATATATTATATATGTATGTGTGTGTAATGTTTTGAGAAAACTGTAGTAACGTTTCGAGTTTCGAGAATAAAATCATAATACTATGATAGACTGGTGCATATCAGAGCAACAAAAATAATTAAATACTTCACAAATAAAGAAACTGGGTGAATTATTATTATTATTATTATTATTATTATTATTATTATTATTATTGCAGAACTCTGAATAGTACGACTGAGCAAGAAATTATTTAGAAGAAAGAACCACATGACCTTGGAGGACATTGTGTCTTTTATTGAAGGAGAAATCACAGGCAGTGGTCACCTTCAAGGCTACTGATACTCACAACTGCGGCTGGAACTCCAGCGTTCTCCGCGTGTTCTGGTACATGAACTCGCCTTAAGGCTTAAGTTTATCATATGAGTCTGTATGACATAACACACTGGGGATCATTCTGTGAAACTACACACCCCCTTTGCAGATGTGACCATCGATAGCCTTGAAGGTGACCACTGATGTTGATGTTGCTCTGATTTGTAGCATTCTGTCATAGTATCATGACTTTATTCTTGGAATATTCTGACTTTTTTCTTGCAAATTCAGCTATTACGACTTTTTTTCTCAAAATATTACAGATCTGTTCTCAAAATCTTGTTTTGTTTTGTTGTTGTTGTTTTTTTTTTTTTTAAACATTGGCAACGGCCCTAAAACACAGTAGTAGCACGTAACCCGAATGTCCCAGGATTCTTCTAACGATAAAAGCAATGCTGTTTATTTCTAACATTAGAAGGAGAAAGGCTTTAATGAACCAGTCATGGAAATGTGCATTCGTACAGCTGGAGTTCCACTGAAGAAGGTATTCGAAGCGTATAAAAGTAATGCATTTGCGTTTCGGAAAATTAAAACACGATATGGGAAATTTTAGAGTGATGAACTACTAAAAGTGTTCAACTGGAGGTGACTTAAAACCACTGTCAGTTTTTTAATTGATTAAACCCAAAATGACTATAATATGAATAACACTACGTATTTTCGGTGTAGACTAAGATTAAAACTAAATTCAAATTAGCTATCAAAATGATAAATGATAGTGTATAGAATAATCGATTTGTCTTTAAAAATCTGATCTTAAAGCCAGAATTAATCGTTTTATGCTGAACATTAGGAAACACTCACGCCTTCACATGTCAGCACTGTGTTTGGGGAAAAAAAAAGAGAACCAAGACGTGACTTTAGAGGGCCTGAGAACCCCGCTTGTCTTTCCTCTCTCTCCACACGAGCGCGAGACCTTGTCTTGTGCTCCAGTATAAAGGGGGACATTGATGTCGGGTGCAGCGCTGGTCAGGTGCCGTGCTGATGATGAAAGAGGAAAATCCTACAGATGTTGGAACGCATGGCGATAACAATAGCAGTGTGTGTAAACTCTCCAGCCTAACAAACGCCTCTGTGCCATTTTCGACCCCTCCAACGCCACTCTGTGCCACCTCTCACCACCGTCCAACTCCGATCACGGGATGCAAACAAAGAGACGACCTCTCCCGTGTCCTCTGTCCCAGTGTGCACAATGTCACATGGGTAAAGCAGGGCATCCTGGTAACAACCGTACAGTTGAAACCTTACAGGAACGGGAGGTCGACCAATCACGGGCCGGGATGCAGTCAGCGACATGGAGAGATTAGCCAATTAAAATTGACAGGAGTCGTAAGGCAGAAGTGATAACGAAGATTCTTTCCCTCTTCAACAGTCATGTTCGATGAAACACTGTGAGTTTCGAGATGCTAATCACACAGCAACTCATTTAAAGTGTCTCTAATTAATTAAAGTTCTCAATGTAATATACTGCCAAAGTGCACTCTGTAAACAATTCCAGTAGTAATTCTATAATCCTAATTAATTAATCCTAATGCATAAAATGCACAAATATATTGAGCCAACTCTTGCTGTTCGACATTCACGAACAAAACCATTAAACAAAACCAGTTACAGAGGCCACGCCTCTTTCTGTGGGACTGACAGACCCAGAGGCCACAGCTCTTTCACTGAGACTTACAGTTACACAGGCCATTGCTCTTTCAGTGAGACTTACACAGGCCACGCCTACTTCTCTGGGACTGACAGACCCAGAGGCCATGCCTCTATCACTGAGACTTACAGTTACATAGGCCACGCCTCTTTCAGTGAGACACAGGCCACGCCTACTTCTCTGGGACTGACAGACTCAGAGGCCATGCCTCTATCACTGAGACTTACAGTTACATAGGCTACGCCTCTTTCAGTGAGACACAGGCCACGCCTACTTCTCTGGGACTGACAGACCCAGAGGCCACACCTCTGTCACTGAGACTTGAGGTTACATAGGCCACGCCTGCTTTACTGAGGAACACTTCACTAAGGAAGGAACACTTCATGTTTAAGCGTGAGGGGAATGTGTGTTTTGCTGGCAGGAGACTTTATGCAGATCGTTTGTCCTCTGTGCAGGCTAATTATTACCTAAGACCAGATCACTCCTCGGACAATGTGTATAGTGTAGCAGGCGGAGGGATTCGGAACAAGTAGTGCACGCTATCGTTACAACATGGAAGTGCATCACAGCACCGTGAAACGCATAAAGTTTAAACACAGTTACACACCAAATGAAAACTTGCGTATTTTATCTCACTGTTGAACCCGCTGCTTCTCTGCTGATATGAAACTGGCTTGTCCTGGCCTTCTGGGTTTGTATCAGCATTTCATATTTCATATGATTAATAATAAATACATTTGTTTCACGTAATATGCGAGATTCTGACTTGTTGTTACACATAATGAGATTAAAACATTTTTTAGTGAAATCTAGCTACAGTGAAACCTGTATTTCCTGTTCTGCTTGTTGTACAAGTAAAAAAAAAAAAAAAAAAAAAAAAAAAAAACCTTTAACATTAAAAATCCCAGAACACACACATCTACACCTGTGTCTTTGGCCTAATTCTGGTGTGGAGTGTGCAGAATTCTGTCAAATACAGACCTGTACGTCCAATGTGACCTCCACACACACACACACACACACACACACACACACACACATGCACACACACACACACCAGCTTACTTTTGCTCACGAGACTGCAGCATGCAGTGCTGTGAGATTTTCCGCCACCAGGCTAAAACACACAAACACACACACACACACACACACACACACACACACACACACACACACACACACATGCTAAGCTAGTGACTTAACTTGTGACACACTCATGGGTCTTTCCAACGTCACGGCCTTGATTCCAAAACAGACTTTGCTAACAAATAAGGCTGTTACAGTGTCCCGGTTCCGTGTTCAGTCACGGTTTATGATCGGACGCTATCTCACCATTGATACTTTTTTTTTTTTTTTCCAAAATACTGATTAAAATGCATTTCCATCTGTTACCATCTACCCATTCATTTTTTCCCTCTTACTCCAGTGGTTTCCAGAGGTGCAATTCATCACCACAGTGCCATAAAGTGCCACAAACTCAATTAAAACCCAGAAGATCATGTGTAGTTCTCATGTAAACAATAAAGCTCTGGATATCACCGACTGGAGGAATCCATACGCCTACTAGAAAATATTCGTAGTGTGTGAACGGAAAGACAATAAAAAGAATTTATCCTCGGGTGGGCATGACTTCCATCCGAGCATTACTCACTGCCCACTTCACGACCCTGAGTAACCCGACTGACGCAATACACACTACTGTGTACGCACACTCACGTGTTTTGCTAACGATTAGAGGAGTCAAAAAAAGAGCGGGAACGATTTTATCGAGCTTGTAAAAATGTCAGCAGATGTTAAAATGAGTTTTAATACATGAATTAATAAAATAAATATACAATAAAATAAATAAATAAATGAACGTACAATTAAAAAAAACAACAACATTCCAAATGCATTCAGAAGTAGATCTTCATCTACTCATCCCCACCTCCAATACACCTAATATTAGCTACTTGGCTACCAGTTTTGACTACACAATATAATATTCAGCCTTATATAGATCCTGTTTTTTTTTTTTTTTTTTTAAATACCTCCTCTCAGTAAATACAGCATGTCACTATGGCGGTAAGCGACACTGATCAACAGAAAGTTCAATTCGAACATTATGAACGTGTAAAACAGCTCACGATGAATGAAATGTGGAGAGTCATGGCGTAAGGCTAGTGGCCTTTCAGTTCTGTCATGATAACCGATAAATGTTAATCCGCCATGACGTCTCTGTGCGTGATTATTAAAAAAAAAAACCCAACTCTAATTGGGCTTGTTCGTCCTTTTTCTAAAGAAAAACACATTCAAGGTAATGTAAATTGGAGAGCATTATCTACTGCTTGATTCTCAATTCTGATTGGTCAGAAGGTGTTGATTAAGTGTCCATAACAGCAGCTCTGTGTTTTCAGAGCTTGCATGTAGTTAATACATTTTTAAATGACTTTTAAATTCAAGAATTCAGTTATGAACTTAAAGGTGCAATAGGCAATTTTTTTTATTTTTTTTATTCCTCACTAGTATACATAAATAATGTGGAAAATTATGTAGAAATGATTTTAAAAAATTGTTTAAGCCATATTCTCAGCACAAATGTATTACATTGCTGAAAAAAACCCCTCAGTTTGGAAACCTGCCTTCGGGTCTGGAATGTCTGTTCGCATTTGGACTGGCAGCTTGTCAGTCATTTTTATAGACACGCCCCCAAAGCCTCTTCACATCCTCTTAATTCATTACGAGTAGAATTTTGCAAGCTTATAGAGATGTAGCAGCTTTCAAGCACTAGAAAGTGATGTCATGATAGCATGGTAACTGTACTTGAACCACCATGAGTTTTGGGGGCGGGGCTTTGTGCACATAGCTGGGAATGGGGCGGGTTCAATGAGTTAACGGTCATTCAAATCTTATTACACTCTGCCCATTTAACTGATTATTTTTATTTATTTATTTTATTGTTTATTTAACAGGGAAAATGAACAGTCCATGACTGCCCCAGAATTAGCTACAAAGCTAAATTTCATCTGTATTCCCTGGGACTACTAGGGACTTATTTTCACACATTTTACCTAACGCACATTCAAATGAGAGAAAGATCATCATCAGCAATTCAGACCAATCAGCATCATCAGCAATTTTTTATTATTTTTTTAAAGAGATGGCTGTAATTATGAGTGAGTTCAGTGGTTATACTTTTTAATCCCTAGTTTTATACAGTTCTCATCAAGAAGATATTCTGATATCCCATGTCCCAGACCAACACCCTGCATTCCTGTTCATCTTAAACATCTCCAAACTGCAGAAAACCAGGACGACCCAAATCCCATATTTCTGCTAAAATAACAAACCGAGCACAGTGTTTTCTCTCCTACACTAAACAGCACCACCATAATTTACCTTTCAATCATTCTAAACCCATGCAAGGAACAATTGATTAAACGCAAATATAATACGCACGCATGGAATCTTTTACCTAATAAATCCCGCATGTACTTTCACGTCCTGTCGTGAAATTAAATTCAGCAAAATGAAACGAGGAGCTCAGACCTTCTTAAAGGCAATAAACTTGAGTAAGAGGGGACAAATCCAGCAGCAGCATCCATTATTAAGTATTTATTTTCATATTTATTATTGTGAGTGGCAAACACCCTCCGTGTACGCTTTAATACAATTCATGAATCATTTTAGATGATGATCATATCGCATGATCATTCAGGAATAACAAAAAAGTGTCACTGTGGAGTAAAAAGGTCACTGAGACAACTGATTTAGCTGCCAGGTAAAGGCACATCAGCTAAAACTGTGACTCACACAACATTAATTCATCATTTAGTTTAATCAGGCCATGTGTTTGTGTCTCACCTGCAGCCCAGATGAGGAAAAACAGTCACAGGTCATAGGAACTGTTCTCAATGGAGCATAAGACAAATGATGCCTTTCGTTTCCTTTTCTGAAGGAAAATATTTATAAAAATGTATGAAACAGATCCCCATTCAGTCCCATTTTAAACTGAGTCGTTTCTGTCATAGATCTGGGTTTTACATGCCGGATATATTTCCTAATTACTACAAATTACACAGCCACAACTTTTATTTTTTTAAACTTAGTTCAGGTATGAAATGATTTCACAACACTCACCCTTCGTTTCGTTAGCAGTGCAGGCTAACGATAAAGCACGAGCTGAATTTTACTCCTAAGTGTCACGCGCAACCTTTAGTTAATTGGTGGACTTCAAAAATCGGCGGGAGATTAAGTAACCAATTAAGCAGCAGGAATGCGGCGCGCCGGGTAAACGCTATGTTGAGTATGTTAGTTAGGTCTGATCGATTGAATGACATTTTAGTGATCTTTTATACCAAAATCACATCACAGGTCAAAACAATTATGTAGCTTACATTCTTCCTAAATAGATGCGTTTTATCTCGGATTGTTTTAGTCTTAAATGAAGAATATCCTTATAGTCTTTGAACCGCGTCTGGTAGGCAATAACAGGAGTCCATACACTATAACAGGAGTCCATACACTGTAACAGGAGTCCATACACTGTAACAGGAGTCCATGCACTATAACAGGAGTCCATACACTGTAACAGGAGTCCAAGCACTATAACAGGAGTCCATGCACTATAATAGGAGTCCATACACTGTAACAGGAGTCTACACAATATAACAGGAGTCCATACACTGTAACAGGAGTCCATACACTATAACAGGAGTCCATGCACTATAATAGGAGTCCATGCACTATAATAGGAGTCCATACACTATAACAGGAGTCCATGCACTATAATAGGAGTCCATACACTGTAACAGGAGTCCATACACTGTAACAGGAGTCCATACAATATAACAGGAGTCCATACACTATAACAGGAGTCCATACACTATAACAGGAGTCCATACACTGTAACAGGAGTCCATACAATATAACAGGAGTCCATACACTGTAACAGGAGTCCATACACTATAACAGGAGTCCATACACTATAACAGGAGTCCATACACTATAACAGGAGTCCATACACTGTAACAGGAGTCCATACAATATAACAGGAGTCCATACACTGTAACAGGAGTCCATACAATATAACAGGAGTCCATACACTATAACAGGAGTCCATACACTGTAACAGGAGTCCATACACTATAACAGGAGTCCATACACTGTAACAGGAGTCCATACACTATAACAGGAGTCCATACACTATAACAGGAGTCCATACACTGTAACAGGAGTCCATACACTATAACAGGAGTCCATACACTGTAACAGGAGTCCATACACTATAACAGGAGTCCATACACTATAACAGGAGTCCATGCACTATAACAGGAGTCGATATAGCCAGTGTCGGTATAACAAAACACTATAACAGGAGTCAGTACCCTATAACAGGAGTCAATACCCTATAACAGGAGTCAATACCCTATAACAGGAGTTGATACACTACAATGAGAGTTGGTAGCCTTCCCTATAATGGGTGTCAGTATAACTGGTGTTGATACACTATAACGGGTAGCAGTACACTGTAACGGGTGTCAGTACCCTGTAACAGGGGTCAGTGCCCTGTAACGGGGGTCAGTACCCTGTAACGGGTATCAGTACCCTGTAATGGGCATCAGTACCCTGTAACGGGGGTCAGTGCCCTGTAACGGGGGACAGTGCCCTGTAACGGGTGTCAGTACGCTGTAACGGGGGTCACTACCCTGTAACGGGCATCACTACCCTGTAACGGGGGTCAGTCCAGCATAATTTGGAACTCTGTAACGGGGGTCTGATGCTGGATATACGTGGAGTCGGTATATAAGGAGAGTCATGATTCGGTATAGAAATCAGTATAACAGGGATTCGGAATAACGGAAGCCAGTATAACGGGGATTCAGTATAACGGAGGTCGGTAATCTTGCTGAACAGAATCGAGGTCTCACTCGCCCAGAAGCCTCGGTGGGGAAAGTAAACGACATGTTACTGAGCTATCAATGACACCATACCGGAATAAAGTGTTCAGCTCACTCTTACCGAGTCCAGCGATCCGTTACAACGAAGAGCTGAGAAAGATCCTCACGCGCTGCTCTCTCCTCCGCTGCCCGCGTGCTTTTTCTAAACGCAGAGCTGGTGATGAAACGCTCCGGCCTGGTCTAATCCTCTCCGGTCAGACTGTCCGATCAGAAAGTGGCGGAGGGTTTTAAAGTGGGCTGTAACGAGACCCCGTTGTTCTTCTCCGCCCACTCCGTCCGTTCACCCGATACTCCGTGATGCGCGTGCATCTCACGGGAACGCACGCGCCGAAGGAGGGGGGGGGGGACAAAAATCAAATTCCGGTCTAATGAACAGTTACATTATATTAATAGACATTTAGTCTGTTATTTTACAAAACTCTTGTCATGTGGTTGCCAGACTGGTGCGTTAATCACTGTGATATTTTTAAATATGAAAATCATAACATTGGGCTTGTAGATTGTTCTGTTGATTACTTTCACTTCCATATCGTGAGTTAATTAGCCTGGAGTTTGAGGTGCTGATAGTGAATTGGAAGGGATGTAAACAGTAATGTTTCATGCTGTTTTTCATTTAATTACAATTGTATAACCGTTGCCAGATTGCGCATATGTACGTCTTGTTAAAATATAGTAAAAAATAAAAATAAAAAAAAGCCCAGTGGAGAGAAATCCCCCATCTGACGCTGTATATAATTAGAGTTATGATTTTATATGAATGTTTAAACATTGTATTGTGACTTCAGTTTTTTCCAAACCCTGAGAAAGAGAGAGAGAGAGAGAGAGAGAGAGAGAGAGAGAGAGAGAGAGAATAAAAACAGCTGCCAGAATGAACAGATTGAACTCACTGGCAGCGTATAAATCTGGCAACACTGGTTTCTGGGTCGTTTGACGCTATTCGTGACGAAAGCAAGGCGTGACGTCATACCACCTCAGGGTGTCATTTCTCTTGTGTGTGTGTGTGCTCGCGCGCTCAGCTCACCTGCTCTCACCGTGCACGCGCATGGATGCATGGACACCTATACAGTGTTCAGTTACAGCAGTTCTGCACTCACACGGTTCTGGGTGTAACTCTCGCAGGCTTCGTTTGTTCCACAACTAAACACTGTAGCTGTTGAGTCAACACGTTTGCTGTGCGTTTAATGCACACATTGTGGTACATCAGCAACGCTGAGACATAAGATCATCATGTTCACGCCTCTACTGTATTTGTGGCTGTCCTGTCAGTTTGACGTCATCCTGTTGGTGGTTTTTCGATGATTTGGTCAAACTGACACTAGATCATCACATTATACATTCTAAGACCACCGATCTTAACTCATGACCAAAGAATTCTTATCCAATGGGGGATTTTGGTCTTCGACATCTAACTCAGTCAGGAAATTGTACAGCGTAAAGCCAGGTTTAGTTATTTGCAACCAAGTAAACAAGCATTCCAGCACCAATAATGTTTAATATTTTATCTGCCTTCTTATATATTCTTCTATCTATTATTGCACCTCTTAGTCTCAGCATTTTGATCAAAGTTCAAGACAATGTTATTGAATTTATTTATTTCGTTCCATCACGACAGAACTCAGTGGCACAGCGTTGATGGAAACTCATTGCACATGTATAATGTCACATGTATTTCCTACAGTCTCGGAGCTATATTTCCGAAACAAGAATTGAGCTTCCCCTTTGGGAAATAAAGGTTTAAAGAGATCAAATTAAGGAATGAACAAAGGAAAACCTTACATTTTACTGAAAAAGGTTCATTTAAGGCAGCTAGCTAAAGGTACGCTAACAACTACATTTCAAGTGTAGCTTAGCTTCAGTAAAGCTTATCAAAGGAAGCTAGCAAATAAAAAGCTGCTACCCAATCTGATGGATTCAGAATATATATTATGTCCATCAAGAAAATAAAATATAGCATTAATCTGCCATCTATTGATGGTTTCGATTTTAAAATGTAGCAACACGACCACCCCAGCACAGGAAAATGTCACTAGTTAGACAGGCTAGCTAACAGGTTGGCTAGCAACACTCCTGCACCAGTGTGTTCATAGGCAGCTATGCTAAACATAGGAGATAAAAATCAAAATTTGTACATTGTCAGCACTGACAGGTTTACATTTCTGTGGAGGTCGATTTTGTATGAAGTTCACATCAACTTTTTTTTGTTACACTGAATATGCTGCACTCCACAGACATTCTTACCCAGAGTTGTATTTTTCTAAAGGAAAATAAAAAGGATCTAGTTCCGTTACCAGTACGACTGACGTAAGCACTGTACCGCTAACAGGATTGGTTTAGACAGGAGATATTTCCAGTGGTGAACACCAGCAGTAGACACTTCTAACTAGAAGACCATAAGGGAATGTACTTGATAGCAAAACTAAAGAGACAAACTTTTGCCGGAACTGTTCCTTTATTATTACACCTGCGCCAGCACACCTGGTCGTCTCACGCTAGGATTCGTATTTTGCTTTTATCATTACTGTAACACAAAATATATGATGAGTGATCCTCCTGCCAGCGAGAGCACCACGACACACGACACCCACGGAACCTACCCCACTTCAAAGCGTGTTTGAGATATCGCATGCGGTTGTACGCACGAGGAGTCTGCGTTTTTTTAAACGAGAAGGCCTCCGTCTCCCGCCCGAGGGCCCACGGGTGTCACTCTGCAGCTGCGTCCCACCCAGCAGGCCACATCACCAATCAGGCACTGGGGGAAAGTTTAAACTCAGGGCTCTTCTAGGATCTGGACAGATGCTGCAGAGGCATGTGGGGAAGGACGAGCTTGTTCCGGTGCTCTTTTTAACGTGCCCTCTTCACCTTTCTCTCTTCACTTCCCCTTCTTTGAATCGTTAGATGACAGAGGGATCATCGTCAGAAGTCATTGTGATCTGGTTTTCATTCAAAACAGCGAAAAATGATGGCGGAGGTGTTAGCTGTAGTTTTTTAAAATGCTGCTAGCTAAGCAAACTAGACTTTTTCAGCACTTAAAAAGCAAGTAAGTATTTATTTCAAAAGCATAGATTCGAGTAAGGGATGGTATGAAAACGTTTCTACCTAGCATCACGCTAGCTGAAACATCCCTACCAACATTTGGGCTTTTAATGGAGTGTAACGGAGGACATGTGTAGTTCAAACGAACTGAATCACTAAAACGTTCTCAGTGCCGCTCAGCTCATGGCTCATGACAACTTAACACCGCGTGAGGATCGATTCCAATGTTTCTCCTTCCATAACAGCTTTTTTACCCCCAGAGCCACTAACGATTAGTGGCAGACAGAGGACGTCTCCTCACAGACGATTAGCTCCATTTAACATGTTCTGCTGCTTCCTGTAGTAACATCTAACAATCAAACTCAATTATGGTAACCTTCTGGAAGCCTGATCGGATTTCTGTGGAGGCTTTATTGCGCTGACGCTGAGCCGATAATAGCCCTGTATGACACAAAGTTGTTGTTTTTTTCCCACAAAAAAAAAAAAAATGACATAATTATTTGATTATTATCACACACTCATCTGAAAAGACAATGTCTCAATATTTGTACATAAAACAGCTGCATAAATATAGAAGAACAATTCGGTCATGTGACGTCATCACAATGCGCATTCAGCCAAATCCCTCTTCGATTCACGTGCGTCGAACGTGAGTACAGCTAAAAGGTCTCATTTACCAACAAACATCACAGTGAAAGAGCGCGCAAAACTATTTCGTGCGATTGCGATTTCGCCAATTCGAGTAGTTTTTCGCAAAAAAAGGCAAAAAATAAAAAAATTTTAAAAAACCCTCTGCGAAATCCTGTACGGACTGGTTAAATAAACATCTCGTCATCACCATATCAACGATTACACACGTTCAATCCGTTTTCGTGCGGTGTCCCCCGAACAACTCCCTGTGAATGAGCTGTTACTATGGAAACGGTTTAGAAACGTATTTCAAACCTGTGATATGCATCTGGACCTCTGTCAGAGCTGCTGCTGTAGAAAATCAGACCAATCAGAATGCAGAACTCGAAAGCGCTGTGGTGTGAGTGGTGTTAGTACAGTGGGGAAATGAGTAGAGGTAGCAGGAGAACGTGCGATTGTGGGAAATATTACATAATCGCACGTGAGGAAGATCTTTGATGGGTTTATCAGCGTGGGACATCTGTCACAGCACATGGCTCCTGTTTGTTGTTCTTCACCACACATTCGGCACCAGAAAGCGCTTTCACAGAAAGAGTTCAGAGAGCGACCCTCGGTTCAGAGACCCCTCCGGAACTGCCAGGACAACAAACACACACACACACACACACACACATTTCTTTCTCAATCTCTCACACTCAAACATGAAGATATACACATACTAAAAAAAAAAACACTATCTGTTTTGTTTTCTCCATCTCTCTCATACACACACTTCTTGGCCCATTTCCGAACTCTCACCCGGGGCGCTCCACAGTGTTTCCTGAGCATTGTTCCACCCTACGAGAGGAATTCCACAAGCGGCCCAGGTGCTCCACCGTCCGGGATTACCCCCGCTGAGGAGGCTCCGGAGACAGAGACAGTGTGTGTGTGTGTGTGTGTGTGTGTGAATGGATTGGTTACGCAAATGAAAACTTGCATAACTTTCAAATTCAAAGGAAGTCTCAAGGCCTCCGTAAACAAACAAAAAAAAAATTGTGGACGAGAACATTCAGAATTCTTTAAGATGTTCTGTAGAAAGGTTTGAAAGAGAAAGAGAGAAAGAGAGAGAGAGAGAGAGAGAGAGAGAGAGAGAAAAGCTGGCAGACGCTGTAGCGAGAAGCTGTAGAGAGGCTTGCGAATGTGGACACAGCCCCGAATAGATGTGAGGAGAGTTGAGCGAGTTCAAAGCTGCGGTGAAGAACAGGATTCTTGAGGAACCGGTGAGAACGGTGCTAAAACACCACCGACGGAGGAGATAAAGCTTACGGGCTTCAGTGGCTATGAAGCTGTCCTGGGATTTAAACATAACTTTCTAATCACAGAACACAGAACGTTAACCACTGACAGGAGTGCCAACATGTACGGTTTACCCTACCTTCACACTAGCAAGCAGCGTTATCTTTAAAAGCACTCTCTCTCTTTCTCTCTCTCTCTCTCTCTCTCTCTCTCTCTCTCTCTCTCTCTCTCTCTTTATATACTACGTAAGCTTTATCTCCCATTGTAACTAATAAACTCTGAACAGGCCGTGCAAACAGTAGTGGTTGCTACACGTCCACAAGAGACAAACTACAAAAGACACGACTCACTTTTAGCTTGCTAATGTCAATTTATGCTTAGCCGCAGGGATTACAAATTTTGACCCCCTTTGCTACGGTGATGCAGGAGACGAATTTCTCAGTCCATTGACAAATAAAATTCCCTGACAGAAAGGGGAAAGGACACGTGAGGCATGTGCTTCTGGCAGCCGTTAGTTTTTGCTTCAAGGCATATTGTCTTTTTATCTAAGGGACCTCTGACTACCGAATTCACAAACCTCGCACACGTGAGCCGATTAAAATCGGAAATCACATGCCGTCGGGACTTCCTGTGATCGACCTGAGGAAAGAAAGGTGTGTTAGCAGACAAGTTTAAACACCTCAGAACTGACATACTGTTGGATTTCATTAGCATAGCCTCACCTGATTACATAAAATGATATGTAAACGTGTTACTGGCTAAAATAATAACATTTTAATAGTGTATCTTTAGTGCAGCATCTTTAACACAGCAGTCTGTGTTCGGTGGAGAGTTATTCTGAGTGTGGTCAGCTTGTGGTGGAGAAAAAGCACACACGCACACACACAGGCACACACACAAACACACACACACACAAACACAAACAAACACACACACACACACACACACACACACACACACTATGGGAATGTTTAGTTTGGTATCAGTAAGAGCTCTGTAGGTAACAAGCATGTGGTTTCCCAGAGCAATCATCAGTTCTCTGGAAAGCTTGTGGTATTTTTAGGTTTTTAGGTTTAATACCCAAAATAGCAGCTCTGAAAAGACAGATGAAGGCTGCTGAGCTTCGCACATCATCATCAGTCTGGCACATCACACGTGAAGCTGAAAATTATATTCAGTGCATGCTCCAACAAGAGCTTCAGAGAACCAGGGGCGCTGTTTTAAAGACCTCCATCTCCCTTTTCAGCTAACGCGCATCACATCAGCGTCCTGTTACAGCAAAATGATCCATTATATTTATGGAGATTTTTATTTATTTATTCGTATTTATTTATTCTTTTTATTTCGGAAGAGATTGTAATATAAAGCCGGGAAATTTGTGGATCAGTGGATTTAGTTCCAGTGAGGCGAAAAAAAAGTCAGCCTGTGAGTCTGAACAAGTCGAATGTAGCGTACAGGTCAGAGACGTGACGCAGGCCGAGAACAAACAACCAAAGGTTTATTTAGAGAAAAACCGAGAAACCACTGAAACCATCCGTGTCCCAAAAGGCTCTGAACACCTCGCTAAATCATGAACAAATTCATTTGAGTGTTTCTGCAAAGTTCATAAGGTTCAGATGAGTCTACTTGTGGTACGACCAGTGAAATGGTATGACCCGAGTGAACCTGTGTATTTCACAGCTGATATTATGTATTATATCAGATCACAGCGATGTTGAATTCTAGATTCTGATTGGTCAGAAGGTGTTGATTAGTACTCTTTAACAGCAGCTTGTTCTAATAAGTTTTGGTTTCTATAGTAACAGCTCATTCACAGGGACTTGTACGACCACATAAATTGATTTTTTTTTAAAAAACAAAACCATACGTGTGTAATCGTTGATGGTGACTTTTTTGTAACACGTATGGAAGGAGTCTCCAGCGTCAGCGCTTTGTAACAGTCGGAGGTAAAGCTGTAGAGGAGTTCACAGCATGAATTAGGAAATAAAAATAGAGATATAATCTGTGTGAAGGAAAATCAGCAATAACTACAATAGGCTCAGAAGAGCAGAGAGATAAAGTGTAGTGTTGCTCCCAAATCTGAAGTAACACACAGAGACAGCGATGACACACACACACACACACACACACACACACACACACACACACACACACACACACACACACACACACACACACACACACACACAGAGAGAGAGAGAGAGAGAGAGGAACGTTACACTGCCCAGTGCCCAATCTAAACCCAAAGAGTTTTATATCTGAATCCTGGCCAGAAGAGTAAACACTTAAAAAGCTTTCAACTCTTAATAATTTGTCTGAGGGGAACCTTACATTTTTTATCTAGGACCCTACAACAAAGTCTATTTTTTTCTTAGCGCTTAAAACCTATCAGATGTTTAATATTTAGCTCGTTGGTACAATGTTGGGTTCTTAAAGGGTTCACTGGATAATTAAGGGTTCATGGGCCCCTGAAAGAGTTCTACTTGGTTCCCTTACCGACAAAACCCTTTCTGTAGGGTCCTTCAGGGTGACGTGACAATTGAATTCGGGATGGTTCATTTGATTTGGACACTTTTCGAAAATTAAGGGAACCCTCGAAGAACCCTTAAAGAGTGCTCCAAGCACCAAGACAGCAAAATGTTAAAGGCATGACAGGTTCTAGGTATTAAGAAGAAAACTATTACCATTCCTTTTGACATTTTGAGTACTGCACACCGACCTGTTTAATACATACACTCTTAGAAAAGGTTCTTCGAGGCGTCTTTATGGGTTCCGTGGATAGTAAAGCATCTTTGGCTTCCAGAAAAGTTCTACTTGGAGACCTGAAAGGAAAACGCTTTGTTGTAGGGCTATACAAAGAACGCTTAAGCTTTTTAAGCATGTACTCATATTAGATTGCTCCACTTCTACTTATTAAAGACATGAATGATTCATGCAGGGCTCTGTGCTTGATGTTTGAGTCATCAGCGGTATGATAACGCCGCACTGCCAGTGTCACATTTTAGAGAAAGCCCTAAGGTAGCACGGATGACTAATGCAGCCACCCAAACTATAAGAGGTTGACGAGCATGACATAAAAACCTGTGACGGTTCTCTCTGCGGAGATTTCACGCAGCTCATTCTGACGCAATCTCACGCAAATACATTCTGTATTTATTATATAAAAGTGATATTATATTCGGAAGTGCATCCTGAAGCCAGAGTTCTTCCCCTCTGTTAGTCATTGTGCAAAACGTTTGCCAGTAAGCAGCACCAGTGTTGCATCATTCGCCTGTTTATCCTCGATCCCTTCCCCTTGCAGCTTACATAACCAATACTGCAAGCAGAAAAAGCACAGCTTTAATCTCAGGTTTGGAGATTACAGCTGCGGAAACCAAAAAGAGGACAGGACACCTCGTCGTTTAAACACGTTACGTGCAAGCGTGAGGTTCTTAACAGCGTGGGGACATAAGGATGGAATAGTTTAAAAACACCCTGTCACAATAAAAAAAAAATGTTGTTAATTGCAAACTGGACCCAAGTTCATCCATCTGGAGTAAATGATTTCTTCTGGTCAAGGCAGTGGATCCGGAACAAGTCTAGAAACATACTCGCACACATATTCACCCCTGGGGTGATTTAGCATAGTTGATCCAACTTCCAGCATGCTGGGAGGTTGGAGGAAACCTGAGATCCCGGAGGAAACCCACACAGACACGGGGAGAACATGCGAAACTCAACACTGTGGGAACCCTGGAGCTGTGATGCGGCATCACCTACATTTCGAGTAACTGTGTCAGAATGCTGCAGGTTTGCAAAGACGGGAATCAGATGCATCTTTGGAATTGTTTGGGAATTGTCTGGGAAACGGACAGCATTTTTTCTGTGCTTGTATCATCTGTGCACGACACATTCCCTTTAAGCAGCACGATTTAGCTCCATTCAGCTTTGTGAGCAATGAGATGGAGTGAATAAACCGAAAACAGAGTTGGTGTTACATGTAAAACATACTTGTCTTGCATCTTGGAGGAACTGGAGGGATGTGATCTGATTTCCGCCCCCATGTTTACGTGGTTCATCCCAAGCGTTAAATCCATGACAGTAAACACTGTACGAAATATTATTAGTGTGATATCTGAAAATGAATGAAAGCACAACACAACATAGACCAGTAATCTGTAAGATGGAAGACCGTATGATGTCAAACAAACAGCATGTATGTTTTGTATACACAAAGCTACAATGAAAACTATTATTTTCTATAATTACTTTCAAATCTTAAAAGCACATGTTCCCATGGGAAAGTGCTGTGGACATCCAACACCCAACCCAGCGGTAAAGCTGGCCTTGTGTTTACGAATAGAGAGGGCAGTCGAGAGAGCAGAGCCACTATAGATTCTTTTCTAGTGCAACATGTGCTGACCTCTAGTGGACAAAACTGTCTTTCTCTCTCTCTCTCTCTCTCTCTCTCTCTCTCTCTCTCTCTCTCTCTCTCTCTCTCTCTCTCTCTCACAGGTGACAAATTAAAGGGGGGAAAAACAAAGTGTGTTATTATGACTGTTACAAAGCTGACACTAGAGACTCCTTCCATAAACATTAAATAAACACGCCAGCGCTGCTCTTACCGAAAACTAATCAACACCTTCTGACCAATCACAAACCAGAACCCAACAGTGCTGACCCAGATATGGTGGATTATCTCCAGGTTCATAAGTGTTTGTGTTCTCCTCGCACTCCATCTTGAAGCTCTTACAACTATGTGTTTAGCTGCATTAAGCCTATAGACGGTGGAGTTTCAGTCTCCTCCCTGCAGTCATTCGTGACGTCTTCGGGGGGTTTCAGGTCTTGTTTTCTCTTGAGATGTCATGCAACTGATGACACGAACCCAGCGACAAACACAACCGCAGTTATATTAATAGACAGCAGGACGTGGACAGTCTTCTCCTCTGAAACACAGGCATGCCACAACAGTAAATATTTTATACACAGCATGAATTGATTCTTCAAAAGCACCACATACCAAGGGTTGCCCTCATTTTCCCGTCAAAGCTGATGTGTTTGATTTCACAAAGGCTCTTAACACAAAGGCTCTTAACACTGAGGTAGCTGGTCATCTGGAACGTGTCGTCTTTGTGAGGGACGACCCCCAGGGTTGAGGTGCCGTAGTAAAAAGGTTTGCCTTGGTGAGTCCACTGCACTCGTAATGACGCTGGGGTAGAAACTAGACGTGCACCGGAGACACATCAGGAACCCAGCGCCCTCATCTCCGGTCACGCGCACAGATACTGTCGCTGTGACTGCATGGAAATATGGAGGACAATGCTTCAAGACACGCTTCAACTGCAACATTCTGAAAAAAAAAATGCATCATATAATATTTGTGATTTCTAAAAAAAAATGTTAAAGGTCTCTCTGTATAACTGTTAAGTGCAACTGTTAAGAAAAACTGCATATTTTTTAATGCAGGTCACAACCACACAAACTAAAAAGTAAGCATTTAAGTATCTCACTAGCATTGTGTACTTAATGCTCGATTCTGATTGGTCAATTTTCTATAACCTCTACACCACAACCCTTTCTGTACTGGTCTATAAAAAATACAAAACGTTTTGTTCTCACAGGACTGTGGAGCTGTTGAGGTGATGGTGGTGGATATTTATACCTCGTGTGCTCAGGACATGAAGTAAAAAGCCTGAGCTGAAATGAATGGTGTATCTTCATGAGAAGCCGTGGTTTTCCTGTGAGCTGGTGTGAGAAAGCTCTCTGTCTCGTCTGTGGTCTCACACTGTATGAGAAATGGTACAGTCTGACCTCCTAATTTTCTCTTTCTGAAGGTTTGTATTGATATATGAAACATATTCATACATATTTATACATATATTAAATGTAGCTTTACTTCAGCTATGTATGGAGATGCTGTGGAGTTTTCATGTGGGCAGGTTTGGGTTTTTCTTCTGATCTAAAATGATCTTTTTGCAGATATTAAGACAAGAATCTCGGTGCTTTAGCTTCATCCAGTGAGTGTGAAATGGCGCTGCTCACCCTTCTCCTCTTCCTCCATCTGATTCAGGACGTTCACCTGCAATGTGAGTCGTGTTTTTATTATTTTGAAATAGATATTATTAAGTTATTTCTTATACAGACACATTGGTTAGTGTCTGCGTGATTTTAACTTTAAGAGTGAGAGAGAGCTTAAGGTGATGGTCGCTCGACCTTTTAACAATAAAATGGTGCTTCCTAAAAATGATGTTTATAGGAAGCAGGTAAACATGAGCCATTACATATTCTTATATAAAGGCAAAACCAAAATTTAATGCACTGCAGGTGCAATTTACAAATCACATTTCATCAGCACTGAGATGAAGAGAACACGGACCTGGAGTTTTCTTCTTCTTTTTTTTATTGCTCACTTTTAGCAGAATAAAAGTCATCCATTCTTACCCAGACAGTAAAATAATGAAGATTTTCTTTATTCTGCTGTTGTGTCAGACATGTGCAAAGTGACTTAGCAATTTTATGATTATATACATTTTTTTTTTTTTAAATCACACTTTTAAAAATTCCATAAATTCAGGATTCAGCTTTCACAAAATTTCTCAAGCTTTTACTCCCCTTCAGGTATCTTTATTACAAAGCTTTGGTCTGATATTGCAAAATAGTCCATCAGTAAAAACACTGCACTCTGAAACACAGGATAAATATATAATTAGGAATAATTGAGTACGCTTTAAAAGAAAATGTCTACATTTCCCCCCAGTTTTATTTCATGTACAACACTAAAGAGAGACTTCTGTTCAATTAATTTTAGTAATTTGGCAGCTAAGAAATATTATTAATGTGATGTGGTGTTTTTGTGATGCAGCTTTGGGTATGACATTTACTCTTTATGTTCAGTGTGTGTATTAAGTGGACTGTGTGATTTGTGTGTGTGGTTGTAGATGTTCCTCAGCCCCGGCTGCTCGTGTCTCCTGAAGTTATCACAGAGAGCGGATCAGTGCAGCTTCACTGTGATGGTCCACACAATGTTAAAGTGTCTCAGTGTTATTTCTACCCAGAGAGAGACGACACAAATATAAAACTCTCTCCATCATGTCAGCTCTCAGTCACTGGTTCTGAACTGATCAGGTGGACAGGACGCAGGTCTCCTGGAACACTTCATATTATTTGTTACTACGCTGTGGATAACTCTGTTCATACTCCTTCTCCTCACTCTCTCCCAGCTCCAGTCACAGTGCTGAGTAAGCTCTACATTATATTTATGTCTGTCACTGTCTGCTTTAATCATAACGTTTCTAATTCACACTTGAATTTATTACCACAACATGAATATCTGTAAAATTTGTTACCTCCTTTCTATACATCCATTATAGTGTCATATATTTATTTATATTCTTTATTTATTTATTTATCTCTGCAGATCAGAAACCAGAGCTAAGCGTCAATCAGTTTGATGAATTCAGATTTGTATGTGAAATACCAGGGTCAGAGTCAGTAACTGCTGATTTTAGCTGTAATCTCTACACTGGAGAAAATCCTCAGCTTTTCCTAAACCAAAGATCTCAAAAGAGAAAATCTGGGAAGGTGGTTTGTATTTTTAAAGCACAGAGAAATGATGTGTTTAATCGTCTGCAGTCAGTAAAGCGGCGTGAAGTGAGCTGTGATTATTCACTGATCTCTGACCCGACTGCTCGCTCTCTAATGAGTGATAAATACAGTCTGATACGTAAGTTATAACAAAACAAAATACATACATTTTGTTTTTAAATACTTTTCTACCTGTGAAATGTGTTTGAATTTATTTGCATCTATTTTTCATCAGGTTTCTTTCCTACAACAACACAGCCGTCCATCACTGCTGAGAAATCCACTGCATGTGAGTTTATTTTATTTTATTTACTGCTGTTTAGTTCTGTTACACTTATATAACACTATAACTGATGTTCAATCTGCATTATGTTACACACGCAAGATGTGTTTATTTTATATTATATATTCCCTTTTTTTTTGCAATATATATTATGTGTGTAGTTTATTTAGTGACTAAAGAGGAATAAATTTTTGGTTAATTCATTTCTTTAATTATCACAGTTTAATCCCCAAAACTCACACGTCTAGAGGTTAAAATAGACACATTACAGTTTAATGTGTTACTTTAGATTTAAAACAAACATGAATGTGTGATGCTGTTCTGGATGACATTTAGGAAAACGAGTACGTCACAGTGCTGTGTAAGATGTACATTACATGCACTTGTGTGTAATATAATGTCTGTTAATGTCTGCTTTAATTGTAAAATTTCTAATTTACATTTATATTAAATCAATTGTATTTTCATTACTTTATTTTTTTTAAAAACCATTTTAACCCCTTTGCATTTCAGATTTCTCTCCTGAACCGACACATCCGTCCATCACTGCAGGTCGGTCATTCAAGTTTAATGTGCATTATGTGAGAATTGTGTGTTGTTCATTTTACTTTGGTCATTTGATTTGGTGTAAGTAATGCAAGAACCTTTGAGGTGTCTTTTTTTTGTTAACCGACCTCATAAAAGTACATCATTCTGATATATCATTAATGATAATGATAATCATTAATACCTAAGAACCTGCACTGTATTTATTCTCATCATTTGTAAACTTAACATTTTCTTGATTGCTAACTGTTCTGAAATGTTCACACTTGCTCACTTGCTCACGTTCACACTTTAGTAGATAGAAAACGGACTCGTATTTGAGGATTCAGGGTACGTAACTATAAATGGAAAAAAGTACTAGCTGTCCTACGTTAATGAATAAAAATTGTAATTGCTGGCACGTTGCTCTGGAATAAGAGGAATAAAACACTTGGGGTCGTGCTCTTATAGGAGCGTCAGAGGGGTAACAGTAAAGGCACTTCATCACACCACCTCATGTCTCAGTATTTTACTATAAGAGCTCCGTCCAACAGTCAGGACCTGCTAATGATCTAATATTTTGTAAAATATTAATAGAAACTGTTTTCATTTTCACGTGTGATTTTATTCAGGATCACTGCTTACCGTACTGTCAGTCACCGGTGTGTGTGTTGTACCGATGAGTGTGTGTCTCTGCATGTGTATCGGTAAGTCTTTAACTTCATCTTTAAATTGATTGTGTTGATAATTATGACATGACTGGAAGTGTTTTTGTTTTTTAGGGAAGCAGAAGACTGAGAGGTTAGAAATTTATTGTGTTCAGCTGAACAGTGTGTTATTAAATCCTGGTTTTATCACATCTAAGCATCTAATAGCCGTGTATATCTGTGTGCATTATTTTTCAACAGATGTAAACCGAACACGACCCACTGTGATCAGGGTACGTTTATCTCTTTCTTACCTAGCTGGAAAAGTCCAAAAGCCATAAAAAAAAAACAAACAAGTTAACTAAGCACACACCCACTGAGTTTAAGTAGATTTAAAACTATTGTTTCTTTTTTCTTTTTTCAGGAGTCATGATGTCCACGCTCAATATGAATGATGTAAGTAGCATTTCTGTCTTATGAATAATAAATTGGAACTCACTATCAGTTACAGTTAATGTATTGTTAAGAACTGAAAGAAAGTTTAACAGACTTTTCTCTGATGTTTAGTCCGGCTCAGAAGCTGCTGGAACTTATTCTGTGATCACCTCAGTACCCTTACCGTCCCTGCCTTTAGGTAAATTATACAGTACAGACTCACACACATAACTTAATAGTGCTTTACAATAAAAACGTAACACATGCACTAAGAGGTAAAGAGTAAAAAGAATTTGGGTTAAAACTACCCAGAACATCCTGTGACTTACCCTGTGGTCACGATTAGTTAAGTCAAGTTAGTGTCTTAATTAGTTAAGTGTTTTTCAGCAATGAGAAAGAAAAAAAAAGATTTGTGTTTTTTCTCCCTCTTCAAGTTAAAAAACAAAAACAAACTAGTCCAGTAAAGATTGTAATCTAGCCAATAAAAACACGTTTTATAATCTGAATGTCATGCCACTATGAGACACCGTGATCTTTACACACAATGTGAATTTCCAGACACTGAAAACTGTGGAGAAATAAAAGTGCATTCTAAGGAAACAGCGGTGAGTAGCGTTTTGCTATAAGCTAGTTGATAAACTGTTACACTGCTTTGTGGTCAAGGTTTCGGTATTGCAGCCTTTGACTGCTTTCTTGGCTTCATTTCTACTGCCAGGCCTTGAGCAGTGCTGTACATGACAAGTCAATAAAAAGAAGACACTGTTAATAGCTGACATCTTGTTATTTTGTTTTAACAGGTCGATGTGTATCACACATATTGCTCCATCCCTGACACACGAGTGACCGACAAAGACGCAGTGTACAGCCTGCTGCAGATACACTGAGGTATATTACACCTTAACAAATGTAAACAGTTACGTACAGTATTATTCTTATGTCTTTTATGCCTTAACATGTGCTTTAACTGAATAGCTTGCTTTTGGATTTGAAATGAATTGACTTCTGCTGGCCTGTAATTGCGATGAGTCCAGACTGAATAAAGAGCTGACGGTTTTACGTGAAGTGCTTCACGACTAACTTTCACCAGCTGGAAGAGAAAAGCCAAAAGTAGAGTCAGAAATAAACATGAGCACTATGCTAGCACCGGCATGCTACAGACAACTGGAATTGTTGCAGACTGTTGAATTATTCGCATCTATCAAAAAGCTCCACCCACTTCATACAACCGCATCATGTCAACATGTGTCATTACGACAAACATATACGTCAGTTTCCGTTAAAACACACTTACTGAAGTGGAAACAGAATAATGTGCTAAAACATACTAACTACTCATCATAATAAGATAAATAAAACTGTAATTGTATTGCTACTGGTGCAAAGGAAACACTTTTACACTCCTACAGCAGTTTCTGAATCTTTCTTCTTTTTTTCCATCCACAGCCTTTCTTCAAATCTAGCCTAGTTTGGGGTGGAATTGGCGACCTTAACTCTTCGAGTGAGTCTCATTGCGAGTCTGAGTTCCTTTAATGTTTGCAGCGAGACGTTGGAGATCTTCTACCAGTCTGATGTTGCGAGTGCTGTCTTCTTTGCAGCATCACACTGCATTAGAGGCTGCATTAGAGCCGGAGAAGCAGTGAAGCTCAACAAACTGATAAAGAAGGCATCACCCTGTACACCAGTTCAGCACTGTGTTATTGGGCCTTTTCCTGAAATAAACTTGTCAGATGTCTGTTGATTGTGTTCTGTTTACTGCACTGCTGATATCTCACTATATAATTGCACGAGAGAGAGAGAGAGAGAGAGAGAGAGAGAGAGAGAGAGAGAGAGAGAGATGGTTAATATAACCAGCACAGATCATGAAGGAGGTCTAAAATCTGGTGATTTTGACTCTGTAAATGGGACATTTTGAGAATGAATTGGCTGAAATCTTTTCTGCTCAGCAGTGATCGTCTCTGCTTTCATACACCCAAAGAAATTTTCAAACAAATGGCTGGTACTGTTTTTGTGTTACAGTGTGATTTCCGTGTTTAAAAACAACAACAACAACCTGTAAAACTGTCGTCCTTTCATCAACATGTTTTACTAGACTGGAAGCTTCTGCACAACCATGATTTCATTCCTCATGATTACCCCAGTCTGGGAATATCTTTATTTATAATTTATGTAAACACGGCTGAAGTACAAAACACTTTCTCTGTGATAAGCCTCCTCTTTGTCTGGATCGAGACCGAGATAATATTAACACAAATAATATTCTCAACACATCAGAAGCACAAACCCCCCTAATGACGCCTCTGCTATCTAAACAAACACGTACCGCCTAGGACTTGACAAAAATAAACCACACAACTTTGCTGCAGTACCGAGATTTATCCACTAGAGGGCAGGAGAGGCTTCACTGAGCGCCCAGGTGTCTGTCTAATACATAATATGTGCTAAAGTTTGCACACCCGTAGGGGTAAAAACCCACTAAAGACAAAAACGTTGAATTTTTAGCAACAAGGCATTTAGTGTATGTTTCACAGATGTTCCTTAAATATCACAGATAACAAAAAATGGTCAAAAAGTGATTGTTATATGACATTGATGATGAAAAGTTCCAGGAGATATTAGTTCAAAACTTTGCGTCTTTCTCAGTGCAATATAAACAGTCTCTGATAACCGTTTGCCTTTATTTATTTAATCTATTAAAGCTTTTGGATGCTCTTTCACTGTAGAGTATTTTATTTTATTTCTCATTGTCCTGTCAGAAATATATTCTGTAACTTCTTTAAGAAACTGCATTTTCCTATTTATACCACAGTGCTGCTGAGTTCTTGTGATTGGATCAGAAGGTGTTGATTAGTTTTCTATAACAGCAGCTCTGACAGTAGTGCAGCTGCAAATCACAGGTTTATATTAATGCACTCTTTCTAATACGTTATTGTTTCTATAGTAACAGCTCACTGACAGGGATGTTTTTGTTTTTTTTAATGTTGATATGAAGAAGTTTTCTGTAAGGATGTGTTTATATATGATTTATGGAAGGAGTCTCCAGTGTCAGAGCTTTGTAGCAGTAAAGCTGTAGCTATGAATCTACATATAAATGTATAAAAAAAAGTCTTGTTTTTTAATGTTATATTTTGTAAGAGGAATTAAACACAGTAAGTCAGTTAGTAACAGTTAGTCAGCTTTATCTCACCAACCTGTCATTGATTATTTTCCTAAAACAGCACGATAGAGTGTTTTATTCCTTACTTATGATTAACGTATTGATGTCACTACAGTTTTGCATCTTTGTGAGCTGCACATTGTATAAGTTATAACTGACATATGTCTGGCATATCCATCTCAGTCTGTGCACTAATAGACGGTATTCATGAAATAAAACAGTGGCTAAACACTAATTTTCTTAAACTCAATGCTCAAAAAACTGAAATAATGATTTTTGGCTCACAAGCTCGCAGACAAAATGTTGAAATAAGCCTGGATATCAATGGCTTCCTCACAAAACCCTCTGAAAAAATTTAAAATCTTGGTCTTACACTTGACCCATCATTGACTTTTGAAGCGTAAATCAAATCTGTCAGCAAATCTGCCTTTTTTCACCTCAGACAAATCGCCAGACTGCGTCCTATTCTAGGCATGAAGGACGCTGAGTCACTGGTCCATGCATTCATAACATCACGGCTTGATTACTGCAATTGTCTGTTTTTTGGCCTCCCATCTAAGTTGATTACCAAATTACAATACATTCAAAACTCTGCAGCAAGCCTTATTACTCATAAAAATCTCTTCGAACATATTACTCCCACTTTAGCGGGTCTGCACTGGTTGCCTGTCTCCTGTCACATTAAATTCAAACTTCTGCTCCTCACCTTCGAAGCCTTAAATCGTCTAGCACCCCAATATATTTGTGACTTACTGCACATTTACACACCAACACGCTCCCTTCGCTCATCAAACCTAGGTCTTCTCTGTGTCCCTAAGTTCCATCTCTCCACTGCTGGCGGCCGATCCTTCAGCGTAGCTGCCCCTAAGTTATGGAGCTCACTCCCCCAAAATCTCCGGAACATATCCTCCATTTCCTTGTTTAAATCACAGTTAAAATTCTTTCTCTTCTCCCAACACTATCTCTCTACTTTCTGGAATCTTTTTGTCTGTATGTTCAATTATTGTGTGTTTCTGATTGTTCTGAAGGAAGTGTCCTTGAGCTATGAAAAGGCACTATATAAATAAAACTTATTATTATTATTATTATTAGTATTAAATTATGATTTTTTTATTAATTGATGCATTTGTGATTTTGTAGATTTGTTCATCATTAAAGTAATAAACATCTTTCTGAAAAATGTGCAACATCTTGCTGAGTGTCACCCGAGCTTTCTGTACTGGTCTATAATAAATACAAAACGTTTTGTTCTCACAGGACTGTGGAGCTGTTGAGGTGATGGTGGTGGATATTTATACCTCGTGTGCTCAGGACATGAAGTAAAAAGCCTGAGCTGAAATGAATGGTGTATCTTCATGAGAAGCCGTGGTTTTCCTGTGAGCTGGTGTGAGAAAGCTCTCTGTCTCGTCTGTGGTCTCACACTGTATGAGAAATGGTACAGTCTGACCTCCTAATTTTCTCTTTCTGAAGGTTTGTATTGATATATGAAACATATTCATACATATTTATACATATATTAAATGTAGCTTTACTTCAGCTATGTATGGAGATGCTGTGGAGTTTTCAGGTGGACAGGTTTGGGTTTTTCTTCTGATCTAAAATGATCGTTTTGCAGATATTAAGACAAGAATCTCGGTGCTTTAGCTTCATCCAGTGAGTGTGAAATGGCGCTGCTCACCCTTCTCCTCTTCCTCCATCTGATTCAGGACGTTCACCTGCAATGTGAGTCGTGTTTTTATTATTTTGAAATAGATATTATTAAGTTATTTCTTATACAGACACATTGGTTAGTGTCTGCGTGATTTTAACTTTAAGAGTGAGAGAGAGCTTAAGGTGATGGTCGCTCGACCTTTTAACAATAAAATGGTGCTTCCTAAAAATGATGTTTATGAGCCATTACATATTCTTATATAAAGGCAAAACCAAAATTTAATGCACTGCAGGTTTTCTCTACTGAAAATAAGCTAAATGGAGTTTTCTTATTTTTTTATTGCTCACTTTTAGCAGAATAAAAGTCATCCATTTTGATCCAGACAGTAAAATAATGAAGATATTCTTTATTCTGCTGTTGTGTCAGATTTGTGCAAAGTGACTCAATAACTTTACAATTATATAATATTTTTAAAAACCACACTTTTCACACAAATTTTTTAAAGAATTTTTTTAAAAAATTATTATTATTATTATTATTATTATTATTATTATTATTATTATTATTAAAGTTCAGGATTTCAGCTTCTAACACAAACTTTCTCAAGCTTTAACTCCCCTACAGGTATCTTTATTACAAAGCTTTGGTCTGATTACACACATGAACCAGCTCATATTGCAAAATACAGCTAAGAAATTAATGTGATGTAATTATTAATGTGATGTGGTGTTTTTGTGATGCAGCTTTGGGTATAACATTTACTCTTTATGTTCAGTGTGTGTATTAAGTGGACTGTGTGATTTGTGTGTGTGGTTGTAGATGTTCCTCAGCCCCGGCTGCTCGTGTCTCCTGAAGTTATCACAGAGAGCGGATCAGTGCAGCTTCACTGTGATGGTCCACACAATGTTAAAGTGTCTCAGTGTTATTTCTACCCAGAGAGAGACGACACAAGTATAAAACTCTCTCCATCATGTCAGCTCTCAGTCACTGGTTCTGAACTGATCAGGTGGACAGGACGCAGGTCTCCTGGAACACTTCATATTATTTGTTTCTACGCTGTGGATAACTCTGTTCGTACTCCTTCTCCTCGCTCTCTCCCAGCTCCAGTCACAGTGCGGTGTAAGCTCTACATTATATTTATGTCTGTCACTGTCTGCTTTAATCATAACGTTTCTAATTCACACTTGAATTTATTACCACAACATGAATGTCTGTAATATTTGTTACCTCCTTTCTATACATACATTATAGTGTCATATATTTATTTATATTCTTTATTTATTCCTCTGCAGATCAGAAACCAGAGCTAAGCATCAGTCATGATGATCAGTTTGATGAATTCAGATTTGTATGTGCAATACCAGGGTCAGAGTCAGTAACTGCTGATTTTAGCTGTAATCTCTACACTGGAGAAAATCCTCAGCTTTTCCTAAACCAAAGATCTCAAAAGAGTAAATCTGGGAAGGTGGTTTGTATTTTTAAAGCACAGAGAAATGATGTGTTTAATCGTCTGCAGTCAGTAAAGCGGCGTGAAGTGAGCTGTGATTATTCACTGATCTCTGACCCGACTGCTCGCTCTCTAATGAGTGATAAACACAGTCTGATACGTGAGTTACATTTAATCACATGACAGACTTTTTTTTTTTTTAAATTACCTTACTATCTTTTATGTTTAAACTTATTTACATCTATTTTTCATCAGGTTTCTTTCCTACAACAACACAGCCATCCATCACTACTGAGAAATCCACTGCATGTGAGTTTATTCTTTTATTTACTGGTGTTTAGTTCTGTTTCACTTTTTTATGACTGAAGTTTAATCTGCATTATGTTACTCCTGTAAGATGTGTTTATTTTACTTTACATATTCCTTTTTTAAACAATATATGTGTGTAGTTTATTTAGTGAATAAAGATGAATAAAATTTTGGTTAGATTATTTCTTTAAGTACCACAGTTTCAATCCAAAAACTCACACGTCTAGAGGTTAAAATAGACACATTACAGTTTAATGTGTTACTTTAGATTTAAAACAAATATGAATTTGCGATGCTGTTCTGGATGACATTTAGGAAAAAAGATATGAATTTTATGTATTACTCTAAAATCCTACCTGTGCATTTACACATATGGAAAGAATTCAAACAGGAATTAGTTTGACATTTCATTCAGACGTCAGTGACATTGTCCTGGATGGTTTTTGATGTGTGTGTGGTTGTAGATGTTCCTCAGCCCCGGCTGCTCGTGTCTCCTGAAGTTATCACAGAGAGCGGATCAGTGCAGCTTCACTGTGATGGTCCACACAATGTTAAAGTGTCTCAGTGTTATTTCTACCCAGAGAGAGACGACACAAATATAAAACTCTCTCCATCATGTCAGCTCTCAGTCACTGGTTCTGAACTGATCAGGTGGACAGGACGCAGGTCTCCTGGAACACTTCATATTATTTGTTACTACGCTGTGGATAACTCTGTTCATACTCCTTCTCCTCGCTCTCTCCCAGCTCCAGTCACAGTGCTGAGTAAGCTCTACATTATATTTATGTCTGTCACTGTCTGCTTTAATCATAACGTTTCTAATTCACACTTGAATTTATTACCACAACATGAATATCTGTAACAGTTGTTACCTCCTTTCTATACGTCCATTATAGTGTCATATATTTATTTATATTCTTTATTTATATCTCTGCAGATCAGAAACCAGAGCTAAGCGTCAGTCATGATGATCAGTTTGATGAATTCAGATTTTTATGTGAAATACCAGGGTCAGAGTCAGTAACTGCTGATTTTAGCTGTAATCTCTACACTGGAGAAAATCCTCAGCCTTATGTAAAGACATTCATTCAAAAGAGTAAATCTGGGAAGGCAGTTTGTAGATTTACAGCACAGAGAAATGATGTGTTTAATCGTCTGCAGTCAGTAAAGAGGCGTGAAGTGAGCTGTGATTATTCACTGATCTCTGACCCGACTGCTCGCTCTCTAATGAGTGATAAATACAGTCTGATACGTGAGTCACATTTAATCACATTTTGTATGTTTTCTTTACTTTATACATTTGAATAATTTTGAATCCATTAATTAATTAATTAATTTTCATTTCATCTTTTGTCAGATTTCTTTACTACACCAACAACTCAGACATCCACTAAAGAGAAACCCAGCGCAGGTTAGTGACTCAGTTTTAATGCACATTACATTAGAATTTTGTGACAGCAGGTCAGTTTATTCCTTCATCTTCCAACATTTAGTGATTTTAAGTAATAAATCTGCTTTATTATGTGTTGTGTAATTTTTTTTAGCTTCTCCATTTTTTTCAACTCATCTGATCACCACAATACACACAACGACTAGTAAGTTTAATGTGTAGTAGTTCTTACTATGGGAATTAAAAATTCCAACTAGAAACCCTTTAAAACACCAACAATCACCTTTAAAACAGTTCCTGCTGACAGATATGAGTGTAACACTTAACGCATTCAAGTTGTTATTTACTGTACTGTATATTGCTGGAGTGAACTTTGTGCAGTTTTATTTTAAATATGGTCAAGGTCAGTTTTAAATTAAACCTTCTATAAATTACATTTAATGTGCATATTAATATTCTAATTTCTACAGATGTACAACAAATAATTATTTGGTTGTTTCTTTACATGTATTTGCTTTTCCTTTTGTTAGAGCTGTCTAGTGCATCAACATCGCAAACCACAACTGATGAGAAATCTACAGGTTAGTTCATTTCTTCAGCTACCACATTACTTCAGCTAACTGTTTATAGTTTACAGTTACAACAGAATGATTTTTATTTAAAAAAATTATTTGTTCTTATATATCATTAATATCATAAGGACCTGGAGTGTATTTATTCTGATCATTTGTAAACGTAACAGTTTGACTTTAACCAATGACTTTATCTGTAATAACCATCGTGTTTACACCTCAGCAAATAAAAAAAACTGACTCATATTGAAGGATTAGGGGATTTTCCCAGCTAACAGAAAACATAAGAGAGTGTTTAATAATGTATCCAACAATTTCTAAGTTTCAACTGTAATGATACAAACATATTGTTCCTGCAATGATAAAAAAAAAAAGTCATACTATAGAGTTTGACCTTCCGATTGTTTCAAAACTCTTCACACATGTTGGGCCTCATTTATCATTTATTTTTTATTTATTTATATTTAGTACATGTTTTTTGTGGCCAATTTAGATTTACAAAAGTTTCAGCAACACAAATTTTCCTTGTACTCATGTGAGTAAGTTGATAAATCAGCTGTAAATTATCAAGCGAGTTTATGGCACAAAGGATTTACATTTAAACCACGTCCACAAAACTCCATTAAAGCTCACAGAGAGCTGAACACTAGAGAAAGAGCACATCTTAAGCACAGTGTGCTAGAACATAAATAATAACAGGAATTAACTTGGTTCACCAATTAAATGTTGTGATTTAATAAGTTCATGAGTACAGGGTAGTACAGTAACTCTGCTTCATCACACCACACTGTCGTTAATTATTTTCCTATTACAGCATGATAGAGTGTTTTATTCTTTACTTCAGGCTCTAACCATATAAACTCTCTCAGTCATGAACAATTATCCAATATTTTATAAATAATTTTACGTGTGATTTTATTCAGGATCACTGTTTGTCCTACTGCTGTCAGCCACCAGCGTCTCTGTTTTACTGGCTGGACTGATGAGCTTCTGTCTCTGCAGGTTCATCAGTAAGTCTTTACCTTAATCTTCTGCTTTCACTATTTCAAAATATACTGCGTTAAACTGATTATTAAATCATTTTTCCAGCTGATGGATAATTGTTGTATTTAATGCTTTTTTATAGCATCAAAACATATGATTTAGGGTTTTCCCCTTCAGTTTAAAAAATATTAATATGTAGCCAAAAAAGTTTGATAACCAGTTTTATAATATGAATATCATGCCACTAGGAGACACCTTTAACTTCAAACCTTGTGAATTTGCAGACACTAGTGGAGACATAACTTTTCAGTCCCAGAACTGTCAAAGGAGCTGTTCTTCATGACTAAGTTTCACCAGCTGAATGTGAAGTTTCAGGAAGTGGAGAAAGCCACGAGTAGAGTCCGAAATAATCATGAGTACTATATTAGCACTGGCATGCTACAACAAACTGGAATCATTTGCATCAATAAAATATCTTATCTTAAACTGTAGAAATAAAAATTAAAATCTCAAAACATTATCTGAAATTTAACAACTTTGAGGAAGCTCCATCCACTTCCCACAATTACCTTATGCCATACATCACTGAAAAACTTGTTTCCTGCTGTTAATATTAACTCATGTGGCATTATGACACAGATGCCAGTTTCCTTTATGAACACAGTGACCTCATACATGACTACCATTTAAAATGTCTCCTGCTGTTGTGTCTCTGTTGATTGGCTCTGTGATGTTAGGTCTCAGCAGATTTACAGGTCAACCCTAATCAGCTTTATGAAGTATTAATAATTCATTTTTAAAAACGTTGTTACACCGAAAGGTCCAGCCTCAATTTATTAAACCCACTTGTCATAATAACAGAAATAAAACGGCACTGTATGTAATTAAACGATATAATGTTGTTGTTTTTTTACTAAAAGTTCAAGCTGAATGTGTGTAAACTGTCCCCCTGCAGACGGTGATGAGGTTTACACAGAGGTGATGTACACACTCTCCTCTCAGCAGCTCTCAGAGGAAACACATCTCCTTTCAGCTTCCTCTGAATGATGGACACTGAACAGGCCGCGCTGCTTCTCTTCTGTCACACACGTCTCAGTTTAAAGTCTGAACTAAATAAACTCTTATTTGTTAAATAACACAAAGGTTCCTAACAATTACTTTGATTCTCATGAATGCTTATCATTTGATAGAGAAACTGTACATTACTTATATTTACGCTGAGCTTTATGATACGCTGTTAAAACTGCTTTCTAAAGGAAATCTGCTGAAATACTATTTAAATGTTGAAATTTATTTGTACAATAAATCATTTTTAACGGAGGTGCAGCTTAAATCATTTGAATATTGCTTCCTTGTCTTCTTATACAACCCAGCTGTGCTGATTATTTTAAAATGTTTTAATCCAATGCTGGGTCATAGCTGCATTTATTTTTTACAAAACACGTTTGATTTGAGCTCATAACCCATAATCCCCGACACCGACCAGGAAAAAAACAAAGAAAACGCTCCCTCAATTCCTAGGAATTCCTTGGGAACTCGGGATGGTCTCAACTCAGTGAGTCGTGTCTGACCCTAAATAATGCTTTAAAATGGGAGAAACCATTTTTTATAATTTTGTGCAAATATTTTTGTGCAAAATACTGATTTTATTTTTCTTTTAACTGTATATGCATCCAGTTGAGTGCATTAATAAAATGAAGCATATTAAGATTTTTTTTTAATGAGTCAAAATATGCAAATGAGTCACACGTACAGTATGAAAAATTAAAAAGTAGAACAATTAATAAGAAATGTTCCTGCATACAGGAAGTGGATGAGCGAACTCTACCGCTGCATACAGGAAGTGGATGTGCAGAGTCTACTGCTGCGTACAGGGAGTGGATGTGCAGAGTCTACTGCTGCGTACAGGAAGTGGATGAGCGGACTCTACCGCTGCGTACAGGAAGTGGATGAGCGGACTCTACCGCTGCGTACAGGAAGTGGATGAGTGGACTCTACCGCTGCGTACAGGAAGTGGATGACTCTAACGCTGCGTACAGGAAGTGGATGAGCAGACTCTATTTTCTGAGGATGCGGACTTCTTTGAATCGTATTAACATGTTTCTTACTGTTGTTTATTTGGTATTTATGTTCATCAAGCAATAAAAAAAATAATATTTTTTTAATTCTGAGGAAGCTCAGGTCCTTTAATGTTTGCAGCAAGATGTTGGAGATCTTCTCCCAGTCTGATGTTGCGAGTGCTGTCTTCTTTGCAGCATCACGCTGGGGAGGCAGTGAAGCTGAACGAACTGATGAAGAAGGCTGGCTCTGTTCTGGGATGTTCAGTTTTGATGTGGTCATAAAAAGGAGGACACTAAACAAACTAGTGTCCATCCTGGACAGTGTATCGCATCCCCTCCATGACTTATTGGTCAAACAGCGGAGCTCCTTCAGCAACAGACTCATTCAGCTCTGCTGTAGCAAGGAACGGTACAGGAGGTGTTTTACCAACAGCCATCACCCTGTACACCAGTTCATCACTGTGCCGGGACATTATTGGGCCTTTTCCTGGAATAAACTTGTCTGTTGGTGGCGTTGTGTTTACTGCACTGCTGATAACGGATTCTAACATGGACACTATTTGCTCTTTTTATGGTTGTGCTGAAGAACAGAAAAACCCACCGGTTTTGGCATACAGTGTTTTTTGGAAGGCCTGTGTGGCTTCTGCTTCGGCAAAATAATTTATTTATCGTTTCCTAAAATAACATTTATTATATATAGAGGTTTTACTTCAGTTAATTTTTGACAAAGGTGTGAGAAATTATTTTTCATCACCAGTCTATTTATTTTACTTGGAAGGATTTTTTTTACATTTTTAAACCAAATGTCCATTTGAGCACTGAATATCAAATCTTTTGTTTTCAAATGCACCATGATAATCATTTCATGGAAAGTAATAAAATTTCCTTCCCGATTTAACCCCTTAAACCCTCAGTGAATTCCTCACTCTCGCACCTACACACATTTCCTGTAGAGATTTTTTCAGCAGACTGAATCATTAGTAATAGTTACTGAAGGAAACAGCCAACTCAGCGTCAACTTCATCTTCAGCTTGTTTCATTTACTGTCAACCGGAAAACACGCGGACAAATAAGTGTGTAGCGCGGACAGCAGCCTGCCCCAGACTTCCGGTGGTGCAACGTTAATTTATGTCCCACAACCAACAAAACGTATGACGTCAAAAAGGCGATGTGCAGCCTTGGAAATGAAGGCTCTTTAAATAACAGACCGAGATAATATTAACACAAATAATATTCTCAACACATCAGGGGCTCAAGCCGCACAAACCCCCCTAATGACGCCGCTGCTATCTAAACAAACACAAAAAATCTAGGACTTGACAAAAATAAACCACACAACTTTGCTGCAGTACCGAGATTTATCCAGTAGAAGGCAGGAGAGGCTTCACTGAGCGCCCAGGTGTCTGTCTAATACATAATGCATGACCGTGAAAAAGTTTACACACCCGTAGGGGTAAAAAGACAGAAAAGACAAAAATATTAGATTTGTAGCAACAAGGCATTTAGTGTATGTTTCACAGATGTTCCTTAAATATTAGGGGAAAAAGTATTTCATCCCCTGCTGATTTTGTACGTTTGCCCACTGACAAAGAAATGATCAGTCTATGATTTTAATGGTAGGTGTATTTTAACAGTGAGAGACAGAATAACAACAAAAAATCCAGAAAAACACATTTCAAAAAAGTTATAAATTGATTTGCATTTTAATGAGGGAAATAAGTATTTGACCCCTTCGACTTAGTACTTGGTGGCAAAACCCTTGTTGACAATCACAGAGGTCAGACGTTTCTTGTAGTTGGCCACCAGGTTTGCACACATCTCAGGAGGGATTTTGTCCCACTCCTCTTTGCAGATCCTCTCCAAGTCATTAAGGTCATTTTCAATGCCCTGGCTGAGGGAAGGAGGTTCTCACCCAAGATTTGACGGTACATGGCCCCGTCCATCGTCCCTTTGATGCGGTGCAGTTGTCCTGTCCCCTTAGCAGAAAAACACCCCCAAAGCATAATGTTCCCACCTCCATGTTTGACGGTGGGGATGGTGTTATGACTTGGGGTCATAGGCAGCATTCCTCCTCCTCCAAACACGGCGAGTTGAGTTGATGCCAAAGAGATCTGACCACACCTGACCACAACACTTTCACCCAGTTCTCCTCTGAATCATTCAGGCAAACTTCAGACGGGCCTGTACATGTGCTTTCTTGAGCAGGGGGACCTTGCGGGCACTGCAGGATTTCAGTCCTTTACGGCGTAGTGTGTTACCAATTGTTTTCTTGGTGACTATGGTCCCAGCTGCCTTGAGATCATTAATAAGATCCTCCCGTGTAGTTCTGGGCTGATTCCTCACCGTTCTCATGATAATTGAAACTCCACGAGGTGAGATCTTGCATGGAGCCCCAGACCGAGGGAGACTGACAGTTTCTTCCATTTGCGAATAATCGCACCAACTGTTGTCACCTTCTCACCAAGCTGCCTGGCGATGGTCTTGTAGCCCATTCCAGCCTTGTGTAGGTCTACAATCTTGTCCCTGACATCCTTGGATAGCTCTTTGGTCTTGGCTATGGTGGAGAGTTTGGAATCTGATTGATTGATTGCTTCTGTGGACAGGTGTCTTTTTACAGGTAACAAACTGAGATTAGGAGCAGTCCCTTTAAGAGAGTCCTCCTAATCTCAGCTCATTACCTGTGTAAAAGACACCTGGGAGCCAGAAATCTTGCTGATTGATAGGGGATCAAATGCTTATTTCCCTCCTTAAAATGCAAATCAATTTATAACTTTTTTGAAATGCGTTTTTCTGGATTTTTTTGTTGTTATTCTGTCTCTCACTGTTAAAATACACCTACCATTAAAATTATAGACTGATCATTTCTTTGTCAGTGGGCAAACGTACAAAATCAGCAGGGGATCAAATACTTTTTCCCCCCACTGTATACCACAGTGCTGCTGAGTTCTGGATTGTGATTGGGTCAGAAGGTGTTGATTAGTTTTCTATAACAGCAGCTCTGACAGTAGTGCAGCTGCAAATCACAGGTTTATATTAATGCATTCTTTCTAATACGTTATTGTTTCTATAGTAACAGCTCATTGACAGGGGTGTTGTTTTTTTTAGGTTGATATGAAGTTTTCTGTAAGGATGTGTTCATATATGATTTATGGAAGGAGTCTCCAGTGTCAGAGCTTTGTAGCAGTAAAGCTGTAGCTATAAATGTATTTTAAAAAGTCTTGTTTTTTAATGTTATATTTTGTAAGAGGAATTAAACACAGTAAGTCAGTTAGTAACAGTTAGTCAGCTTTATCTCACCAACCTGTCATTGATTATTTTCCTAAAACAGCACGATAGAGTGTTTTATTCCTTACTTATGATTAACGTATTGATGTCACTAAAGTTTTGCATCTTTGTGAGCTGCACATTGCATAAATTATGATTTTTATTAATTGATGCATTTGTGATTTTGTAGATTTGTTCATCATTAAAGTAATAAACATCTTTCTGAAAAATGTGCAACATCTTGCTGAGTGTCACCCGAGCTTTCTGTACTGGTCTATAATAAATACAAAACGTTTTGTTCTCACAGGACTGTGGAGCTGTTGAGGTGATGGTGGTGGATATTTATACCTCGTGTGCTCAGGACATGAAGTAAAAAGCCTGAGCTGAAATGAATGGTGTATCTTCATGAGAAGCCGTGGTTTTCCTGTGAGCTGGTGTGAGAAAGCTCTCTGTCTCGTCTGTGGTCTCACACTGTATGAGAAATGGTACAGTCTGACCTCCTAATTTTCTCTTTCTGAAGGTTTGTATTGATATATGAAACATATTCATACATATTTATACATATATTAAATGTAGCTTTACTTCAGCTATGTATGGAGATGCTGTGGAGTTTTCAGGTGGACAGGTTTGGGTTTTTCTTCTGATCTAAAATGATCTTTTTGCAGATATTAAGACAAGAATCTCGGTGCTTTAGCTTCATCCAGTGAGTGTGAAATGGCGCTGCTCACCCTTCTCCTCTTCCTCCATCTGTTTCAGGACGTTCACCTGCAATGTGAGTCGTGTTTTTATTATTTTATTATTTTATTATTTTGAATAGATATTATTAAGTTATTTCTGATATAGACACACTGGATAGTGTTAATTAGATAATGAAGCTCACTTGATTATTTTAAAATGAACTTGCTAAGATGCTTTTAAGAAGCTTTTTAATGAAACTGAAGTAAAGATTTTACCAGCATTACATGCCCAGGAGATTTGATCAGCAGATGAGGAGAAGACATACACAGGGTTTTAAAATAAATGTTACACAAAATAAATGTTGGGACTGATTGCAAAGTATTTAATATTGAGCTATTTAATATTGTTTCACTTAGCACTTAATGTGAAGCTGTTGTAGTGATGCATCTCAGATATGTCAGATTGTGTCTTTTTCTTTCTTTTCTTTTCTTTTTTTTTTTAAATCAAAGACTTCAGCTTCTAGCACAAAAATGTCAAGGTTTAAACTTACCTGATATTACCTTTATTACAAACACTGGTCTGATTACACACATGAACCAGCTCCTTTTGCAAAATAATCCAACATTTAAAAAAGCTTTGCTATCTGAGACACAAGATAAGTGAATAATGATGTTTATAAAGAACCTGTCTACATTTCCCCCCCAGTTTTATTTCATGTACTAACACTAAAGAGAGATCTGGGTGTGAAATGGCGCTGCTCACCCTTCTCCTCTTCCTCCATCTGATTCAGGACGTTCACCTGCAATGTGAGTCGTGTTTTTATTATTTTGAAATAGATATTATTAAGTTATTTCTTATACAGACACATTGGTTAGTGTCTGTGTGATTTTAACTTTAAGAGTGAGAGAGAGCTTAAGGTGATGGTCGCTCGACCTTTTAACAATAAAATGGTGCTTCCTAAAAATGATGTTTATGAGCCATTACATATTCTTATATAAAGGCAAAACCAAAATTTAATGCACTGCAGGTTTTCTCTACTGAAAATAAGCTAAATGGAGTTTTCTTATTTTTTTATTGCTCACTTTTAGCAGAATAAAAGTCATCCATTTTGATCCAGACAGTAAAATAATGAAGATATTCTTTATTCTGCTGTTGTGTCAGATTTGTGCAAAGTGACTCAATAACTTTACAATTATATAATATTTTTAAAAACCACACTTTTCACACAAATTTTTTAAAGAATTAAAAAAAAAATATTATTATTATTATTATTATTATTATTATTATTATTATTATTATTAAAGTTCAGGATTTCAGCTTCTAACACAAACTTTCTCAAGCTTTAACTCCCCTACAGGTATCTTTATTACAAAGCTTTGGTCTGATTACACACATGAACCAGCTCATATTGCAAAATACAGCTAAGAAATTAATGTGATGTAATTATTAATGTGATGTGGTGTTTTTGTGATGCAGCTTTGGGTATGACATTTACTCTTTATGTTCAGTGTGTGTATTAAGTGGACTGTGTGATTTGTGTGTGTGGTTGTAGATGTTTCTCAGCCCCGGCTGTCCGTGTCTCCTGAAGTTATCACAGAGAGCGGATCAGTGCAGCTTCACTGTGATGGTCCACACAATGTTAAAGTGTCTCAGTGTTATTTCTACCCAGAGAGAGACGACACAAATATAAAACTCTCTCCATCATGTCAGCTCTCAGTCACTGGTTCTGAACTGATCAGGTGGACAGGACGCAGGTCTCCTGGAACACTTCATATTATTTGTTACTACGCTGTGGATAACTCTGTTCATACTCCTTCTCCTCACTCTCTCCCAGCTCCAGTCACAGTGCTGAGTAAGCTCTACATTATATTTATTACCACAACATGAACATCTGTAACAGTTGTTACCTCCTTTCTATACATACATTATAGTGTCATATATTTATTTATATTCTTTATTTATTCCTCTGCAGATCAGAAACCAGAGCTAAGCGTCAGTCATGATGATCAGTTTGATGAATTCAGATTTGTATGTGAAATACCAGGGTCAGAGTCAGTAACTGCTGATTTTAGCTGTAATCTCTACACTGGAGAAAATCCTCAGCCTTATGTAAAGACATTCATTCAAAAGAGTAAATCTGGGAAGGCAGTTTGTAGATTTACAGCACAGAGAAATGATGTGTTTAATCATCTGCAGTCAGTAAAGAGGCGTGAAGTGAGCTGTGATTATTCACTGATCTCTGACCCGACTGCTCGCTCTCTAATGAGTGATAAATACAGTCTGATACGTGAGTTACATTTAATCACATTTTGTATGTTTTCTTTACTTTATACATTTGAATAATTTTGAATCCATTAATTAATTAATTAATTTTCATTTCATCTTTTGTCAGATTTCTTTACTACACCAACAACTCAGACATCCACTAAAGAGAAACCCAGTGCAGGTTAGTGACTCAGTTTTAATGCACATTACATTAGAATTTTGTGACAGCAGGTCAGTTTATTCCTTCATCTTCCAACATTTAGTGATTTTAAGTAATAAATCTCCTTTATTATGTGTTGTGTAATTTTTTTTAGCTTCTCCATTTTTTTCAACTCATCTGATCACCACAATACACACAACGACTAGTAAGTTTAATGCGTAGTAGTTCTTAATATGGGAATTAAAAATTCCAACTAGAAACCCTTTAAAACACCAACAATCACCTTTAAAACAGTTCCTGCTGACAGATATGAGTGTAACACTTAACGCATTCAAGTTGTTATTTACTGTACTGTATATTGCTGGAGTGAACTTTGTGCAGTTTTATTTTAAATATGGTCAAGGTCAGTTTTAAATTAAACCTTCTATAAATTACATTTAATGTGCATATTAATATTCTAATTTCTACAGATGTACAACAAATAATTATTTGGTTGTTTCTTTACATGTATTTGCTTTTCCTTTTGTTAGAGCTGTCTAGTGCATCAACATCGCAAACCACAACTGATGAGAAATCTACAGGTTAGTTCATTTCTTCAGCTACCACATTACTTCAGCTAACTGTTTATAGTTTACAGTTACAACAGAATGATTTTTATTTAAAAAAATTATTTGTTCTTATATATCATTAATATCATAAGGACCTGGAGTGTATTTATTCTGATCATTTGTAAACGTAACAGTTTGACTTTAACCAATGACTTTATCTGTAATAACCATCGTGTTTACACCTCAGCAAATAAAAAAAACTGACTCATATTGAAGGATTAGGGGATTTTCCCAGCTAACAGAAAACATAAGAGAGTGTTTAATAATGTATCCAACAATTTCTAAGTTTCAACTGTAATGATACAAACATATTGTTCCTGCAATGATAAAAAAAAAAAGTCATACTATAGAGTTTGACCTTCCGATTGTTTCAAAACTCTTCACACATGTTGGGCCTCATTTATCATTTATTTTTTATTTATTTATATTTAGTACATGTTTTTTGTGGCCAATTTAGATTTACAAAAGTTTCAGCAACACAAATTTTCCTTGTACTCATGTGAGTAAGTTGATAAATCAGCTGTAAATTATCAAGCGAGTTTATGGCACAAAGGATTTACATTTAAACCACGTCCACAAAACTCCATTAAAGCTCACAGAGAGCTGAACACTAGAGAAAGAGCACATCTTAAGCACAGTGTGCTAGAACATAAATAATAACAGGAATTAACTTGGTTCACCAATTAAATGTTGTGATTTAATAAGTTCATGAATTGCTATGGTACAAGAGAAATAAAACACTCAGGGAAGTGCTTTTATAGGAAAATCATCAACTTCAGGGTAGTACAGTAACTCTGCTTCATCACACCACACTGTCGTTAATTATTTTCCTATTACAGCATGATAGAGTGTTTTATTCTTTACTTCAGGCTCTAACCATATAAACTCTCTCAGTCATGAACAATTATCCAATATTTTATAAATTTTACGTGTGATTTTATTCAGGATCACTGTTTGTCCTACTGCTGTCAGCCACCAGCGTCTCTGTTTTACTGGCTGGACTGATGAGCTTCTGTCTCTGCAGGTTCATCAGTAAGTCTTTACCTTAATCTTCTGCTTTCACTATTTCAAAATATACTGCGCGAAACTGATTATTAAATCATTTTTCCAGCTGATGGATAATTGTTGTATTTAATGCTTTTTTATAGCATCAAAACATATGATTTAGGGTTTTCCCCTTCAGTTTAAAAAATATTAATATGTAGCCAAAAAAGTTTGATAACCAGTTTTATAATGTGAATATCATGCCACTAGGAGACACCTTTAACTTCAAACCTTGTGAATTTGCAGACACTAGTGGAGACATAACTTTTCAGTCCCAGAACTGTCAAAGGAGCTGATGGTTTAACAAGTTCTTCATGACTAAGTTTCACCAGCTGAATGTGAAGTTTCAGGAAGTGGAGAAAGCCTCGAGTAGAGTCCGAAATAATCATGAGTACTATATTAGCACTGGCATGCTACAACAAACTGGAATCATTTGCATCAATAAAATATCTTATCTTAAACTGTAGAAATAAAAATTAAAATCTCAAAACATTATCTGAAATTTAACAACTTTGAGGAAGCTCCATCCACTTCCCACAATTACCTTATGCCATACATCACTGAAAAACTTGTTTCCTGCTGTTAATATTAACTCATGTGGCATTATGACACAGATGCCAGTTTCCTTTATGAACACAGTGACCTCATACATGACTACCATTTAAAATGTCTCCTGCTGTTGTGTCTCTGTTGATTGGCTCTGTGATGTTAGGTCTCAGCAGATTTACAGGTCAACCCTAATCAGCTTTATGAAGTATTAATAATTCATTTTTAAAAACGTTGTTACACCGAAAGGTCCAGCCTCAATTTATTAAACCCACTTGTCATAATAACAGAAATAAAACGGCACTGTATGTAATTAAACGATATAATGTTGTTGTTTTTTTACTAAAAGTTCAAGCTGAATGTGTGTAAACTGTCCCCCTGCAGACGGTGATGAGGTTTACACAGAGGTGATGTACACACTCTCCTCTCAGCAGCTCTCAGAGGAAACACATCTCCTTTCAGCTTCCTCTGAATGATGGACACTGAACAGGCCGCGCTGCTTCTCTTCTGTCACACACGTCTCAGTTTAAAGTCTGAACTAAATAAACTCTTATTTGTTAAATAACACAAAGGTTCCTAACAATTACTTTGATTCTCATGAATGCTTATCATTTGATAGAGAAACTGTACATTACTTATATTTACGCTGAGCTTTATGATACGCTGTTAAAACTGCTTTCTAAAGGAAATCTGCTGAAATACTATTTAAATGTTGAAATTTATTTGTACAATAAATTATTTTTAACGGAGGTGCAGCTTAATTCATTTGAATATTGCTTCCTTGTCTTCTTATACAACCCAGCTGTGCTGATTATTTTAAAATGTTTTAATCCAATGCTGGCTCATAGCTGCATTTATTTTTTACAAAACACGTTTGATTTGAGCTCATAACCCGTAATCCCCGACACCGACCAGGAAAAAAACAAAGAAAACGCTCCCTCAATTCCTAGGAATTCCTTGGGAACTCGGGATGGTCTCAACTCAGTGAGTCGTGTCTGACCCTAAATAATGCTTTAAAATGGGAGAAACCATTTTTTATAATTTTGTGCAAATATTTTTGTGCAAAATACTGATTTTATTTTTCTTTTAACTGTATATGCATCCAGTTGAGTGCATTAATAAAATGAAGCATATTAAGATTTTTTTTTAATGAGTCAAAATATCCAAATGAGTCACACGTACAGTATGAAAAATTAAAAAGTAGAACAATTAATAAGAAATGTTCCTGCATACAGGAAGTGGATGAGCGAACTCTACCGCTGCGTACAGGAAGTGGATGTGCAGAGTCTACTGTTGTGTACAGGAAGTGGATGTGCAGAGTCTACTGCTGCGTACAGGAAGTGGATGAGCGGACTCTACCGCTGCGTACAGGAAGTGGATGAGTGGACTCTACCGCTGCGTACAGGAAGTGGATGACTCTAACGCTGCGTACAGGAAGTGGACGAGCAGACTCTATTTTCTGAGGATGCGGACTTCTTTGAATCGTATTAACATGTTTCTTACTGTTGTTTATTTGGTATTTATGTTCATCAAGCAATAAAAAAAATAATAATTTTTTAATTCTGAGGAAGCTCAGGTCCTTTAATGTTTGCAGCAAGATGTTGGAGATCTTCTCCCAGTCTGATGTTGCGAGTGCTGTCTTCTTTGCAGCATCACGCTGGGGAGGCAGTGAAGCTGAACGAACTGATGAAGAAGGCTGGCTCTGTTCTGGGATGTTCAGTTTTGATGTGGTCATAAAAAGGAGGACACTAAACAAACTAGTGTCCATCCTGGACAGTGTATCGCATCCCCTCCATGACTTATTGGTCAAACAGCGGAGCTCCTTCAGCAACAGACTCATTCAGCTCTGCTGTAGCAAGGAACGGTACAGGAGGTGTTTTACCAACAGCCATCACCCTGTACACCAGTTCATCACTGTGCCGGGACATTATTGGGCCTTTTCCTGGAATAAACTTGTCTGTTGGTGGCGTTGTGTTTACTGCACTGCTGATAACGGATTCTAACATGGACACTATTTGCTCTTTTTATGGTTGTGCTGAAGAACAGAAAAACCCACCGGTTTTGGCATACAGTGTTTTTTGGAAGGCCTGTGTGGCTTCTGCTTCGGCAAAATAATTTATTTATCGTTTCCTAAAATAACATTTATTATATATAGAGGTTTTACTTCAGTTAATTTTTGACAAAGGTGTGAGAAATTATTTTTCATCACCAGTCTATTTATTTTACTTGGAAGGATTTTTTTTACATTTGTAAACCAAATGTCCATTTGAGCACTGAATATCAAATCCTTTGTTTTCAAGTGCACCATGATAATCATTTCATGGAAAGTAATAAAATTTCCTTCCCGATTTAACCCCTTAAACCCTCAGTGAATTCCTCACTCTCGCACCTACACACATTTCCTGTAGAGATTTTTTCAGCAGACTGAATCATTAGTAATAGTTACTGAAGGAAACAGCCAACTCAGCGTCAACTTCATCTTCAGCTTGTTTCATTTACTGTCAACCGGAAAACACGCGGACAAATAAGTGTGTAGCGCGGACAGCAGCCTGCCCCAGACTTCCGGTGGTGCAACGTTAATTTATGTCCCACAACCAACAAAACGTATGACGTCAAAAAGGCGATGTGCAGCCTTGGAAATGAAGGCTCTTTAAATAACAGACCGAGATAATATTAACACAAATAATATTCTCAACACATCAGGGGCTCAAGCCGCACAAACCCCCCTAATGACGCCGCTGCTATCTAAACAAACACGTACCGCCTAGGACTTGACAAAAATAAACCACACAACTTTTCTGCAGTACCGAGATTTATCCAGTAGAGGGCAGGAGAGGCTTCACTGAGCGCCCAGGTGTCTGTCTAATACATAATGCATGACCGTGAAAAAGTTTACACACCCGTAGGGGTAAAAAGAGAGAAAAGACAAAAATATTAGATTTGTAGCAACAAGGCATTTAGTGTATGTTTCACAGATGTTCCTTAAATATTAGGGGAAAAAGTATTTGATCCCCTGCTGATTTTGTACGTTTGCCCACTGACAAAGAAATGATCAGTCTATGATTTTAATGGTAGGTGTATTTTAACAGTGAGAGACAGAATAACAACAAAAAAAAATCCAGAAAAACACATTTCAAAAAAGTTATAAATTGATTTGCATTTTAATGAGGGAAATAAGTATTTGACCCCTTCGACTTAGTACTTGGTGGCAAAATCCTTGTTGGCAATCACAGAGGTCAGACGTTTCTTGTAGTTGGCCACCAGGTTTGCACACATCTCAGGAGGGATTTTGTCCCACTCCTCTTTGCAGATCCTCTCCAAGTCATTAAGGTCATTTTCAATGCCCTGGCTGAGGGAAGGAGGTTCTCACCCAAGATCTGACGGTACATGGCCCCGTCCATCGTCCCTTTGATGCGGTGCAGTTGTCCTGTCCCCTTAGCAGAAAAACACCCCCAAAGCATAATGTTCCCACCTCCATGTGTGACGGTGGGGATGGTGTTCTTGGGGTCATAGGCAGCATTCCTCCTCCTCCAAACACGGCGAGTTGAGTTGATGCCAGAGAGATCTGACCATAACTGATCACAACACTTTCACCCAGTTCTCCTCTGAATCATTCAGGCAAACTTCAGATGGGCCTGTACATGTGCTTTCTTGAGCAGGGGGACCTTGCGGGCGCTGCAGGATTTCAGTCCTTCACGGCGTAGTGTGTTACCAGTTGTTTTCTTGGTGACTATGGTCCCAGCTGCCTTGAGATCATTAACAAGATCCTCCCGTGTAGTTCTGGGCTGATTCCTCACCGTTCTCATGATCATTGAAACTCCAGGAGGTGAGATCTTGCATGGAGCCCCAGACCGAGGGAGACTGACAGTTTCTTCCATTTGTGATTAATCGCACCAACTGTTGTCACCTTCTCACCAAGCTGCTTGGTCTACATTTCCCCCCCAGTTTTATTTCATGTACTAACACTAAAGAGAGATCTAGACCCGAATAGATTGAGCTAATGACATCTTAGCAAATGGGAATTATCTTGAAAAGAGTCAAATGTATCAAATATTTTCTATTATATCATTACAATAAACCAAATATAATATTACTGAATATTATTGAACCTGTTCTAGACATTTTTACTTTTACGTTTTAAATGTTTAGATTATTTCGTTATTAAAAAAAATCTAGAAAGAAGCAAAATTATTTGCCAAAGGATGAAGAAAATGCAAAAATAAGTTTAATAATCTTAAATTTGGTTTATTGTAATCTTATAATAAGAAAAAGTGAATAAATTTGACTTTATTCAAGAAATTTCCACTTACTACGATTTTGCAGTGTGTGCATTTCTTTAGACTTGTGTTAAATTAATTTTAGCCACTTGACAGCTATTAAATATTGTAATAGTGCTGAGTAAGCTCTACATTTCATTTTATGTCTGTCACTGTCTGCTTTAATCATAACCTTTCTAATTCACACTTGAATTTATTACCACAACATGAATATCTGTAACAGTTGTTACCTCCTTTCTATACATCCATTACAGTTTTATACAGAGCCCAGACTTAAACCCCATTGAAAATCTGTGGAATGACTTGAAGACTGCAGTCCACAAACGGTCACCATCAAATTTAACTGAACTTGAGCAGTTCTGCAAAGAAGAGTGGGCAAATATTGCAAAGTCTAGATGTGCAAAGTTAGTAGAGACATATCCCAACAGACTAAAGGCTGTAATTAAAAAATTAAGGCAGATCAAACAAGCGGGTGATCCTTTTTCCAACTAAGTGATTCTGTTTTTTAATTTTTTTTTTCTTTCTGACATGTTGGTGTTATATCGTTCCCTTGGATGTTATAAGTTGCACTGAGTAAATACAGCTGGATAAAACAAAAACTGTGTCTGTCTTCATTTCAGGCTGAAAAGCAACAAAATGTGATTATTTTAAAGGGGGGTGATTCTTTTCTATACCCATTGTATATTTATTTATATCCTTTAATTATTATTATTTTTTTGCAGATCAGAAACCAAAGCTAAGCGTCAGTCATGATGATCAGTTTGATGAATTCAGATTTGAATGTGAAATACCAGGGTCAGAGTCAGTAACTGCTGAATTTAGCTGTAATCTCTACACTGGAGAAAATCCTCAGCCTTATGTAAAGACATTCATTCAAAAGAATCTAGGAAGGTGGTTTGTATTTTTAAAGCACAGAGAAATGATGTGTTTAATCAATTACTGATGCTTTTGTTTGATTTGTCTTTATCATTGTAGATGTTCCTCAGTCTGTCCGTGTCTAATGAAGTTATCACAGAGAGCGGATCAGTGCAGCTTCACTGTGATGGTCCACACAATGTTAAAGTGTCTCAGTGTTATTTCTACCCAGAGGGAGACGACACAAATATAAAACTCTCTCATGTGCATATTTCATATTTTAACCTTTAATTTCTCATCATGTACAACCTGAGGATTGTTCATTGCCCTTAATCACTGAAAATATCTTACACAAATAACACAAAAAAAAATTTATTTGAAGGCTGCAGACATAAGAATCAGAGTCATTGTGTTACACGCTGCACCACTTCCCGCCCCTTTAGCTAGAATTTATCTGAATTAATGTTTGATTTACTAGCGACATGAAATAATATTGAGTTAAATATGATTTGTAAAATGTTTTCTGGGAAAATATTTACAGCACTGACAGATTATAGGTCTACTGTATCAATGAACCTAACTTACAACATACTGTGTCATAAATATTAAACCCTTACCTAATGTAAATTCTAGTTATGCATTTAAAGTGTGTGTGTGATTCATGTCTTAGTGAAATTATGAAAAAAGATCGTGCTGTCTGTTAGAAATTCAGCAAAGATGAGTCAGGAGACTGAACTGATCTTCAGATTGTTGTTGTTTATTTGCACACATGTAGTATCTATGAATCTATAACTGTCCATTTGTTTAGCAGGGGCTAGTGGAACAGTCTAGAAACCATTAGCCATATAAGTGACAGAACAGCAGCTGAGAATAGCAGGAATACCGTAAAAAAAAGAGTGATGGGTCAGCAAGCAGCAGGTTTGATTTCTCTATATGCTGATTATGTGATCTCGTGGTGATGCACCTTCACAGTCCCTGCAGACAGGGTAAAGAGAGGAGTTTGACGAAAGGAGTTTGACGTCTGTCTTCACGAGAATTGTATAGATTGGTTATTACTTAGTACGTAGATGAGAGTGACCTGTGAGAAGAATGGGATCCATGTCCAGAAGATTACAGTCATTTTTATCCAAACTGAGTGACAAAGCTCCAATACACAACAATCAGCACTGGACGAGAATGATCAGTATCCAACACAAAAATATTATTACTTTTTCCCACATACAAATGATAAGATGCTAATAGGGTTTTAAGCCATGCTGATGCTGACCAAAATAAAGTGAGCTTATACTGAGGATGAATAAATGCAGAGTGCTGGATCGCCCCCTAGTGGATAAAATAAGTACTGATATTAAACATCTTTATGAAGGGAGACTGGAGGTGGTGCAGTGATGATGTCAACCACTGAAAGTCAATCAGACAGAATCACAATGTACAACAACATGTCAAACAAATTGTCAGAATTTAGAGAAATTACAATGTTGTGTAGAGAACTAAACAAACTCATTAAAGCTCTTTTTTTAGTGTAAACTGCTCAGAAGTGAGTCTGTGAACTTGATCACACTGGAGAGCTGAGCGTTCTGTTAAACACAAGACTACGTGGTTTTCCTGTGGCTTAAATAACCTGCTTCCTGATTTTGTTACTCTTGAGACGAGCTTCTCGATGCATTCACTTCATCCAGTGGCTGTGAAATGGCGCTGCTCGTCCTCCTGTTCTCCTTCCATCTGATTCTGGACATTAACTCTCAGTGTGAGTTGCTTTTGTGGTGCTGTGAAATGAGAGATTTGTTCTAATAGATGTTTAAAAAGTAATTCAAGAGATTTCTAGAGATACTTCTGCATTACATCAGAAACAGTTGTGTTCAGTTTGATGTTCAGTGTGTGTATTAAGTGGACTGTGTGATTTGTGTGTGTGGTTGTAGATGTTTCTCAGCCCCGGCTGCTCGTGTCTCCTGAAGTTATCACAGAGAGCGGATCAGTGCAGCTTCACTGTGATGGTCCACACAATGTTAAAGTGTCTCAGTGTTATTTCTACCCAGAGAGAGACAACACAAATCCAAAACTCTCTCCATCATGTCAGCTCTCAGTCACTGGTTCTGAACTGATCAGGTGGACAGGACGCAGGTCTCCTGGAACACTTCATATTATTTGTTACTACGCTGTGGATAACTCTGTTCATACTCCTTCTCCTCACTCTCTCCCAGCTCCAGTCACAGTGCGGTGTAAGCTCTACATTATATTTATGTCTGTCACTGTCTGCTTTAATCATAACGTTTCTAATTCACACTTGAATTTATTACCACAACATGAATGTCTGTAATATTTGTTACCTCCTTTCTATACATCCATTATAGTGTTATATATTTATTTATATTCTTTATTTATTCCTCTGCAGATCAGAAACCAGAGCTAAGCGTCAGTCATGATGATCAGTTTGATGAATTCAGATTTGTATGTGAAATACCAGGGTCAGAGTCAGTAACTGCTGATTTTAGCTGTAATCTCTACACTGGAGAAAATCCTCAGCTTTTCCTAAACCAAAGATCTCAAAAGAGTAAATCTGGGAAGGCAGTTTGTAGATTTACAGCACAGAGAAATGATGTGTTTAATCGTCTGCAGTCAGTAAAGAGGCGTGAAGTGAGCTGTGATTATTCACTGATCTCTGACCCGACTGCTCGCTCTCTAATGAGTGATAAATACAGTCTGATACGTGAGTTACATTTAATCACATTTTTTAAATTACCTTACTAACTTTTATGTTTAAACTTACTCACATCTATTTTTCATCAGGTTTCTTTCCTACAACAACACAGCCGTCCATCACTACTGAGAAATCCACTGCATGTGAGTTCATTCTTTTATTTACTGCTTTAATATATATATATATATGTATATATGTGTGTGTGTGTGTGTGTGTGTGTGTGTGTGTGTGTGTGTGTGTGTGTGTGTGTGTGTGTGTAGTTTATTTAGTGACTAAAGATAAATCAATTTTTGGTTAGATTATTTCTTTAAGTATCACAGTTTAATCCCCAAAACTCACACGTCTAGAGGTTAAAATAGACACATTACAGTTTAATGTGTTACTTTAGATTTAAAACAAATATGAATTTGCGATGCTGTTCTGGATGACATTTAGGAAAACATATATGAATTTTATTTAAAATCCTACCTGTGCATTTACACATATGGAAAGAATTACAACAGGAATTAGTTTGACATTTCATTCAGACGTCAGTGACATTGTCCTGGATGGTTTTTGATGTGTGTGTGATTGTAGATGTTCCTCAGCCCCGGCTGCTCGTGTCTCCTGAAGTTATCACAGAGAGCGGATCAGTGCAGCTTCACTGTGATGGTCCACACAATGTTAAAGTGTCTCAGTGTTATTTCTACCCAGAGAGAGACGACATAAATCCAAAACTCTCTCCATCATGTCAGCTCTCAGTCACTGGTTCTGAACTGATCAGGTGGACAGGACGCAGGTCTCCTGGAACACTTCATATTATTTGTTACTACGCTGTGGATAACTCTGTTCGTACTCCTTCTCCTCACTCTCTCCCAGCTCCAGTCACAGTGCTGAGTAAGCTCTACATTATATTTATTACCACAACATGAATATCTGTAACAGTTGTTACCTCCTTTCTATACGTCCATTATAGTGTTATATATTTATTTATATTCTTTATTTATTCCTCTGCAGATCAGAAACCAGAGCTAAGCGTCAGTCATGATGATCAGATTGATGAATTCAGATTTGTATGTGAAATACCAGGGTCAGAGTCAGTAACTGCTGATTTTAGCTGTAATCTCTACACTGGAGAAAATCCTCAGCCTTATGTAAAGACATTCATTCAAAAGAGTAAATCTGGGAAGGCAGTTTGTAGATTTACAGCACAGAGAAATGATGTGTTTAATCGTCTGCAGTCAGTAAAGAGGCGTGAAGTGAGCTGTGATTATTCACTGATCTCTGACCCGACTGCTCGCTCTCTAATGAGTGATAAATACAGTCTGATACGTGAGTTACATTTAATCACATTTTTTAAATTACCTTACTATCTTTTATGTTTAAACTTACTCACATCTATTTTTCATCAGGTTTCTTTCCTACAACAACACAGCCGTCCATCACTACTGAGAAATCCACTGCATGTGAGTTCATTCTTTTATTTACTGCTGTTTAGTTCGGTCACACGTTTTTTTTTTTTTATTATACGTAAGTTATATATAAATACATTATGTATATATTTTTTTTTACTTTATACCTTTGAATAATTTTAACCCATTTTAATTTAATCTTTTGTCAGATTTCTTTGCTACAACATCAACTCAGACATCCACTACTGAAGAGAAACCCAGTGCAGGTTAGTGACTCAGTTTTAATGCACATTACATTAGAATTTTTGTGGTCTTCATTTTACTTTGGTCATTGTTTTAGTGTAGGAATGCAAAAAAAAATCAGTGTGTGTAGTTTATGTTAAATATTTGTGTCAATCAGATTTGGGTCCGGTAACGACACCACCATCCACAGCTACAGAGGAATCTACAGCAGGTCAGTTTATTCCCTCATCTACCACTGTTTAGTCATTTTAAGTAATAAATCTCCTTTATTATGTGTTGTGTGATTTTTTTTTTAGCTTCTCCAGTTTTTTCAACTCATCTGATCACCACAATACACACAACGACTAGTAAGTTTAATGTGTAGTAGTTCTTACTATGGGAATTAAAAATTCCAACTAGAAACCCTTTAAAACACCAACAATCACACTTAAAACAGTTCCTGATGAAAGATATGAGTGTAACACTTAATGCATTCAAGTTGTTATTTACTGTACTGTATATTGCTGGAGTGAATTTTTGCGCAGTTTTATTACCAGCATTATGATAATGTCCATTAATCGATTTATATTCATATCAGTTATAACCTGAGAATTGTCTCCTGTAGCTGAAAGTGCCAGAAATTATCATCACAGCTCAACCAGTGCTCCTAACAGTGAGTCACTAATTCATATACAACAGTAATATCATACTTAGCAACTAGGATTAAAATAATACTCTTCATGTTTATTTTCTTCAATACAGTACGTTTATCTCAGATTTTGTCATTTGTTTTGTCAGATTTGTCTTTGCTAACAACAGTGTCATCCACAACTAAAGAGACTGCTTCAGGTTATTTTTTAATTAAGCCTTTTATAATTGACATTTAATGTGCATTATTTATCAATTTTGGATTGTATTATTATATTATCCATTCTAATTTATTCAGATGTACAAAAAAAAAATATTTTATAGTTTCTTTACATGTATTTGCTTTTCCTTTTGTTATATGTTGCTTTTGTTAGAGTCGTCTACTGTATCATTAACGCCAACCACAACTAAAGAGAAATCTGCTGCAGGTTAGTTCATTTCTTCAGCTACCACTGTGTATATTTTTCATATATAACGGTAATAACAGGATTAAAATAATCCTCTTTAAGTTTATTTTCTGCAATACAGTAAATTCTAAACGTTCTCATATTTTGCCATTTGCTTTGTTAGATTTGTCTTCTTCAGCCACAGTGCCAACCAAACCTGTTTCAGGTTAGTTTTAAATGAAACCTTTAAATGAATTGCCATTTAATGTGCATTATCTATACGTTTTGAATTGTGTTATTAGATTATTCATTCTAATCTCTACAAATGTACAACAACTATTTTGTTGTTTCTTTACATGTATCTGCTTTTCCTTTTGTTAGAGTTGTCTACTGGATCAACGTCGCAAACCACAACTGATGAGAAATCTCAGTGTCTCGATATAGAAATGTCATACTAGAGAGTTTGACCTTGTGATTGTCCCAAAACGCTTCACACATGTTGGGCCTCATTTATCATTTATTTTTAATTGTGTGTAAATGTTTTTGTAGCCAAATTAGATTTGCAAAAGTTTCAGTAACACTAATATTCTTTGTACTCCTATGAGTACGTTGATAAATCAGCTGTAAATTACCAAGCGAGTTTACGGCACAAAGGATTTACATTTAAGCCATGCCCACAAAACTCCATTAAAGCTCACAGAGAGCTGAACACTAAACGGTGAAAGAGCACACCCTAAGCGCAGCATGCTAGAATATAAATAATAAAATGCCGCGCTTTAATAAATAAAAATGTTGGTGAATCGCCGTGGTACAAGAGGAATAAAACACTCAGGATGTGTTTAGGGTAGTATCAGTAACTCTGCTTCATCACACCACACCGTCAATAATTATTTTCCTATAACAGCATGATAGAGCTTTATTCTTTGCTTCATGCTCTAACCATATAGTCTCTTTGACATGGACTTAAACAAATCATCCAATATTGTATAAAATAATCATTTTATTTTATTCAGGATCACTGTTTGTCCTACTGCTGTCAGCCACCAGCGTCTCTGTTTTACTGGCTGGACTGATGAGCTTCTGTCTCTGCAGGTTCATCAGTAAGTCTTTACCTTAATCTTCTGCTTTCACTATTTCAAAACGTACTGTGTGAAACTGAGTGTGTAGATAATTATGATACGACAGAAGGTGTTTCGTCTTTTTTTCTTTTTCAGGGAAGCAGACGGCTGAGAGGTTAGAAATGTATTGTGTTCTGCTTAATAGTGTACGATTACGGCCTGTTTGTTTCTGATTGAAACATCTAATAGCCGTGTATATCTGTGTGTTTCTATGGTTTTTTTCTAACAGACATAAACTGGACATGACCCATGGTGATCAGGGTACTTTTATCAATTTCTTTCCTAGCTGGAAAAGTTCAAATTACTAACAGAAACACTGAAACTAAGCACACATCCACTGAGCCTCGATAAATATAAAGTATTGTTTTTTCCCCCCAGAATTCGTGGTGTCCATGCTCAATATGAACACAGTAAGTAGCATTTCTGTCATAAAATTATAACAATCATTTATGGCTATCAGTTACAGTTAATCCTTAGGTACGAATTGAAATTCTTTTCTTTTCTCTGATGTTTAGTCCAACTCAGAAGCTGCTGGAACTTATTCTGTGATCACCTCAGTACCCTTACCGTCCCTGCCTTTAGGTAAATTATACAGTACAGACTCACATTAATAACATAACATGATGGTGCTTTGAAATAGATCGAGGAAACATGAAGTGAAAGGGTTACTGATAACAAGGTCGGGGGTTTAAGCTGCCACTGTTGTTCCGTTGAGCAAAGCCCTTAACCCTCTCTGCTCCAGGGGCTCAGTATCATTGCTGAGCCTGTGCTCTGACCTCCTAAGAAGCTAGGATATGTGAAGAGAAGAATTTCGCTTTACTGTGATGTACTGTATGTGTGACAAATGAAGGCTTTCTTTTTCTAAAAGGAAGTTACACCACATAGAGTGTGAGGTGCTCTTTACACATTGCTCAACTTTATTGAGCTGGTGTCTGTTACTCGGCTTGGCTTAAACACTCAGCGGTGTGTCATCAGCATACGAGTGGAGGTTGATACCATGTTTATGATTTATTGTACCCAGTGGCAGCATACGTAATGAAATAAGGAGTGGGCTTAGAACAGAGCCTTGTGGAACACCAAACTTTACTTTTGTATGTATAAAGATTTCACAGGTAATATTTACAAACTGATAACAGCCAATCGGGCACGATCTGAGGCAGGAAAGAGCTCTAACTAAATGAGCTCTAACTAAATGTTCTAGTCCATCCCAACGTAGTATTTTGACTATCGTAAAATTGACTTCTGACTCATATGCTAGTTCAATACATGTACAAAACTAGTTTGAAGATGTTCACTCTGATTACTCACACACTCCAGGAATGACAGATCTTCTTTAACTTGAAGTCTTTTTCTCCAGCACACAAACATCCATACGTTCCAAAAAAAATCCGAGCAATTATTTCTGGCTCTTTCAGCAACCAGCTCTGGTCTATATGATGCTATTAGAACTTTTTTCCCCTCCATACTGCCCATGACTAAATCGCAACAAAAAGAAAAAAACATTAGCTATCAATTTAGAAACAAAACATGAGGCACTACCGTTACACGTTTGTACATGAATAACTGCCATTCTTAAAATGAAACAGAATTAAACCATTAACAAGGATTTACATTACAGTTTGGCTCATACAGTAAATATGGGCTTGGTAGCTAAGCTGCTTTGTTTTCTACGATCTTGAAGTTGAATTAGCTTCTAAACTAAGCTTATAAACATCTCATTATGTGACCTGTGTATGGGCAGTGTAATCAGAGAACTCGCTGTAAACCATGCCGCCAGTGTGCACATAAACTTGCATGTTGTACAGAATATTTTGTCTAAAATTGTTTCCCAAAACATGCAGGCTATCATCGTTAAATATATTATTTAAAAAAATCTCATCACATCATGTGTTATGGATATTTACACTGAGTGAAGGTTATTTTCTTCAGCAACAGAACCTTAAAAAAAAAGACTTGTACAGATTACAATACGCAGAAATGCACAAAATATTGGGACAAATATGTGAACAAACAGGAATGTGATTTATATCATAACTAGCTATGTTTCCATCTATGTATTTTACGTGAATTATGGGATGTCGCATAAAAAAATGTGCTCAGTTGAGGGAGATAATTTTTTTATTCGATAAGAAGACGCACATAAACTACGATAGAAACTCATTTACCGAATAAATTCCTCGATGTGCATCAGAAAAAGTCATGTGACTTTGCCTCAACCAATCGTGACTGGATAATTGCCTCAGAATAATAAAAATGGCAGACAGTGAGATGCGACGGTTTCCCCTGAAGTGACGATTTTGTTCTCTTGAACACACGGGTTCACAAACGGTGCTTTATTTGCAAACGTTTTATGTGGTGTTTCAATTTTTTTTGCATAAGTTAAATTCGCAACTTGGATGGAAACATAGCTACTGTCTCACTCTCTATTATTAAACTATCTATTAATCTTCGTTCTGATTGATTGATTCTGATAATCGTTGTATTGAATAATCTTCTGTTTATATAGGATTTAATCAAAAGCTTCATGTTTTAACAGTTTCCTGCAAAAAACTTTAACGTTTCAAATCATATGAATTTTCAGATACTTTTGGAGACACAAAAGGCGATTCTGAGAAAACAGGGGTGAGTAATGGTTTTTGACTAACTGTTATGTTGCTTTGTGGTCGGGTTTGAATTAGTACTTCATTGCTTTCGTGGCAACAGTCATTATGAGACAATGTGGTCTGATAGGAATCACGACTTCACTGCAATCATTAAAAAAAAAAAGAAAAAAAGACTGCTGATGGTTGACGTGTTGCTGTTTTGTTCTGACACTTTTAGGACGAGGTGCATCACATGTATTGTACCATCGCTGACACTCAAGTGGTCGCCAAAGACAACGACACGGTGTACAGCCTGCTGCAGATGCACTGATGTATAGTAACCTTACAGAATGTAAATGATGTATTATTTGTATGTTTTTTATGCAACACATGCCTTAATTTAATACTTTGCTTTGGCACTTTAAATCAATTGACTTCAAGCCGCTGTTTGTCCATGATTGCAGTGTCACACAATAATACTCACGACCGGGTCAAGACTTAATCATTCAGATAAAACATGTATATTTTTAAACGCTAACACAGAGCTGGTAGTGGTGGTGATGGTTTTGCAAGAGAATAGTTGTTGCAGGAAGCTGAGAAAGCCCCACGCGAGCGCACAGGCACGTAGGGCCTACTCGCTCACAGAGACAAGAGCTAACGAGGTCATGCTATATTTAGTAGTAACAGAGGCCACAAAGACTATAACAGAAGGTTCAGGTGATTTGGCCATTTTAGACACTTTAACCTCTGGACTTCATTTCATACTTCCAATCATCTTTGTTATTTTTCTACATAATGTTGGCTTAATAATTGTTCCTATGTTTTTTTTTTTTTTCTGGTGCACTTGATACAGTGTATAAACGCCAACACAAAGAAAACATACAAAAAAACTTGCACAGCTTTTCAGCTCAACAGTCAACAAAACACACCCAGCTCACCGCTCTCCAAAGAAAGGAGAAAGAACATAAATACGGGTTAGATAACGAGGTTCAGGTGTTCCACATCAGCTCGTTCCTATGTCCCTCCTCCTAGTGCAAAACCTGTAGCTTAGCCACGCCCCTGACCTCGTACAGGTGACGTAGGGAAGTGTATCAAACTGAAGATTGATATTTATAGCAATGTGTGGTTTTTACAGTTTTGCAGTTGGATGAAAATGGAACAACAGCAATGCTCTAAACTTTCATTTCTCTCTCTTACCTTATTTTGTTGCATACTATATCTGGGATTTTCACACACAACAGTCTCTAGAGTTTACACAGAATGGTAGGAAAACCCAAACCCAAAATAATCCAGTGAGAGGCAGGTCTGTGGCCTTCTTCAGCTGTCCAGTTAGCAAAAATCAGTCCATACTGAGCAGGTCATTTATCCGGTCCATGTATATTTCATTTACTGTACTGTGCAAAAGTTTTAGGCAGGTGTGAAAAAATGCTGTAAAGTAAGAATGCTTTCAAAAAATAGACACGTTAATGTTTCCGTTTCAGGTAATGATTGTGTTTCAACCTACATATTGAATTAATGATCATTAGCACCTGTTTGGTATAATTGTTGAATCATACTCCTGGCTATACGCCTACAAAATCCCTGACTTTGTGCAAGTGTACGTAGAAGAATTGATGCTGTTTTGATGGCAAAGGGTGGTCACACCAAATATTGATTTGATGTAGATTTTTCTTCTGTTCACTCACTTTGCATTTTGTTAATTGATAAATATAAACTATTAACATTACATGTTGATGTTAACATTACATAATGATTTAAGTTCACTGTTTTTTAGCTGGTCCTGAGTTATGGTCCTTGTTATCTCAAAATAGGGAAATGTATTGCCATGAAACATTTCATGCTTCTGCTTTCATTTGGCCCTTCTCACGGGTACACGCACCCTGACCCATACATACACATCTCTATTAGTGGTCACATTCACACGGGAAACTGACTAACAGTCATTCTATGACACATCATCTCAGTGACATCAACGTGACACGTCTCCTATACGTCTCACTTTCATTTCTCCTTGATATTTCTGTTCCTAAAACTTTGTTTTGGATGACAGTCAGGAATGGAGGGAATATAAATGTCTACGGGCAGTAATGTAAACATTTAAATAAGATGACTGTATAGTGCTCAAAAATGTGCAGATGTAAAGGAGATGGTACCAGATGCAACAACAATAATAATAAAAAAGAAGATTTAGTCTGAAGATTTTCACACTAAACTTTGTACCCAACATGTACATTAGACGTCCGTTAGATTTGCATTAGTGCGAGTGTAACCAAGAATGATGACATTTAGCAAAGGGACATTTCCTGTATGAATTGTGACAACAGAGACCATACATCCTGTTTTTTTTTTTGTTGTTGTTTTTTTACAGTGGTGAACCCTTTAGAAATTTCTATATACCTGCATAAATAAGACCTAAAACATCATCAGATTTTCACACAAGTCCTAAAAGTGGATAAAGAGAACCCAATTAAACACATGAGACAAAAATATTATACTTGGTCGTTTATTTTTTGAGGAAAATGATCCAGTATTACATATCTGTGAGCGGCAAAAGTATGTGAACCTCTAGGATTAGCAGTGAAGGTGAAATTAGAGTCAGGTGTTTTCGATCAATGTGATGACAATCAGGTGTGAGTGAGCGCCCTGTTTTATTTAAAGAACAGGGATCTATCAGAGTCTGATCTTCACAACACGTGTCTGTGGAAGTGTATCATGGCACGGACAAAGGAGATTTCTGAGGACCTCAGAAAAAAAGAAGTTGATGCTCGTCAGGCTGGTAAAGGTTACAAAACCATCTCTAAAGAGTTTGAACTCCACCCATCCACAGTCAGACAGATTCTGTACAAATGAAAGAAACTGAAGACCATTGTTACCCTCCCCAGGAGTGGAGACCAACAAAGATCACTCCAAGAGCGAGACGTGTAATAGTCCACGATGTTACAAAAGAACCCAGGGTAACTTCTAAGCAACTAGAGGCCTCGCTCACATTGGCTAATGTTAATGTTCATGAGCTACGATCAGGAGAACATTAAACAACAATGGTGTGCATGACAGAGCTGCAAGGAGAAAGTCATTGCTCTCCAAAAAGAACATTACTGCTCCTCTGCAGTTTGCTAAAGATCACGTGGACAAGCCAGAAGGCTATTGGCTATTGGAAAAATGTTTTGTGGACAGATGAGAGCAAGATAGAGCTTTTTGGTTTAAATGAGAAGCGTTATGTTTGGAGAAAGGAAAACACTGCATTCCAGCATAAGAACCTTCTGTGAAACATGGTGGTGGTAGTATCATGGTTTGGTCCTGTTTTGCTGCATCTGGGCCAGGACGGCTTGCCATCACTGATGCAACAATGAATTCTGAAGTATACCAGCGAATTCTAAAGGAAAATGTCAGGACATCTGTTCATGAACTGAATCTGAAGAGAAAGTGGGTCATGCAGCAAGACAACCACCCTAAGCACACAAGTCGTTCTACCAAAGAATGGTTAAAGAAGAATAAAGTTAATGTTTTGGAATGGCCAAGTCAAAGTCCTGACCTTAATCCAATAAAATGTTGTGGAAGGACCTGAAGCAAGCAGTTCATGTGAGGAAACTCACCAACTTCAGAGTTGAAGCTGTTCAGTGCTGAGGAATGGGCTAAAATTCCTCCAAGCCGATATGCAGGACTGATCAACAGTTACCGTTAACGTTTAGCTGCAGTTATTGCTGCACAAGGGGGTCACACCAGATACTGAAAGCAAAGGTTCACATACTTTTGCCGCTCACAGAGATGTAATATTGGATCATTTCTCTCAATAACTAAATGACCAAGTATAATATTTTTGTCTTTCAAAAATTTCACAAACTTTCAAGCACCACTGTAATATTTTTATTTTATTAATTAATTCATTTAAATCTTTTTAAACATATTTTGTCACACCCTCTGCACACATTTTCCTATCATTTCATCATTCCAAAAATAAAGGGAAAAAAAGGAAAAATCCCCAAATTAAGACCAAAAACGAGACCAGTGATGGAAAATATGCTTTTATTTACAACAAATGGCTTTCTTTCTTTTTGAGGTATAATTTTAATAATTTAAAAGATATTTTCTTTTCTTTGTTTTGTTTTTTGTTAAGCAGGCATTCTTGTGCAATTCAGAATTTTTAAAAATCAGCATTTTTCTGTAGAATATTCCATACGTTTTCTCACTTCATGCATGTTTATTTCCTTTAATGAAATTATAACGTGTAAAAAATGACAGCAGACGAATGGGAATATAATTAAGATTTTTTTTTTTTCAGTTGCCCATAAACAACGGTGTATTGAATTTTGGATGAGTTTACAAAAAGCAGTGATTTATTCTAAGCACGCTCGTCTCCCACATGACGTGGGACTCACGGCTCAGATTAAGAACAAAACTCTGTGTCCCAAACGCTTAAATTCACCCCTACATATTTTATTCTTATCTCAAACCAAAGGGTGCAGAGAATTCGTCCTAACAAGACGTCTTAGGTGTCATCGTTTTATTTTTGAGCATTCATACGGTGTTATTCGGCTGTGGAGCTGTGTCTGTTACTGCTAGCATACGTTAGATTTAACGTTCAGAAGCAGTTTACATCAAGTTGGTTAGAAATATAACATTCAGATAACTAGGTCATGTAATAAAGCAGAAAGTTAGTCATGTTTAGCGTCCCTGTGCCACACTTTAGCCGAGAAGTAGAGTGAAATGCTTTTAGCTGCTAATTAGCCGCTAATTTGCCAGCAGGCTGCTAGCTAGCTACAAAATGGCTGCCACAGCACAACTTTTTTTTTTCTCTACTTTGTAAAGCAACTTCTATACACACCATACCAACTGGAGTTTTCTCAATAACTCATTAGAATGAATTCTAAGAAAGACCCTTCTAGCGTTTGGATCACGCCCATTTCCGATCACTCTCTTTACATTTAGACATTCTTAAAGGTCATATGAAGGTCACCGAGCCTCTAAAGTGTCAGCAGGTTTAAGTTTTGAGGTCATAAGGATGAGTTTGATTCTGTTAGCAAGCTGCATTTGAACTGGTATTTTTGTTTTCACCCCCATTTAGCAGTAGCCATTAGCGAGGACAATCCTCCAATGGCTGGAAGGTCGAAGGTCACGTCAAAGGTCACCTGGAAATGAGGAAAATCAGGAGGGGGATCAAAGCGGCAGATAGCATGGGAGAAAGGGTCGTGGCTGAGCCGCACTCCATGGCGTTTTCCTGCGAGCACACACACACACACACACACACACACACACACACACACACACACACACACACACACACACATTGCATTTACTCAGGGCTGAAGTGTGCTCTTAATGATAGAAACACAGGACAATTTTGTTGGGACATTTGCACAATTAATAAAAGTGTTATTTTTTAGCTGCAGTAACAGAGAATACAGGGGGAAAAATACACAAAGATACAAGACTGCACACACACGCACATGCACACACACACGCACACGCACAGAGTGTACCTCAGGGTGGAAGGGGTGACAGGAGTCAGGACGTTTGCGGTCCTTCTGAAACTTCAGTGTCTCACACTTAAGTGACTCGTTGTGTGTTCAGAGGTTAAAGCATATAAACTCACACACACAGTCAAAACTGTGTAAAATGTTATTGTGTAGTGTGTGTGTGTGTGTGTGTGTGTATGTGTGTATACTGTAAAAATATACTAAGCAGTAGTTTGCCAAATGTAAACATATCTGAGGTTACAATATGTTTGTGCCCAAATTTTGGTCATCTCCTATCATTCATTCTTGAAAAAGAAACATGTTCAAATATCTAGCTAGTCAGACGTGTGTGTGTGTGTGTGTGTGTGTGTGTGTGTGTGTGTGTGTGTGTGTGTGTGTGTGTGTGTTCAGGAAGACTTTGAAAGCTGTACCAGAAACTGTAAATTACTATTTCTCTGTATTTATAATTTGTGAAGGATATAAATGATCTCGATTGGCTCCATAGTAACTGGAGGGGAGGAGCTACAGTCACACTTGTTCTCCACAACCACCATGAAGAGGTTACTGCTGGGGATCTGCTGAATGACAAATGTCCTGAAGAAGAGAGAGACAGAGAGAGTGTGAATGAAACACAGAGACACAAAATTAACATTTTTGCCAGTGTATACATGCTACAGTGTCTAAACTGCTGATTTATTCGACTTTAATTAATCAGATTATTGCAAGTCAAGTTTCATTAATCTATCAGTCTATAGCTGTGTAAACACAGTGATCTGTCTCAGGTACAAGAAAACATGTTGAAATCAAAGGTGTAGTATATTCCAGGGACATGAGGAGGCACATGTCCTCACATCCATCCTCTTTATTTATGTCCTCACACTCCTCCTGTGCAAAATTGTCAATGCAGATTTATAAGCAGGGTTTCTGTTGGTTAAGAAATTAACAAATTCACTAACAAAGATGAATATAAATTAATGTGGAGATCTTTAAAGGCAGGCTTCCTGCAGTAAACTCACATCTTAATATATATTTTAGTTATTTTCTTTTCATAAATATATTTTATATTTCTGAATTCACTAAAGGAATAAAGAGTTAAAGAATAAAAAAAACAGAAAGTGTTAAAGAAAAAGTAAGAGAATACAGTGGGTATAGAAAAGAATCACTCCCCTTTAAAATAATCACATTTTGTTGCTTTTCAGCCTGAAATGAAGACAGACACAGTTGTTGTTTTATCCAGCTGTATTTACTCAGCGCAACTTATAACATCCAAGTGAAAGATATAACACCAACATGTCAGAAAAAAAAACAGAAAAACCAGAATGACTTGTAAACTCAATCAGGTGTAGCTAATCACCTTCTCAATGGCACACAAAGCCATCTGACTTTCAACTGTGATCGGCTGTGGTCATTTTGATTAGCTCAGCATGAAAAGAGCTTTCCTTGAGCATTTTGTAGTGCAACTGAAGCAAACAATCAACTATGGGTGGCAAGGCACCCAATGTCAAAAGATCTCCGGGATAAAGTTGTGGACAGGCACAAGTCAGGAGATGAATACAAAAAAATTTCAAAGGCTTTATCAATGCCTAGAAGCACAGTGAAGTCTATTATTAAGAAGAGGAAGGTATTTGGTACAACACAGACCCTCCCTGGATCAGGACGTCGCTCCAAACTGGATGAAAGAGCCAGGAGGAAACTGGTCAGAGAGGCTACCAAGAGGCCTACAGCAACTCGGTTACAGGAATTTATGACAAAGAGTGGTCATTGTGTGCATGTGACAACAATATCACAAATTCTCCACAAATGTAGCTTGTATGGGAGGGTTGCAAGAAAAAAGCCGCCCACGACTGAGCTTTGCCAAAACGCACCTCGAAGATTCTGAGGCCACATGGAAAAAGGTGTTATGGTCAGATGAGACTAAAATTGAATTATTTGGCCTCAACACCAAATGATATGTCTGGAGGAAATCCAATACAGCTCACCATCCAAATAACACCATTCCTACAGTAAAGCATGGAGGTGGTAATATCCTGTTATAGGGGTGTTTCTCTGCAGCAGGGACTGGAGCACTTGTCAGGATAGAAGGAAAATGGATGGGGCAAAATACCATCAAATTCTTGAGGAAAATCCGCTGCCCTCTGCCAGAAAGTTGTCAATAGGAAGAAGGTTTACCTTCCAACATGACAATGACCCAAAGCACACAGCAAAACTGACCACACAGTGGTTGAAGGAGAAAAAGGTGAATGTCCTTACATGGCCTAGTCAGAGCCCAGACTTAAACCTCATTGAAAATCTGTGGAATGACTTGAAGACTGCAGTCCACAAACGGTCACCATCAAATTTAACCGAACTTGAGCAGTTCTGCAAAGAAGAGTGGGCAAATATTGCAAAGTCTAGATGTGCAAAGTTAGTAGAGACATATCCCAACAGACTAAAGACTGTAATTAAAAATTAAGGCAAATTAAAGCAAGGGGGTGATCCTTTTTCCAACTCAGTCATTCTGTTTTTTAATTTATTTATTTTTTATGTTATATCTTTCACTTGGTTGCACTGAGTAAATACAGCTGGATAAAACAAAAACTGTGTCCATCTTGATTTCAGGCTAAAAAGCAACAAAATGTGATTATTTTAAAGGGGGGTGATTCTTTTCTATACCCACTGTAGAAGTCTAAAAAAAAAAAAAAAAACACACAAAAAAAAAAAAACAGAACAAACCCTGAGGATTTAAACTGGTCTGCGTTGTTTCTGCATGCGTGCTGAGGCCGTTTTTATCTGAGAGCGTACAGTACATCAGTTAGTCTCAGTTTTCACACAGGCTGCTTTAAGCTTGGCTCTGCGCATAAATAAACCCAAAGCCACAGCGTCTGTTCTCTCTATACCGCAACAGTTTCTTTATGCCTCAGAAAGTTTCTCTTTCCTGTATTAACAACAGAAGATCTTCGCGAAACATGTTGTGAAAGACTCGGCAGAGAGCTCGGCGTCCAACTCTGCGTGGGAGTCGAGCATTTTAATAACCGAGGTGCGTCAATAACACCTCACCTTCTTACTGAGACGACACACGCTCAGTGAGCAGCTAATTGTTCACAATGTTTACCAAGAAGGTTTAAAGGAGATGTGAGACTATACTTTGCACGATGGTGCATGCACAGAGATATTAATACACTTAGAGCGAGTAATTCGGCAGGTGTTTTTTTTCAGTGAGGCTGGATGAATGAAGCCAAAAAAAAATAATTCCGGCAACTGAGCAGCTACTAGTGCAAAATAACTGCAGAACAGAGAGAGATTAAATGAATTGAAATTAAATACAAACAAAACAAAATTAATGAACTGAAATATACAACAAACAAACCAACAAACTAAGTAATCTAATAAAATACAGAGAACCAGGTGAGAGAGCTACAATTGTGAGTCACAAAGCAGGCAGTTAAAGGGGGATCTTAAATGTTAATGATGTAATATAATCTGTGTGTCGTACAAATATGATAGATCTCTTTCTTTCTCCCTAACACACACACACAAACACACACACACACACACACACACACACCCTGGATACATCTGGGTTATGCAAAAATAACCATAAACCATCATGCTGTTCTCAATCTTAACCTCAACCACACACTGTGGAAAAAACCTATGAGCTGTACCTGCTGTTTGGTTCATCAACAATTGCACATATTTTAATAGAAATCTGTCCATTGTTTTAGAAAGCAGTGCTTTATGTTCACAACGGTTTGAGACAAGCTTCAGTCTCCTGCAAACTACAGGGGTGCTTGTAACGCTTCTCATTTAAACCAAAAAGCTCTATCTTGCTCTCATCTGTCCACAAAACATTTTTCCAATAGCCAACAGCCTTCTGGCTTTAGCAAACTGCAGAGGAGCAGTAATGTTCTTTTTGAGCAGTGACTTTCTCCTTGCAGCTCTGTCATGCACACCATTGTTGTTTAATGTTCTCCTGATCGTGGCTCATGAACATTAACATTAGCCAATGTGAGCGAGGCCTCTAGTTGCTTAGAAGTTACCCTGGGTTCCTTTGTGACATCGTGGACTATTACACGTCTCGCTCTTGGAGTGATCTTTGTTGGTCTCCACTCCTGGGGAGGGTAACAGTGGTCTTCAGTTTCTTCCATTTGTACAGAATCTGTCTGACTGTGGATGGGTGGAGTTCAAACTCTTTAGAGATGGTTTTGTAACCTTTACCAGCCTGACGAGCATCAACTTCTTTTTTTCTGAGGTCCTCAGAAATCTCCTTTGTCCGTGCCATGATACACTTCCACAGACACGTGCTGTGAAGATCAGACTCTGATAGATCCCTGTTCTTTAAATAAAACGGCGCTCACTCACACCTGATTGTCATCACATTGATCGAAAAACACCTGACTCTAATTTCACCTTCACTGCTAATCCTAGAGGTTCACATACTTTTGCCGCTCACAGATATGTAATATTGGATCATTTTCCTTAAAAAATAAACGACCAAGTATAATATTTTTGTCTCATGTGTTTAATTGGGTTCTCTTTATCCACTTTTAGGACTTGTGTGAAAATCTGATGATGTTTTAGGTCTTATTTATGAAGGTATATAGAAATTTCTACAGGGTTGAAGCTCAAACTTTCAAGAACCACTGTACATCAATAAAAACACTTCTTATTTTTGGACTTGCAGAGCAAAAGCGAGGACACACACACACAGGCACAAACACACACACACGTACCGGATACAGCCATCACAGTCGATGCTGCCGGCCGTCTCTTTGATCGTGCGCTCTGAGACAAACACCGGATACTCCATATCACACGGCACCAGCATCGCCCTCCTGTTCACTCTGTCAGCTGTACCACACACACACACACACACACAAAATCATAAATATATCCTAATATTTCTACTCTGTAAACACTATGTACAAATATTGAAAGAGATCCTTCAGTAACTCAGTGAGGAGATGAGCAAAACCGAATCACCTTTTACAGTCGAGTCCCAACTCCACCAGCTGTAGAAGTTAAACTCTAGCAGGAATCTGTAACACACACACACACACACACACACACACACACACACACACACACACACACACACACACACACACACAGGAGTAAAATCACTCACCACTATATATAAAACTGCTGAATTTACACAAGTGGACCCAAAACTAGCTTTTCTTACAGGATCATTTCACTGATGAGCCACTTCACAGCAGAGAACGGCTGAAAAAAGAGAAAACACACACATCATATCACAACCTCTTATACACAGTCTGTGTCAGAAGTTTATTTAATTCCTTCTGCGTTAGTGTATCAGTAGAACTTTTTACTTTTATGTAGATCTTTAAAGGACAGCTGAGTGAAGCGCTCTTGGGCAGGGTTGCCAGGTTTCATTCAAACACTGAACTCTATCATATAATTATTTTCTACCAAACTTCTGTACAAACAAAACAAATATGCTTTTATATTTTGGGCCGTCGTACCATAAAGCTTACGCAGGGCTGTGCACAGGAAACAGCTTGATTACTCCCAGTCAGCTCCCTAGTTCAGTAGTCAGGACACTGATCAGGGAGTCGGCCATTTTAAGGGCTGGCTCAATCGCAAAATCCTTCCACAATGCACCGCAAAAACCAGGGAGCATCGCTGGTCACTATGTTCCCTTACTGGAAATGACCATGTTTTCTGAAGCCTCTCAGCCCGGAAAAAAATGGCGGACGAACTCTCTTACAAATGTAAGTAGCTTGTTATCGTTGTTGTAGCTCTCAATCGATTACTTACATTAATGATTTTTAACTTTATTTGACATTCTATATATGATTTTTCAGTGTTTAAAGATGTAAAAAGAATCTACTCTGTAGTTTACAATAAAAAATGAGTTCTTTGTGAATTCGTGAATGAAAAATGAATGAAAAAAACCTTCTGGTGTAGACCACGCCCACTTCTGGTTTAAATACAAAAACAGAGCTGAATATTTTGAGCACTAGACAGATACTGATAACGAAAGTGGCACTGCTTAACAACTGAACACCTCTTAACACCCCTAATATTAACAGTAATGTTCATACTCACGTTCAGTAAAGTGCGAGCGCTGTCACTGCTGCCTACGTACTCCTTACACAGAGCCTGATAATCATACAGAGTGAGCCTGCCATACACACACACACACACACACGTTTGTGTTACAGTCTTGCTTTACATCATAGTACACACAATATATTTGAATGATGAATGTGTGTGTGTGTATACTTGCTCTCTGACCTATTAAAAGAGCCCATGAGGAGCAGTTTGTTCATGACGGCCCCCTCCACCTCTCCAAAGAAGAGTCCTGTCTATGAAGAGACAGGAAGTGACATCACAACAGCTTTCGGGAACCAGATTTTACAATGTACAATAGCTAGAAATATAAGTATTGTGTGTTTTGTTTTTTTTTTGTTTTTTTTACATTTATTTAAATTTTCTCATTCTTATGACATTAAAATTGCATTTTTTAAAAATGTCCGACCCTGATGAGTGTGATGTTTAAGATAATGTTTATACTATATTTTCGTGCTTAAAATTCTGTATGTATACGGCAATATTACGTGTATCTATATGTATGCATACTGTATATTAATTCATCATAGCGTAATAACGGCAATAATTATTATTCAGACCGTAAACACATCGAGATTGAAAGTCAGTCTGATCTGTGATTGGTTGGTATTAAAAGTTAAATATTAAATGTTTGGTTATGATGAAGAGAGAAAGCCCAATATGGAATATTAATAATTGTAAATGTTTTTAAAAGGAATAATTTCTGCTCAGTGGTAGTCTTTGTCCACTGATGGGCTGGGCAGAAGGGGTGCCAATATTTTGTGCAGAGCAACAGATGGACTACAGAGTGACCTGTATGATGGATGGACCTGATAAACAGACAATAATCTGAGGATTAACGTGTAAACGTGAGTACAGTTAAATGAATGAGATGCAGCCTGGAATCGAATCTCACATTCAGTGTGACTGACCAACCTGAGAATAATCCTCAGACACCAGAACAAAGCCGTTGTTGTCAATGAGGTAACATTTAATATCCTGACAGCAAAGAGAGAGAAGAGAGAGAGAGAAATGAGAGAAGAGTGTAAATACAGCAGGCACTACAGTCATTTTCAGCGTGACGAAACTCAAACTCGGGAGGAAGCGTCTTATCGAGGAACACAGCAATATGAGAGGAACTAAAAACCGAGCTGCTGTTTCACAGAGAACAATAATGTGAGACCTGGGGAAATCAGCCTGGTGTGTGTGTGTGTGTGTGTGTGTGTGTGTGTGTGTGTGTGTATGTGTGTGTGTGTGTGTGTACAACAGCACTGCATTTCGCTTCCACGCGAACCAGCCAAAAGAAGAAACGAGTTTTTAGAGGTTAAGAGAAAGGCAATCAGAGAGTGAAAGAAGACAGACAGACAGAGAAAGAAAGAAAGAAAGAAAGAAAGAAAGAAAGAAAGAAAGTAAGAAAGAAAGAAAGAAAGAAAGAAAGAAAATGCTAGAGAGAGGAAGAGAATGGGAGAGAAGACGAATTATAAAAGGGAGAAACTGAAGAACAAAAAGGGAGGAAAAAGAAGAGAGACAGAATTAGAGAGGATGAAAGAGAAAGTGGGAGAGAGACAAAGTGAAAGACAGAGAGATGCATACAAAAAAAATGAGACACAGACAGAGAGAGAAGGGAAGACAGAGAAAGTGAGAGAGAGAGAGAGAGAGAGAGAGAGAGAGAGAGAGAGAGAGAGAGAGAGATTACCTCATTGTCACAGCTGATGCTGCATTTCCCATCCAGGGCGTTACACTGTGAAGGACGGAGAATCAGATGATTAGAACAACTCATCTTCACTTAATACCTTCACACCTCACAGTACAGTGTTTTACTTTTCAAATAATATTAGTGTTAATAATAATAATCATGTATGAAAGTAGTTTTTCTCCTCACCTGTCGGCTGGCTGTCCAAAACTTCCTCTGAAAGAATTCCAGTTTCATTTGAATCCCGACAGCTGTGGAAACATGCGTACGCAAATTCACAGGATATAACACACAGTCAAAGCACTCTGACAAAGCAAGAGAGTGTATTAATCACCTCATGGTATCATGTGATTTAAAGGCTACCTTTATAAGCACTTCATAACACACACGTAAGGATAATGCGTGAATGGTACGAGCTCTTTATGTCTGTATTTTACTGGATGACTGGAGATGTTTTATCATTTATGTTTTAGAAGTGTAAGAGTAAACAGGGCCTTGCATAACACGTTCATAAGCACTGAATACAAGTGATGCTTTATAAAGTCAGTTTATCTGCTCAGAAATGTAATGGAATTCGGTCTTCCTATGACACTAATGTACAGCTGCTGTGTTTATAACACTTTTATGAAGCATCACTCCAGCCTCCTGTCCATACAGAGCTTATAAAACACACACTCTTTTTGAAGTTCCTGTTAGTTCTTACACTAATATAAAGCTAAGACATCTCCCATCTTCTGGCAAAGGCAGACATACAGTAAACATCACATATCGCTTCATGCATTATGCTTATGTGTGTGTTATGAAGTCCTTACGAAGCTGGATTTTAATTCAAATGAGGCTAAACTGTAATATGCTTTTATTGTTTACTGTTGGTGGTCATTTAAAAAATGTAAGAGTTTTTCTAAAAAAAAAAAAAAAAAAAATGTCACTACATCTTGTGAATACTGACAAACCGCTCATGTAGTGTTATGCATGTGTTATGAAGCCTATATGTAGTCTATATGGAGACATCCAGTGCCTCTATACATTAACATAAAGAAACACTTACCTGCCACTATAGGAGACTTCCTCTCATCCAGGAGCTGGATAGCAGTGCTGGCTAACACCACACTCTTACTATCCTGTGCTAAAACATACACACACACACACACACACACACACACACACACACACACACACACACACACACAGACACACACAGACACACACACACACTCTATACATCGTACGTATCATACACAATTTCTTTCTAACCACTAGATGGAACCACATTAGTAGTTTTTGTGTGTGTGTGTGTGTATGTGTGTGTGTGTGTGTGTGTGTGTGTGTGTGTGTGTGTGTGTGTGTGTGTGTGTGTGTGTGCATGTGTCCTACCTGCACTAAAGGGAATGGAGTAGACGAAGGTGCCGGGAACTTGCTCGGCTGCTCTCTTATACCACAGGGGAAAGTGATCTGCATTAAAGACGCCCTCCTTATCCTCTGCCCTCAGCAGATCCCTCCACACACACACACACACACACACACACACACACACACACATACACAAACCATTTTAATATTAACTTTGATGAGATGTCCATCATCTAAAGCAATAATTCATTTTCTGGACAAACCCAAAACTGCAAACTGTTTTCTGATTGGTCGGTTAAGGTTCGGTTCCGCTCACTGTTTGGTCAGCTGCTCCGGGACGACAAACAGGTTGGTTCTGGAGAGACCAGTGCGAGTACCGAGGAAAGCAATCTCCACTCCTTTATCAGGATTCCTGGTCGCAGAAAAAAAACAAAACAAACATTAATTAAAAAAAAAAGTATTACTTCAAAATTATGAAGTATTCATTCAAAATGTAATGTTTTAATTTGAGAGACTTTATAGTTATTACCGTAAATGCCAACAGTGCATAAAATATAATTAGCACGGCCTCGTTCTCATGATATGACAAGACAACAAAACACCCGTTTACTCTCCTTTAGAGACCGTTTACTCTCCTTTAAAGGAGGCTTTAAGGTTACGCCAAAATTACAGGTGGAGTTGTGTGGCGTATGGATACGACAAACCCTTCAGAAAGTTGTAAAGTAACCGGAACTACTTTTTTACTTTTTATTGCTCCTGTGGTGGAAAGGTGGGAAAGACTCTATAACAACTTGGTAAGATTTTCTGTGCATTCTGTCTCATGTACACATCTTTATTGCCGCAGTTTAGAGTTAAATGTGCGTTTTATGGTCTTGTATTTTTAAGGACAGAATTAAACACCTGCCCATAGACTTCAATTCTAAGTAAAATGTGAGCAAACAGCTGTTCTGTGTGAGGAAACGTGTTGCTCTGATGCACTACAGATGCTGTGGATTGAGATCAGGTTAAAATATTCCTATAAGAGTGATAGGGAAAGGGTCTGGTGAGAATGTCTCGTGAGGTGAGACTCACTCTGACTTGTTGAGAGCGAGGCCGGTCCAGTAAGCCTTGAGCGGAGCGGTGATCACGGCGTCGAAGAGAACCTGCTGGATCAGCTCCCTGTCGCCTACGGCAAGCCAGAGGTGACATTCACACACTCACGATACACACAACGACACGGACGTGTGACAAGGACGAGGTACGGCTCACCGAGGCGAATCACGCACACCCGCTGTGATATTAGCGTATCTATACTTTCCCTGAGTGTGTTTTACCTAATGCTTTTGACTTTTACTACATTTTAAAAGAAAAATCTCTGTTTTCTCCTCACTACATTTTGAAACATTACTACGTTTCTCTAAAATCATATATCTGTAAAGTCATAAAGCGACCTTTTAGCATCAGACAGCTTCAGATCTAAACTGTAAATTGCTTTGGATGAAAAAATCAGCTAAATGGGGTCTTTCGTGAGACCTAACACACATCAGTGTAATCTCCTGCTACATATACTTTATATTTATCACAGCAGTTTGTATCATGACAGCTAGCTATTAACATCCAGCTTGTATCTTCAGAGTTATCATCAAGCTAGCTACTATTTGAGAGATTAGGAATAACAAGTTAGCCTTATCAAATGTTTTCCATGGCTCCTTGGTGTAAAAGGCACGAATCTACTATCAGTAAACTAACGTCTGAGGCGGAATCCTTCTTGTACTTTTATTTTAAGTAAATTTATACCACTAATCACAGGTTTGTCACATGATCACGTGATCGTTCCTATAGAAACAGCTCATTCACTGGGACTTGCACGGTGGATGTAACATTTATGGAAGGAGTCTCCAGCGTCAGCGCTTTTGTAACAGTCAGAGGTAAAGCTGTAACTTTAAGTTTTCCGTCATCTTCAGGACCGAGGAGTTCATGCTTCTTTGCGGTTTCTCGCTAACATGACAAGATTATTAGAGAGAAAAAAGAGAGGCTGGTGATGGAACTGCAATAAAGTGAGAACAGGAACTAGCTTGTTTATTTAAATGTAACTATAAAAGGATAAAGTATGACGTGTACTCGTTGGCAAATTGCTGTGGGAAAAAAATTCTTCAGGATGTGATGTTAGAGGAAGATGATCAATATTGGTCCACTTCATCACACCACACTGTCACTGATTACTTTCCTATAACAGCATGACTCAGGGTGTTTTATTCAAGAGTTAAAACTTTTATACTTTAACACACACACACACACACACACACACACACACACACACACACACACACACACAAATATTAAATAGTTTGTGGCCTCTTACACTTGAGGTGAGGTTTGCGGCCGGTCAGGTAGAGTTTGATGGCCTGAACCTGTGTCAGGTAGCGGTGCTCGTGATGCTCGTCGGTGTTGCAGTACGTCCTGCAGAGACCAAACATCAGCGCGTGTTACAGCTCCAGCAAACCGTTGGAGGCAAAAATATAAATTAGACGCTGTGACTTTACAGATAATGAAACTGACCCGGCACCTTTACAGCACGGCGTAATTAATCACCTCGCATAAAAACACCCAGGAACAATAGAAGGACAGTAACATCCTCACTCTCCTCCCCGGTGAAGGACAAAAGAGTGTGTGTGTGTGTGTGTGTGTGTGTGTCTCTAATACACTCGTTAGCTAATTACAGAGCACACTGCAGTGCTGGAGTTCTTTCAGGAGTTTGAGGAGAACTTATTTAACAAATCAAGTTTGGTATCAAAGTTGGTGCTAAATAAATAAAAGTTAAATAAGATCACTTAATGCTACACCTGATCATATCATTTCACATAACTGCTGTAGTTAGCTTAATATTAGCAAGATTGCTAGCACACCTGGCTAAATTACATAATATCAGATTACTGCTGTAGAAATATGTCATGCTAAGCATTATAATAATTAGCATAATGTTATCTAACTTGCTAGGCAACTTTAACATTAGCACAATGCCTTATTTCGATAGCTGTATCATCTAGATTATCTTATTTTTACTATATTGTATAACTACAACTAGTGTTCCATGCTAAGCATTATTATAGCTAGCATAATGTTAACTAGCTTGCTAGCAGACCAGGATAAGTTACATGCAAGATTGCTGCGCTAGAAATATTTCATGCTAAGCATTAAACAGTTAGTTCACTTTCTAGGAGACCTTGATAATTTTGCTCTGTATATGTCATGTAACTCGCTAGTCCGCCTTAACATTAACACAGTGCTGTATTTAGATAGAAAATACACATAAAAGCTAGCGATGATGTTATATGATCAGGTTAGCGATCGCAGTTGATCTTAACACCTTTCCAAACTTATTGAGGATTTTAACATTCTTTAAAAGAAGTCTCTGAGTCAGTTAATATGACTCGAGGCCATTTTGTACTTTTCTCTTCCCCATATCTGCTTTTTGAACTCACAGATCGGTATCATTCTGCTTGGAGATGCAGACAGCGCTACTATTTATCCTTCTATAACAATAAACGCGTAAATGCGTATTACCATTCATCTGCCAGAGCCACACCCGGCTGATCCAGATCACGCAGACCTGACACACAGAAAACATCCAGAAATGCACAAAAATACAAGAAATATGATAAAAATTCTCAAACTTTTTATTGAACGTAACATTTTAATTGACATTAATAAATAGATGAATTTGAATCAGTGGTTTAAAGCGTCAAGCGCTCAAACTATGCAGAGAGAAAAAAATCAGAGTAGAAAGAAGCTGAATTTACCTGCTTCCAGTGTAACATTTCCCTTAAAGAAGTGCTTTCCGTGCCCTCGAGACAAAGCCACTCCAAGACTACACACACACACACACACACACACACACACACACACACTTTATTCAATGACTTTAAAATCATTCTAACTATTTCAGAGCTTTTATAATAAGAGTCTGTGCATATGTACCTGTATGAAGTTCCTCTGATGTCGGTGAAGTAGTAATCATTGTGCATTGACAGAACACGTTTCTGTAGAAAGGCAAGACGACGTTAAAGATATCTAAAGTGAGCACGTGAAGAATGTTTTGGAAGAAAGCCGGCGCTCACCCCTCTATCCACCGTCCTCTTCACCTCCATGGAGAAGGTGCCTGTTTTTCTGTTCACCATGGCGTTCCTGAGCTGTGGCAGAAAACACGGCAGCTAGTAAACGTAATCCATACATTATGCCACGTCAAATTCTGGATTCTGATTGGTTGATTAGTTTTCTATAACAGCAGCTCTGACAGTAGCGCAGCTGCAAATCTCAGGTTCATATTGATGCGCTCGTTCTAATACGTTATCGTTTCTATAGTGACAGCTCGTCCACAGGGATCAACACTTTCAGCCTTAAGCAAGAAATTCAGATTTAATGAATATACGAATTGAAAATGTTCGAAACCGTACACAAACACACAACCATCCCCGGGGAAACTGGTGCTGAAGTGACTGAATTTGCATAACGGAACATGATTGGCTCTTATGTTTTATGATGCAATAACATCAATGCAAGGTCACTGTCTAAACCCTTGCAATGACACTGTTTGCACACTCAAAAAGATTCAATAATAAAAGGCATGTTTTATAAAGTTTAGTGTGACTATAAGCTATATACACCCTTTTCCCTTTTTTTAGTGCTTTTGAATGGAACAGAAATATAATATGTTCGTACATAATTGTCAGTGTCTTCCCACTCCACCTCAGACAGGTCAACACTGCTGTAATGGGCCTTCCGTCTCTTCTGACCATTCTGGTACTGTACACATAAACACACACACACACACAAACACACACACACACACACATACAAGAACAGTTTAACAAAGACAGAGCGCAAAAGTAAAGACAAAAACAAAACAAAACTCGGATCACAAGAGTCACATGATGTCCACAAGATGGAACAGGATGAATGTAGTAGAAGGAGATGCAGTCGTTCTCCTGCAGGGGCTGCTTTTAACCCCAATCACACACACAAACACACACACACACACACACACACACACACGCCTACAAATCACACACACTGATAAATCACACGCACCATCTTCTTTAACTTGGTCCCTAAAAAAGTAGGTTAAACCAATTCGAGTAGTCCCTTTTCCCCAGATCTTCTTCATAATGTTAACCGTAACCTCTGGAACATTTTTGCTCAAATTCAGTTCTTTAAGAACTTTTGAGTACCTACTTGCATCTGATAGTCCAGAAAATACATGTACATAACGTTACACTCTGTGCCCTATTCCATAAAAAGAAGTTATAATGAGATCAGCCCTGCATTCACACTAGCAAAAGCAGTGTGGGCGTGTCAAGATAGGTAAAGTTTCGCTTGTGGGTGTGGCTTGTGCAGCCGTATTGGAAGGAGTCTCCAGTGTCAGCGCTTTGTCAGAGGTAAAGCCGTAACTTTAACTTTTCTTACATCTTCAGGACAGAGGTGTTTACGCTTTGTGGTTTCAAGGAAGAGAATAAAGAGAGACTGCTGATGGAACAACTGTTTACAGTGAGAACAGGAACTATTTTGTCCTGGGGACAATAAATATAACTATAAACAGAGTAAAAACTATTACGTCATTTGTTTAATGATATTGCCAATAATGTTATTGCCAATAATCGTTGACAAATCACTGTGGTGTAAGAGGAATAGAACACTTTAGACATGCGGTGAAAGAAAAATAATTAACTTTGGGGCAGGAGCAGTAGCTCTGCTTCATCACACCACCTTTTCCTTACTTAATATGTATTTTAATATTAGAATAAAACCCAGGAAAGGTTTGATTTTTCCATTTTTGACCCAAAAGCTGCAAAATACAATTGAGAATTGAGGTGACTATGAGATACCGGATCAAGGAATCTGCCAGAGCCAATCATCAGCCTTGTTTTAAAGCTAATTTGCATAAAATCTCATTCCGAATGTCATTTGTTGATTTTTTTTATCGCTTTCTAGTGTGCATGCAGGAGAAATATTTTTTAAATAATAATAAAAACTGTAATTAAATCCAGTTAGGTTCAATGATATAGTACTAGAATAATGTTAATAACTTATAGACTAATAATAATAATAATAATAATAATAATAATAATAATAATAATAATAATAATACACAGCAAGTCATACTAATAAATAATAAATAAATAAAAAACAGAGCAAAACTGATCAGCTGAGACAAACATTACAGTCACACAAAGGTACTACAGTCAATACATTCACTCTAGACACACACACACACACACACACACACACACACACACACACACACACACACACACAAACACAGCATGATTGAGTATCAGCCAGTGTGATTTGCACAAAAACACAAAACTATATGCACACAGCGGCACAAATACCGTGGCTAACACACTAACACTAACACGGTTACAGACGCACACAGTTACACACAGCCACACACATATACACACACACACACAGTCACACACAGTGACTGGATGTTAAGAGAGGAGGGTCTCTGTGGTTACCTCGGCTCTCAGCTCAGGCCTGGCAGGCACCTGAAGGAGCTTTTACTCCTGCATGCAATACATCAAAGGAAAAGGGTTCGCATTACAATACTACAACTCCTAGCATGCACCTCTGCATCCGTCCAGCTTGTCATGGCACAGGACTTTCCCTGTGTGAGAATTAGGTGCAGTAATAAGGGATTTGTTAACTGTATTATCAGGTATACAAGAGCACACAGTCTGTGCATCGCGCATCATTCAGAATTTTCTCTGTGCTGAAACAAATATAGTCATTCGGCCATGACCTGTTTGGTGCACGACGTTTCTCTATTTAGTTTTGTTTTAAACCTACTAGCTAACAATAATAATAATGGAAATATACTAAACAAAATGTTTCCGTTTGTTCTGAGTAAGGTCCAGATAAGACACAGCCTCAGACTTCTGATTATTCCGACAGCTACCTGGAGCCTATTTCCAGTATGGACGAGAAGACCGTGGCTGAGATCCAAGGCAGCATAAACCAGCCGTGCTCTCGGGGTGGGAGGGGCATACTCGCTCTCCCCTGTCAATCACAGTGACACTAGCCAACCGCAAGTGTCTGTGAGGGCATATAGGAAGAGGGCTCCGAGTGTGCTACACCACTCTGTGTAAAGATTTGGCCATATATTTACAGAAAAGATTTGATTAGACCTGACTGATAGCTACATTTTACTTACAGCTCAAGTTCAAAACTAAACAACCAAACACTAAACACCAGATATTACATTTTGTTATTCTGATGATTGCATAAAATTGAAGAAGATGACGATCATAGCGTTATTTTACCATACTCTCGTGTTATTTTGTGAGTTAAAATAATGATAACTAGGAAAGCTTGTGTGCTCATTTTATCCGTGGGTTAGAATAAATTTAGCATATTTCTTTTTAATGAAATGATAAACAATACACAGACTGTGCGTGGTGTTTTGAGTGACTCCCTACAGCATTAAACAGCGTGTTTGTTGTTCAGCGCTGTAGGAAGTCATTGTGGTGTGTACTCGTGTATAAGTATGAGCTCAGTGTACATGATGGCTTGGCTCTATAACAGGACGCCGGGTTCCTTACCAGATGTCGGAGGTTTGGATGCATGAGGATGTAGCCGTTATTGTTGACGGCGAACGCATAACCGTGAATTCCCAGCTGGAGGAAGAGCACAAAGATTTACCAAACATGAATATTTTGTAGAATCTCTGCAGATAAATCAACACTGTTGAGGAAGTTTGTGTGTGTGTGTGTGTGTGTGTGTGTGTGTGTGTGTGTGTGTGTGTGTGTGTGACCTCAAAACTTTCAAGAAAGACACTACCTTGTGTTTGGGGATGGTCTTCATCAGGTCCTGAATGGGAATGTCTATTCCCACTACACCCAGGAGAATGCCTTGATTTTTCTGATAAGTGAGATGGAGAGGAGAGAATTAGCAATGAAGATCACCTAACATGATGCACTATATATCTCTCTCTCTCACACACACACACACACACACACACACACACCGTCTCATTCTTGGTGCTGAAGACAGGCATGGCCACTGTGGTCATGGGATTTGGGCCGTTGCGTGCAGAAAGCTGGAGAAACAATCACACAGAAACAGCAGGAGGTCTGGGTCTATTTACATTATTAAAATATTATTTATAATAATAACAATAATACTTTTAGTTTTATGATTCACTATTTCTGCTACACTCAAGCCTGCTGTGTTTCACTCTGTTGTTGTCAGCCAGTTGTATAAGCAAATACACTCTCTATATGCCACATCTGCAAGAAATGCTGTATTTCGGGTTGGCGAGCCAGCCAGGAGTGGGGCTAATCTAATCTTGAGCCAAGGAAACTTATTTGGTGACTTCACAAGCCAGATTCGAATAACATGC